>JAJLRJ010000006.1:36219060-36356560 GCA_024195265.1 Dendrophyllia cribrosa | reverse complement strand
GGCGTCATATGTGGGTTGAGTTGCTCCGAGAGGTTTTTCTCCGGGTACTCCGGTTTTCCCTCTCCTTGAAAACCAACACTTCCAAATTCCAATTAGACCTGGAAACGTGTCCACAATTAGCACTCGCGTACTAAATACTTTGACACTTAAATAAATGGATTTAATATTTGATTATCGTAGGGGCAAAAATGAATGTTACCCTCGGCTACAAAACGTGTTTCTGGTACCTTTTAGTGGTTCCCTTCAACATTTCCGATAACCCCCACCCCCCCCACCCCCCCCCCCCCCCCCGGGAGGAATATTTGTACAAAGAATACACGGCAGGGGTAATTTGCCGAACGTCGAACATTGTTCTCACCCACAACAGTGAATAAAAGCTAACCAATTTGAATCAGTGCTTAACCCTAAATACTGTAAATCAGTGCTACAGTATTTAGGGTTAAGCACTGATTCAAATTGGTTAGCTTTTTATTTACTGTTGTGGGTGAGAACAATGTTCGGCGTTCGACGTTCAGCAAATTACCCCTCCACGACGTGAATTGATTTTTAAAAGCACTCAAGTCATTCTAATGCGATTAAAAATAAAACACATGTACAAACAGCGGTGATAAACAATGATGGTAAACCAACGCATTTTTATAACAAATTTGACGTTTCGTATGCTAAGCAACATACATTTTCAATAGTAACCGTTTCAGTGCAGAGAAACTCTGGTTTCAGTGTTTGAAAACTGTTGATCTAGTTTAAAATGGCAGTCTGGAACCAAGATCTCTCTTCTCACTGCTGACGTTAACGTCAGCAGTGAGTAAGAAGCTGATGCTTTATTAGCTGTAGCTTTTTAGGACTGACAGTCCGTACTATTAAATTACTGTTAAGATTGCTTAATTTTTCTTAATCTTGGTTCCAGACCCTATTTTGAACTACATGTATATATTAATTACCGCTGTTTGTGTTTTATTTCTAATCAAGTTACGATGGCCTAAGAACAAGAGTTTATATCATTTTTATTCATTGTAAATGGTTTGAACCCAGGAGTATCAGTTGTCCTATAATATTCTTATACCATGAAATGTTTTCTTGGAAACGCGTCTGATAACCATTATACACTGTCCCCTTCTGAATCATATGGGTCATACGAACTGGGAGAGTTGGTCGTACTGCTGCGACCGCTATCAACAGAAATCTGAGATCTGCATCCTGGAGCGATGTCCAGGCCAAACATGAAATCACAAATTTCCTGGTCGCTAGAAATTGACGACAGTGGGCTACATGACCACTTGCGAACACGATCTCCAGAAAAACCTTGAGACGTTTGAAACGTCACCTCCCCACGTGTACTGCGTTTGTCCAAAAAACGTCTGATAGCTCGACGAACGACTATGGCAGTTGACAATGGATTCGTATATTTTCTACTCGGTGACGGGGTATTCCTCGATGAATAGACCGGTTTTTCCTGTATATCCGAACCATTGCTGTTCGCGCTATCTTCCATTTCATTGGACATTGAGTGAGATTTGCTCATTGATGACTTTTTCCTAACTACCTGCCTCCTAAAATGGGTTTCCAATTTGGAAGCGATTTCCTCAAAAGCGAGTGGTGACTCGCCGTGCTTTTCTAACGAATGCTTCACCAAACACCGAAGAAGATCGAAGCACTGGACCCGATAACCCATTCGCACGTTGATTCCCATTCTAATGAGCTCTTGTTCGTTCGGCTTGGCGATTTTTAACGGCTCGTCTAGATGAGCGACGAAGTCAGAAACATGACAAACTTGAATGTACTGCTTTCCGTTCGTCACAAAGGAGGCCCATTTCTGATAGTAACTATCAATGTTTTCTTTTGTAATGAGGAGTCTACCCTCTTGCGATCGATAAACATTTTCAAGGATAATAGCAATATACATGTTCACAATGATAAGGAACACAATGAAGATGTAAGAAACAAGATAGATGACAGCTCCAACGGGATACCCACAGTTACCGTTGGGAAATCCCCCATAGTTCGGATCGCAATCGGGTTCTCGAAGCATTAGAGATTCCAGAATATCATTCCAACCAGCGCCGGTAGACAAGCGAAATAACAACATCATAGATCGGCCAAAAGTCTCAAAGTTAACTGTATCGTCCAAGTTACCCTGTTTCTTAACATGACCAAACGTGGACATTCCAATGACGGCGTATATGAAGATGACCAAGAAGAGTAATGTTCCAACGTTGAAGAGAGCTGGTAGAGAAATTATCAGCGCCACCAAAAGCTGACGAATGCCTTTCGCAAACTGTAGGACTCTTAGCAACCTGGCCACTCTAGCGACGCGAAAAACCCTCAGGAGACTGGGATTTATGACACTGTTATCACCAGTTGTGAGTTCGTCCATCGCCAAACCTGAAAACGAGGTTAATAATGGAAATGAGACTCGAAAACACATTCGGCTTCATATTTGTTATCTCATTTCAGAAAATGTGGTATTTAAGTAGAATTCACATCTGTATTGTATTGTATTGTATTGTATTGTATTGTATTGTATTGTATTGTATTGTATTGTATTGTATTGTATTGTATTGTATTGTATTTTCCGTATTCTGGCCGCGCGAAAATTGGGGCGAGGGCAAAAAATCGGAGGACGGGGGTGGGAGTGGGGAGGTGAGGGAACGCTTGCCTGCAAACCCCACGATTTTGAAAAACCCGTTCGTCCACGAACGGGGCTCCTAATTGGTGCGGTGTGGTCACCTTGAGTAACAGGTTTGACAAGTAGCTATCAAATTTTCACGCAAAATATTTTGAGCGTGACTGGCGATCAAAGGATAAAAGATCACACATGTGAAAGATTTTGAAACGCGTTTGAACGACGTTATATCGGAACTGAGTATGCTGAGCGAAGCGGGGCTTGCTTTTACTTTGAAAACGGAACAAGAAAGGGCAATGCGCCATCTTTTTAACGGCGGAGATTTAATGGCCGTGTTGCCAACAGGATTCGGAAAGAGTTTAATTTTTCAGTTGTTTGGTATGATGTGCGGAGTGCGAAGTAAAAGGCAAGGAGTTACAGGCTACTCCAGTATTATTCAGTGTTATTTCTCCATTGCCCGCCTAGAATAGCCTTTGCTAAACGCGGGCAGCTAAAATGTAACTGTTTTTTTGAAAATAAAGACTTTCTGTTGTTTTGTTGTTTGTTGTTGTTGTTCATTGCAAAGCATACATGTAATTCGGGATCAAGTGGTAGAGGTAAATTATATGGAGATGACGGCGTGCGATTTAAATGAAAAACTGGACTGCTTGGACGATATACACATAGGGAAATTCCGAAGAACGCATGTACTTTAGTCAAAGTTACACAAGGATTTCATCGTTTTAATGTAAAGGCATGGAAAGAAAACAATACGTACCTTATTCCTCTATTAATAATAGGCCAGGAATAGGCCACTTGCACGATGGCGTCATTTGACTACAACTACCAGAATTCATTTCGTTTTTCCTTTCTTATTCAAATTTTGTAATCCCAGTGCAGTTTAAATAACAATAGCCCTAATTTGCACTACAAAACAAAAAAACTGAAGGATTCTGGTAGTTGTAGTCATATGACGTCATCGTGCAAATGGCCTATTGTTTTTCTTAGACTTGAGTAGACCCGTTGAAAAAAATTATCGTTGTATAGTTTGACTGTTGTCTCAAGTTGTCGTCCATGTCTGTTTGTAGTCATCGGCAAATCGTATTTTAAATTGGTTGGATCGATACAAAAAAGGCGAGTCAAAAGCTAAATAATACCCAAATCCAGTCATTTAAGGTTTAGACTCGAAAACCTAATTGACTCCAATTGACTCCACGATTTCATCGGCGTGGAATTGAAAGTGACTACATCCGGCAAGCTCCAAGTGGCGTATCGTTTGTGGGAAGATCTATTTGCATTTGTGGACCGATTCGAGTTTTATTTTGGCCACAGAAAAATATAAGATGAAATGAAGTTGAATGATTAGTGCTCGTACCATAGATAAGTCAGAAAATAGCGAGGAAAGCGAAGATCGATTTTGAACTAGAAATAATATGACCGCAAACAAACACAGCAGTACAGTCGCGTGCTGAGTAGTTGAGTAGCTGTTGTGTTATATTTTTATTAGCGAGAAATTATTTCACCGGCTCTGTTAACCGGTGTTGGATTCAATAAGTCAAAGCAAGCAAATATACGGATATTTCTTCTAATTTAAGTCGGCACTGTTTTGAAATGGCGAGGTTTATTGATTCCATGAATTTATGAAGAGATTTCAACCGTTTCGAAGCGTTTTATTTTTAAAGGAAGTAAAATTCTACATCCGGTAATCTGTAATTGGCTAATTTGTTGACAAGCTGTCAATCGGCGAATGAAATCAACCCTGACAAATAGGTGGGCGTTTTTCAAAATCGTGGGGTTTGCAGGCAAGCGTTTCCTCACCTCTCAACTCCCACCCCCCGTCCTTTGATATTTTGCTCTCGCCCCAATTTTTGCGCGGCCAGAATGCGGAAAAATTCGTTCGTACGGGAACGCTTGCTTCGCAGGCTAATCTTCCAGCGGTCTGACCGACTGAGCTACGAGGTCAGACAGGAGCAGGTCGTGCGAATAAAGGTATTAAAACCGAGACAATTTACATTTCATCTCACTTCACTGAATCTTTATTCGTTTTCTTCTTTCACGAAGTGACTACTATACTCTTCGTGTTCTCAAACGTAAGGAGAACCCTTAACTTAGAATTGCTCTGTAACAGTTAATTTTTTTATTTATTAAGCAACAATCGGCGAAAAACCTGTTGAGACACCCTCATTTGTAAGTACATTTTTTGGTACCGTGGACAAAAAGAATCCCACCCTACCCCTAATTGTTCCAATAAATGCTGTATTTTGTTCCCCGTAGACTACCTGACCAGCGGTGCAACATTGAATAGGGGAGTGGGGGGGGGGAGGAGGAAGGTGAAATTTTCAATAAACGCTCGCAGTAGAAGTAAGGCAATGAGTGAAAAAGTCGATTTGTCTAATTGTCGTAAAAATTACTTTCTGACCTCAAATTCTTCCTTTAGTTAATGGAATTACTTCCTGAATGGTCACATCAGATGTAACCTACATGCAGAGCACTGGTTAGGAATATTAATAGCAGAATGGCAACTGAGGGAAGTTGTCCGCCTAGGTATGCTACGGCTACATATTTTAATTGCAAATTCCTTTTACTCAAGGCAAGAGTCGCCAGTCGCTCCACTTTTTATCACCTACCAATTGTTGAACTGATTACGATAACGAAGTCAAATATATTCCAGGCCTTTTTAAAATAGTGATGCCGCAGAGCAGCGAGCTTGATCCCAGCTTCCATGATAAAGACTGTAGTGAAAATCCAGTTAAACCCCTGTGTTTACTGGACACAGTCACAGCTGTTGTTAAGGAAATATTCGAGATTATACTCTGATGTCACGTGCCAGAGAATTCTACCAGCTATATAATCAGTTCTTTTATGAATTACATGCCTAAATTTGTTAGTAAGTAAGCAAATAATTAACGAAGAACTAGAAAAGAATTAAGTAAGTAAAGAAAAAATGAAAACCATTATAATCGAACCATTTTCAAAAAACAAACCAAAAACATGCAAAATACCAAAGGATTCCAAACGATGCCATCAAAAACATAACAAAAAAAACATTACAAAAAAAACATAACATACTAAATTTTTATTTAAAAAAAACAATTTAAACAAAACAATATAAAAATCATACCAAAAACACACAACAACCGTACAAACAAAACGTACAAAAATCATAACAACAACAAACAACAACCGGACGAAAATACATACCAAAAACATACAACCACCATACCAAAAACATACCAAAAACATACAACAGCCATACAAAAATACATACCAAAAACATACAACCACCATACCAAAAACATACAACAGCCATACAAAAATACATCCAAAAACATACAACCACCATACCAAAAACATACAACAGCCATACAAAAATACATACCAAAAACATACAACCACCATACCAAAAACATACAACAGCCATACAAAAATACATCCAAAAACATACAACCACCATACCAAAAACATACCAAAAACATACAACAGCCATACAAAAATACATACCAAAAACATACAACCACCATACCAAAAACATACCAAAAACATACAACAGCCATACAAAAATACATACAAAAACATACAACAACCATCAACCATACAAAAATACATACACCTTATTCGATGGTTTAACAGATAATACGCGCGGATAGTTTACGAGTTGCGTAAAAAATGCGAGCAATGAGTAAAATGTCCGCACGTATTATCTGTTAAACCATCGAATAAGGGATTTATTATTCGACTAAAATTATTGTATTTATAATAGATTGAGTCTTGAAACCGGGATGTTAAGGTGTAATACGGCAATCTACTGTGTAATACGCTCGGTTATTTTGCGTGTTCTCTCTCCCTTATAAGGTAAAATGACGTCACAGTCGAACAATAAATACCAAAAACATACAACAACCATACAAAAAACATACAAACCAAAAATTAATATAAAATACCAAAAAACATACGACAACCGTACAACTGAACTTAGTCGACTGAAAATTAATTAGTTAGTTTTTCAGTTATTTATATATATATATATATATATATATATATATATATATATTTATGATAGGCTGGAAAGGATATGAAGTGTAACTTTAATGATTTCAGCCTGGTCATAATGTTGCCACATCATTATGGACATGTTCAGCATAATGATCCCCAGGATTGCTATCTCAAACATTTCATTTGTGACAATGTCGTACATTATCCTTTGTATCGTGTTCTGTGAATAAAAAATGGGGGAATAACGTTGAGACATATTTCAAATTGTAACTAGTATACCTAGAGTAGTATACCTGGTACCTAGTATACCCAGTATACCTAGAGTAGTATACCCAGTATACCTAGTATACCAAAGGAAGTAAGTGGGTGAGTAATAGGCCATTTCCGAGTTGCCTTTAGCCTCTCTATCAAAGCGAGGCTAGGTGCGAAACCTTTCATATGAAAATGAGTTTTCATTCATATGCAAATAAGTTTTATTTGCATATTACAATCGGCCGAGCGCGTACAAGTGCGAGGACGATTTAGAATAACGAGCTGATTTCCGGTGCGGCCGTCAACTTAAGGCGAGAAATCGTTGGAGCGAAGCGAGCAAAACATTTTTGGTTAAAAGATCCATTTTTCGGCCGTTTTTGGACAATTCAATTGTCTATATCACTGGAGAAAAGAGAAGATTTGTGGTAGCTGGTGTATTTTAGCATTCTGGATAAGCTTCGACTTTAGTTTTTAAACATTAAATGTTGTTCATAACGTGCAAGTTGGCGAATCTAAGGTTCAGAGAGCTATGCGAGTGTTAAGTTTTCATTTTTTGACATGAATTTATAAAAGTAATGAAACGTCAGATCCTATGACTTTGTACTCTGATACAGTTCATAGCACATAATCTTTCCGGTCCCTGGCATGGCTGAGAAACAGGAGAGAACCCTCACCTGTCGGCTTAGGGTTCTCTATCTACGCCATCTTGGGGACCATAGACCCTATTCATAAATGGCGGCCGGTTTATTATTCTTTTATATTCATGCTAATCAGCCCAACTAGCCTCGTTAGCATGTGCAAAATTCAAAAGAATTTTTGCTTTAAAATGAGGCTAGTTGGGCTGATTAGCATGAATATAAAAGAATAAATAAATCGGCCGCCATTTATGAATAGGGTCTATAGATACGTCCTATGAACTGCATGAACTGTTCAAAGTCAAAGGAACGGACTACATATTACTTAATAACTAGTAAAACGTATCAATAACAAATTCGACATTAAGCATTCTATTTGAACCTTCAGAAAACGTCAGCCAGTGCCAGTGAAAAGCATGTACCTTCATGGAGGAATTGTTTGGGATTATAATATAGCACAGGTTACTTTCACTGAATAAAAACAACTGCAATAAACGAACCTTTGGTCTGATACTGTGATCAAAGGGCTTCTTCTTGGCTGATTTCTTTAGGATATCTACCCACTTCCTTTGAGCATCGGTCAGAAGCATTCCCATGCAGCTTAGCTCATCGTACTGTAAATATATAACCTGAATGTTAAATTACCAAAGACCTGGACGTTTATTTAACTTAGTTCCTTCGAAGGACTGTTAATTAATTTACAAAACAACGTCTGACAAGCTTGGCAGGCGAGCAAAAGTTGTTATTTCTTTAAAACAACTAAACGGCTAAGTTAAGTCGCCAATTAGCCATTTATTTCTTTTTGCAGATTAACGGTTAATTCAAACGGCCTTTTAAGTAAGAGGGGACTTTAACTCAAACGAATACGATACGTTACGCAAAAAAACGTCCGCAACATTTATTATACGAGCCTAGAAAACAAAATTACTGCGTCAATTATATCTGTTTTTGAGAAATTACAAAGTACTAATTAGGTAACACACAAGATACTCTTGAAGTCTCTTTAAACAGTTAAAGGTTCGACCTCTGACAGCTCAGAAAACAATTTGCCTCAAAAAAGCACCGTCTAAATGATATACTTTTAAAGTATGTATATTAAACGATATACTCTAAAGGTAACAACGAATAACCTTCCCCTTTCTCCCTTCTCCTTCTCATTCTCCTTCCTCTCCTCTGTCTCCTGCTTTCTCGCTTCTAGGGCTAAATCTAGATGTTTCAGATGTTTGGCCTGCTATGCTTAGGGTGCGGGTATACATTGCAGGTTCGTTAAATCTTTAAATGGATGTGGACTGTTCTTGTAAACAATAACGTACCCTTCTCTTCAAGCTGTTAAAGTTGTCGATTATCACTCCAACAAATAAGTTCAGTACAAAGAAAGACCCGAGAACTATAAAGGTGACAAAATAAACGTAGGCGCCAAGATAACTCTCATCCTCGGGCTGTTCGTCCACCTAAAAATAAAATTAAAGAAAATATGGCAGAAATATATCTTACTGCATGGATGGTCAAGTGTATAGTATTGTTTAAAATTTGTATTTTTGTTGTTGCCAAAAATTGTTTTCAGTCTGTAACATTTTCTCCCTCGCCCCCCCCCCCCCCCCCCCCCCCCTCCCCCTTTCGCCATTTAATTCAATTTAATTTCGTATAGTGTACAAAAACAAACGTTACTACAAAATACAGCTAAAGAGCGTTCATTGGAATGATCTCACTTAGATTTTATAAGACTGAAATCCCAGTCATGTTAAATCGATCTTACATAACTCGAATTTATCTCTGGTAGAATAAAGGTAGGCAGCATTATAATTACTTAAATTAACTAACAATAAAGGTCATAAACAAGTGAACCTCTTTGGAATCCACTGCATCATACATTAGTTCCATCCATCCTTCAAAAGTAGCCTGTTATATAGAAAATCAGACGTTCAAGAGTTATGGCTGGTCACCAATAGCGACGTAATCGGAAGCGGAGTCGGAAGGGTAAGGAACCTTGCGTTCTCATGTGTAGATCAAAAAACGGAGTCGCAATCGAAATAGAAAGCTCGACGGAATCGGAATCGGAATCGGAATCGGAATCGGAAGGATCAGAAGGTTTCCTTTTACTTCCGATTCCCCTTTTGCTTCCGTCGCTTAATATCCGCTTACGTCGTTTTGATTTCCACTAGATCGTGACTTTCTTGCGATTCCGATTCCGCTTACGTCGCTTACTTCGCTAGTGGGAACCAGCCCTTAGAAAGTAAAAGTGAAGTAGAAACTGAGTGGTGAAATACCGTGTGGCACGTAATTTTCGCGGGAGTTCAATTTCGGCAAATTTCGCGAATTCGGATTCCAGACTTTGTACTTGTATATAACAACAATGTTGTCTTGTTTGTTTTACTTTTAGTTTCTATAAAATTCAATGGCTACAGTAACGTGTGATTTCATTTGCCATCTGGGCTGGGCAAAACACGTAAAATACCATTACTGTAGTGTTAGACGAAGTTTATAAATAGCTGTCATTCGTAGGATCAGTCAATTTAGATTATTTTAGGCCCTTTCTCGTGGGCTGTTACGGACGCCTTGGTATTTAATTGGGTAGCTAAACGCATCTCAGAGCATATATTAAAACGGCATATTTATGGCTATTTATTGGGGAACAAGACTATTGGTGGTGCCTTTTCACAGACGTCTGTATGCAATTCCTGCCAGGACCATTTTCGTCCTAGGTACCACCAGGCTCTTCTGTTAGTGGTCGGCTGCCAAGAAGCCTGGGTCAACGGCTGACAGAAGAGACGTTTCCTTGTTAAGGAACTACAGCAAAAACCCGCGTATAAGAACCTTGTAATATAAGAACCTGTAGGCTAAAAATCAAAACAGGTTCTTATTTGGAAAATCAGAAAAAATAATAATAATAATAATAATAACTATTTTTTTTTATGGCATCCCGCAATCAGAAAGTGCAGAATCTCTTGTAATTTCAATATAAAATTTGAGTATACTGTACTGAGTGTCCACAAATAATTGCCTCTCTTGATTATAGATTTGTATAGTTTCAGTGAGTAGTAGACCACTATCAATAACAGTAACAGCTAGTTATCAACAAGTTCGGCACTAGTATGATTTCTGGAACAGAAAGGGGCCACACCCATATAGACTAGTTGTTGGACCAGCAGCAACACTTTTCCTCTTAAGAAAATAAGAATCTACATTGCCTAAATTCTCAATAGACACCAAATATATAAGGACCTTTTCAGGCTAACTTGGAAAATTAAATCTAGGTTCTTATATGCGGGTATTTACTGTAGTTATAACACCTTGCAAAGGTGACAACAGAACTGCTGCATGAAATGTTGAAAACACTACAGTCGTGCACAATCTTTTAATTTAAATAATATAGCGAATAACTTTTCTATTGATCCGTTGCTGCAACACAGTTCAGTTTTATTGTGGTTTGTCTATGGTTAGGGGAAAAAAACCTTGGCGATAACATAACATATATACGATCCAGTAAGCGGGCAATTCATAAATAGTACCTACCACTTGAAACAAAGCCAGAAAGCCGTTGATGACATTATCAAAGTTCACGTTTGAGTTTATCCATCGATATTTCTCAGGATACTTGATACACTCGGTCTTGTTTGGCACAATGTCCGCCGGAACGCGCTCGCCGTTCATATCTTCACACTTATAGAACTTTCCCGCGAAAAGCTGAACACCCAGAATACTGAATATCAACCAAAACAACACAGAAACCAACAGCACATTGCCGATTCCAGGTATGGCGGAAAATAACGCATTTACGACAACCTAAAAATGTAAAACACCATATGAGTTACATTACAGTCGTAATGATCCGCATAAAAAGGAAAGTGCTTTCGGCAATGCACGATGGAATGTCAACTTTTTTCATTGTTACAACTAGTGATCTCATTGGCCTAGACTCAAAGACCGCTAAAAAGTTAGGGTTCAAGATGCATTTTGTTTGATTTTTTAAAGGTTTCATGTAATTTAAGACCCAATCGCACAACATGCAGTTTTTAAAGAAATTGTATTTGGGGAACTTCATCAAAAAAGCAAAATTATTAGCTATTGTCTTCTGTTATTCTAATTGGTTAAGCACGAACATTATCTAAAATTTATTTGACGCAAATGGATTTTCTATATTTTTATACTGAAATATAATTATAAACCATCAGCTCCTCCCCTATTCTTGAAATCAAAGACATTCTATGTGAGAAAGAGCCAATGCCGCAGAACAATGAAGTTTACCGTAGTTCTTATGTGGAGCGTTACTTAAAGCCCGCAATAGTTTCCAGTAATTGCCATTACTTATACTTTGATGGATCAAGGCACTTAAAGCTAAAATTAAGGGTGTCTTTTGCAGGTTATACTGTTACTATGGTAACCTGTTACGGTATGACGATGACCATAACTTGTTCAACAATGACTAGGCATTTGTTTGATACCATGATAATAATAACATTATTGTAGCATTAACTGATAAAGAGTGATAGTATTGATCCATCAAAGTGTAAGGACTGTAAATATGACTAGAAACTGTTGTGAGACACCTTAATGTGGACACCATAGGCACAGAGCTAAGTGTTTGTAAAATAGAGGTGTCATAATTACAGAAGTCTATATAAACGTTGATATCTACGGGAACAAGTGAACTGACCGTACTATGGGGTGACATTCTCACTGGGATAGGTAAAGGGAAGTTAAAGTAGTACACGAACCACATGTGGCCCACACGAACCACAGGTAGCCCACACTGCCGGAGCATAACCCGGTTTCTGTAGCATCGAAAAAAGTTATAGAAGTATTGCTACTCCCCCTGGATGGGATGCTTGTCCATCGCAGGGTTACCCCAAGCATTTTGTAGACGGTGCCCATTTATACACCCGGGTCGAGAGAGACAGTGTGGAACAAAGTTTCTTTTCTAAGGCAAACAACACGACCAGTCCTCGAACCTCCGACCTTTATGTTGAAAGTCCAACGCGCAAACCACTACACCACTGCGTCCCACACTTTTTGGGGGTACCATGTATATGGCTCGATTTGAATTAACCAATCACAGTCCAGCGCGCGGAAAAAACTGAGTTGTCCTACTTTACCGGTGGAAAGCGAATCGAGTGACGCCTCACAGGGTTTACTTTCGTGCATGAAGTTAAACTCGAAAGCAGTGAGGTAAGAAACAGAAGGGCAGGGACATGGTTTTCTTTGGTTTATTATTTTTATTATTTCTCCAAAAATGTGCCGTTATCTAGTCCTCTCGAGTGCCATAAACGACGCGTTTTCGATAGTCCCTATCATGGAGTTGCCTATAAGCGTGTCGATGCTATGCATTACAGGTATTACCTTCATTCCCTCCAGGCGGGAAACTGCTCTCAGAGGCCTCAAAGCTCTTACTGTTCGTAAGGAGCGAACGAATGCCAAGTTCTGGTCTTGAAACACACAAACCAGCGAAATCTAAAAGAAAACTTGACATTTCACGCACGAGTAGACCTGGCTCCGTTTGTTCAAAAGGCGGATAGCGCTATCCACCGGATAAATCACTATCCAGTGGATAACGCAATGGATTTTGTTAATGCCTATCCACTGGTCAGTGATTTATCCGGTGGATAGCGCTATCCACCTTTTGAACAACCGGGGCCAGGCGGTTAACATTTACCTCAGTGTCAGACATTTAATTCTAGTCCAATATCGCCAGAGTTCTACACCCGTTCTACGTTTTTCTGGCACTTATTTTAGCTATTTGATGTCAGTAACAATTATTTGTGATCAACATCTTAAATGATCAGCATAGTCAATTGACATATCAGTAATAACTGCCCAGCTAACGGAGAGGGCGCAACACTTACCGCAACTATTAACGAGTCGAGACAATTCCAAAAAGAGGAAAAATATCCAACCATTCCCAGTCCGATAATTTTGAGAACAAACTCAAGCGTAAAGATAAACGCAAAAAAGGAATTCAAGCCATTCAGTGCTTTCTGGAGATCGGGCTTGCTTGGGAGATACACATCTTCAAAGACCTGGAGAAAAAGACAAAAGAGGACAGTTATTTTTAAAAATGCAATTAAGTCAAATTTTAAACTGAAAAAAGTCGAATTTCTTTAGAGTGCGACACACCTGTTGACCTCTCTTTAATTATCACAATCACTTCACTTGGTCCCAAACAGACCACAGAAAGTTTATAAACTTAAGTTTGATTTCTATTATACAGACCTCTGTCTTTTAATTCATGCAACGAAGAGACAGACTGAAGTATCCTTTTTATAGAGACAGACGTCAGTAACAGTAATAGTAATAATTTCACCCAATCTCCCGAGCCAGAGGCTCATGTAAAAAACGCGCAACAAAAATACAACAAATACAGCAAATTCAGTTGAGATTTTATACGAGTTTTGGTACTTTGTTTCCATGGAAACTGTCTGAAATAAGGAAGTGTGCATATCATGTAATAATGGACGTGCTCATCATAAAAATGACAATTGTACAAAGCTTCAGCTCTGTCTAAGCTTTACCCATACCTGTTGTAATAATAATAATAATAATAAGTCTTTATTCATCATATGTTGTAGCAATAGTTTTTACCGGTTTTTTTTTTTAAGTTGGTTATTAATATTGGTATCACCTCGTGAAAAGTGGTGCGTGAATGAAAACATCTTCGGATCTTCCTCGGAAATTTCCGTTCAACTTTAAACAATTTTAGGAAATGATCGGAAATTTTTGTATGACTTTCGCATAATATTCGGGAAATTTTTGAAAAACAAATTTCGCGTTCAACTCAATAACTAACACGTTCGCTGCAATCCCTCTTAATTGAACACTCAACGAGAAATTTCGTCATCCACGTATCCATGTTGTACATTGTAAAGTGCAATTGAACATGTGATTATAGAAAATGCGCTTTATAAATGCATTGTCACCATCACAACTTATTATTAATACTATATATTATTTTATAATTCAACACATTGATACACTGCCCAAATATGGTCAAAAAGTTATCCGTACGCTATGTCTACATGATATTCAACGATGGATGTAAATTTCGCATTTTGACAAGAGAATGCAAAAATGACGGACCGGCCTCTATATTTTTACTTCAAACTGTGCTTTGTTATCAATGTGTTGAATTATAAAATTATTATATCGTTCAAGCTTGCGTGATATCGCCTAATTTTAGCCGACTCGGCCGATATCACGCTCGCTTTCGCGCTATAATAGTTAAATATTATATATAACTTATTATACTATATATTATTATCTTATACCTAACTTATTTAACTTATTATACTTAGAGTTAAGTAAACTTTCACTGTTAGCATTCCATTATAACTAATCACTCACCAGTGCCAAACTACTTATAAGCACCGTGAAGAGAATAAACCACTCGAAGTATCTATGCTCCACGAGCATGCGCGTGCGCCAGCGAAACTGCAGCCAGTGGTCACACCTGGAAGTTTTACAACAGGCACAACTCGTGAAAGGAGAAACACAGCATTCCGGAAAACAGTCCTGCACTTCGGCTATTTGAGATGGGCTTTGACGACATGGGCTCGATTGCCCAGGCGTACTGTTAACTGAAATAAAAACAAGATACAAATAGCCTTAAAAAAATTAAAAGAGAGCCCAAAAACGAAAGGGGTACCTTTTTGAGGCTAGAGGTATATGAAAGGGTAGGGATTTCACGAGTTGAAGTATGTGAAAGGGTAGGGATTTCACGAAGAATAGGAAATGGTAGCGAAAACACGAGTTGAAGCATAAAAATGTAGGGAAAACTGCAATTTAAGTATTATAAAAAGGGCCTTTCAAAATATATCAAACAGACGCACGCAAAGGCTATATGAAAGAGGTACCATTTTCAACGAAAGGTATATGAAAGGGGTACCATTTTCAATGAAAGGTATATGAAAGGGGTACCTTTTCTGTCAAAAACGGTATATGAAAGGGTAAGGGTTTGAACCTCGGGGCGGAGCATCCCCGTACAAAACTTTGTTGAGTACCCCCCCCCCCCCCCCCCCCCCCCGGGAGTACTGCTCGGTCACATTGCAGGATATCATCCATAGACTCAAAAGTTAGATCTACCTTCAGCAATATAATAAACAGCACCACAGGGAAGTACTGCTCAATAGCTTTCACTCGCATTTGAATGGCCACACTCGCTCTTCTGTTGTACGAATTATCGTTTTATTTCACTTCTCAAGCCCTTCGATCGTGATTCACCCAATGTGCCGCCTGATGTAAACAAATTTGCTAGTGAAACATGTTTCATTCGTGATCAGACTGAACATGTTTCGCCCTAGTGTGAACACAGCATTAGTCGCTTCTTGCTACAGAGACATGGTTAATCTGGCAGTTGTGGGCCGCTAGGCTTGTTAACACTTCATTTAGTTTTTCAAAATTCATATTTAGAAAACTCGTATACCAAAAGCCAGAGACAAACACAGAGAAAAATCTCTAAATACGTACGCACCTACTGTTATAGCGGCAAACCTTCCCGAGTTCTTGCCTTCGCTTTCCTTTAAAACCGTTTGTATTTCTTGCGAAGAAGAGCACATTTCCTGACGTAATGGGGAATTAGTCACCGGAAACACTTCAGTTTTCTTCGTTTGTGATAGCTTGGCAAGAAGTTGCTTAAACTTGGGTTCTTCCTTGTCACTGTCGTTCTCGTTTTCTTCTTCTTCTTCGTCATCATCGTCATCATCTCCGTCATCGAAAGCGTTCAAAAGAAGAGCGAGAAATAGATTAAGCACCTAAGAAAAAAAAAAGCATACATTTCGAATTTATGAGGCATTGTCTGATAAGTACAGAATTGAGATCACACCCCCTAGCCGCAGAGAGTTACAGCAATGTTGCCCATGTAAGTTGGAGATGCTAAACCTACAATGAAAACGACGCCAAGCGTGGGATAACGCGCGAAGGCAAGTCACGATTGGTTTTGGTTTTACTTCTGATTGGTTGAGAAAGTGGCGCGAGATTTTATAGCCAATCACTAAATAAACCAAGGCAATCGCTAAATAGGCCATTTCCGAGTTGCCTTTAGCCTCTCTATCAAAGCGAGGCTAGGTGCGAAACCTTTCATATGAAAATGAGTTTTCATTTGCATGTGAATGAAAACTCATTTTCATATGAAAGGTTGTGCACCTAGCCTCGCTTTGACAACGAGGCGTAACGTAACTCGGAAATGGCCTATTACTAGCCTGTGCGCAGACGTCTCCTATTCTGCGCGCAGGCTTTAAATTGCCAATGAATAAAGGAATTAGTTTCTAAACAAACAGTAGGCAGCTAAAATGTAACTGTTTTTTTTTAATAAAGACTTTTTGTTGTTGTTGTTTTGTTGTTTTGTGGTGCTGCGTTGATGGAGAGTGAAAGACGAAAATTTGGTTTAAACTGAACTTATCACCTGAGTTGATAAATTGGCCACTGAAAGAGGTTGAAGCTGAAGTTTCAAGCGTTAGGCCTTCGTTAGATCTAAAGCGAACCTAAATTACTTTCGACAGTCGATTTAAAACTGCTCCATGATTAAAAAGCTGTACTCGACATAATTAACAAATAAAACGTAACTAGTCTTAAAAATGCAGTAGAATCTCGGTAACTCAAACTCTCTATAACTCGATAGAGTTTTCCTTTATTCGCTTTATTACTGCAGAACTTAACCATCGATAACTCGAACTCTCGATAGAGCGGTTTTCAATTATGTATCGAAAGTAATTTTCCGATTGCTTTGGTTTTGCATTGCTACGCCTTGTGGTTGGCATAAAAATCCCGCGCCCTTATCAACCAATCATGACTTACTCGCACGCGTTTTCCCGCGCTTGGCGGCGGCTCTTTGCATCGAGGTCTAATTGGTTTATTGTGTCTGTATTTGGTTTGGTTTTGGGTTTCCCCGTGACGGTTCGAGTTGTCGATTTTAAAAACTTACAACAAAATTCCCTATGATAACCGCTGGAATGAAGAAAGAAATCGCAGCTGCGGGACTTTTTGTCGCCCTCATGCAATCCCAGACAGGCTCGATCCACTCCCCACACAACACCCTGAACACCATCATGAATGCGTGCCAAAAATCATTGAAATTCCAGCGTGGCACTCCATCGTCACCAAAGTTGTCCGGCGTGTAGTATTTGCCAAACATTTTCATCCCCATCAGAGCAAAGATGTAGATCACAAGACCCAGGATGAGGGTGATGTTTCCGATTGGTCCGACGCTGTTGGCGATTGTTGCTAACAGCTTGCGCATCGTCTTCCAGGATTGAGCCAGCTTTAAGATTCTGAACTGTGAGATACAAGTTTTAATTCTCCTTACTAGTGTGCATACATTTCTCAGAGTAAAAGTTACGAGAATTTGATAAAATTTGGGCAATTTATTTTTTTGTTTATAATCACTTGCCACTTTAATTAGCTTCGTTGAAAGAGCAGAACAAGTAGTTTGGTGACAAAGTTTAGGATCACAAGGATGGAAGTGGATTACAGTTTATTAAATTTGATGACGAATGGGAGTTCGCAATCCAAATCGTTGATAGTCAGTTCTAGTTGTGTATTAATACTAGACGGGCTTACACAGTGTGAATCAGAAAAGCGTGAATATTATAATTTTTCTGTAGGTTGAATTGTGTCGTAATGAAAAATCAGTTAAATGTGAGGTAAATATACCAATCAAATATTGCAATGAATAAAATAAGTAATTATAAGAAGCTAGATACGTTGTTTGTGAGTTGCAGGTGGCTGTTACGGTGGCATAGGTTTAGTGGTGTTTGTTCTTAGCAAACCAGCTTTCTAGAATAAGTTATTGGTAATAGTTTTTCACTGTATGTATGGCATTCATCAGAGTCTCAGTAAATTCTGTGATTAGTTTGTCAATTATGCTCAGCATAGCACCAAGTGTTTCTCTTTTCTAATTCGCACTGTTCACGAAATTTTCGTATTTATTACCAAGCGAAATGTTCTGAAGACACTTGTCCCAGAGGATTCTCTGTAGTCCGCTAACTCAAGTCCCGTGTCCACTAAGCTGATGAGAACAATGATACCGTCAAATATATTCCATCTGCCTTGGATGTAATACTTCGGACCGAGGGCAACAAGTTTCACTGTCATCTCCACAGTAAAAATGACGGTAAACATCTGGAAAATATTCAGGAAAAAGCTACAATCTCAGACAAAAGTTGTCGAGAAGGTATAGCTAAAAACCAGATTATTACAAACAGATTCGGATTCCAGAATTATTCAAAAAAGCAGACATTGACATTCTCCCTCCTCCCTTCCATTCAATGTTGGCTCGCTCCTCGGGTAGTCCTGCAATTGTCCAAACGATGTCTGTGATTCGCTAAGAAAACAATAGATTTGTCCCGCTGGGATAGGGATTAGGGATAGCGGCATTGTTCAAGTGATATATTAATTGTATCGTTCGCCAATCACAGACATCGTTTGGACAGCTACGACCCCGCTCAATGTTGGAACTTAAAGGAGCAATTTGAGTGAAAGCTCAACACTGAGAAAGCCCGGCTAAAATGAAACAGATTTAATGAATAAACCATCTGAAAGCAATGGGTCATACGACACATCTCCGCGGTATGTCCAATACCTTACGCATGCACATAGCCATATCACCCTGACAGCCATGGACAACTGTTTCGTCCCTGTCCTTGTCCTGGTCAAAGACATAAGTATGCTGAGCATGCTCAGTCTCAAACGTATCGCCCAGTTTCCCAACGCTTTATTAGATATTAACCTTCGTTAGTGGAGGTTTATTTTATTCATTTTTGCGGACCCCTTAGGGAGCTGATCAGAATGCTCCTTTTCTTTTTCATTCTTTTTCTTTTTTTTTTGTCGATCATTTCAGCCATAGAATAATACTTGTTGTCAGTGCGACTTATAATTATATCTGGTCAAAACATACTTACAAGATTAAGAGCATCGAGGACTTTCTTAAACTTCGCGTCAATTTCATGGTGATGCAAAGCCAGAACCACTGTATTTGCGAGAATGAATCCCATAATACACATCTCAACAGAAGGGTAACCGAGGACGTCACACATCATCCTTTGCAGACGTCGTTTCCACGTCATTTCTGTGCGGAATGTTTCATCCTTAAGCTTCTCATCGAGGATCTCTTTGAACGAGTTTTTGCTCGCGATGAGGCGAAATAGTGACGGAGGCTCGGGTTCTTTAGGAGTTCTGAAGGTAATCTCTTCGATTTTCTTTTGAGTCCTTACAGAGTGGATGGTTTTTATGAGTACTTGAACTCTTGTTGTCAGAGGATGAAGGTGTTCCAAGGTATCGGAGTCTGCAGGATACGACATGGCGGTTTTGTTTTCACGCTTTCGTCTCTCATTCTTATAAAAAGAAAAAAAGAGAGAATATATATATGATATATTAAATCAAAGGCTCCTGTGAGCCAACTGGTGAATAAGAAATGCTCTACACAACGCTGGCTCATATTTGAGCGACCTTTCCTTACAAGAAGGTGTCGAAATGAAGTCAAATAGAAATTTTGAATTTAAACATCTGCTTAGTATAGTTCGTGAAAGCTTTATTGTATCAATCAACACTTTCGATAAGATTACCAAATGTACCTACGCAACGCGTAACGCAATGTACGATATGTTTAAATTATAAACATGGCTCGATATTTTTTTAAACACCGTAATCCGCGATATAATATGTGTAATATTTAAGGTCTACATACGCTTCAGCAGAATAATGCAAGGATATATTTTAACTTGAGAAACAGATCCACTGACGACATATGAAAGTTGACCTTTAGCGCATAACCGTGTCCAGTTCTCTCCTATTTCAAACAATGCGTATTTTTGTCACGCTAAGACATGAAAATGAATAAATTTGGTTATTCATCAAGGGACATCTTTAAGCGTATTGTTGTTCATATTCGTTTACAATAAATTAGGTACTGTTATCGCTGGATCCACGTTGTTCTTGTTACACAACGCATTCGTAACAAAACTACAGGGTGGATCAAAAGTTCGTGCACTTTTTTTATGGGGCCAAAAACCGAGTTTTACAAAACAGTAGCTTGACAAGTATTACATACAATTAAAATAGTTCATTGTAGTCTGTGAATGTGTAAAATCAATAGCCAGAATAGCCGCCCTTGTCCTTTATTACGCTTTTTATGCGCTTGGGCATAGAGTGAGAGAGTGCCTGCAATGTATCTACGGATACATTTCGCCAAGCAGAACGGAGGCGCCTCTTAGTTAGTGCTTTCATTGTCTTCGGCGGTGGATCTCTGTAAGTGGACTTGTCCAAGATACTCCAAACATTTTCTATTGGGTTCAGGTCGGGTGAATTGGCTGGCCATTCGTCCTTTTCTACGAAATTCGGCAGGCTCTGTCGACACCATATCTGAGTGGCCTTGGATGTGTGTGCAGGAGCGCCGTCTTGTATGAAAGTCATGTTTCTATTCGCACTGAAAAGCTTCGTTTTAGTAGGATCTTGGGTATTCGATCGCCGTGACAGTATAGGTCTGACTTCTTTCTCCAATATCTTATTCACATAGTAGTCAGAATTTAGCGTTTGGCCTCGGGGAATGAAGTGAAGGTCGGTTAAACCACGGCCGGTCATTGTTCCCCAAACCATCCACTTGGCACCTTTTTTAACTCGATATGCTGGGGGGACTTGGCTTTCCTATGAGCCCCAAACTACATATATGTCATTTTTAGGGTTTGGCAGCTGAAATAGGTACTTGGGACACTCGTCTGAGAAAAGAAAGTCTTCCCATTCTTTGGCCGTCAGTTTCTTATACTTCTTTGCGAATTTAAGCCGAGCCTCTCTTTGTTTTTTACTCAACAGTGGCTTTTTCTGGCGCTTCATTGGCTTCCAACCTTTCTTGCTCATAAAACGTCGAACCGTATTCTTCGAACCTGGCAGGCCTTTCCTCTTTAGCTCTGTAGAAATCTTCTTGGTTGAATTCCCTCGCTTGTATTTTGCTTTGATGATGGCATTTTCGGCGACTTTGGTCGTAACTGTTGATCTCCCAGACCTGGCCTTGTCAACAAAGTCCTCCCGTAAGCACCACTTCTTTGCCCAGCGCTCCGACTTTTGGAGGATTTTAGCTATTTCTTTGAACGAGCAACCAGACGACCATAAAATTGCTGCTTGGGCTCTAGCATATACCTTTTTTCTTTCATTTAAAGGGTTCATTTTTCGTTTCTGGCGCTCGAAGAAAGCTCTGCAAATTCAACTCGCTGTTCACATCAACAACAAAAAAAGGAGGGAAAAACTGCATGTCTGATTTCGCGCATGCTCAACTTTTGGCGGGAAAAAAAATAGCAAGTCTTCGAGATTTCAGTTTTTATCGAAAATTTAGCCAGAATTCATAACTTTTTCAAATTGGAAATGCAGTTTGTAGTCAGATATTCGAGCATAAAAGATTAAAAGCAACGCAGTTAAAAAAGTGCACGAACTTTTGATCCACCCTGTAATTTAAAACATTACGTCATCAAGTTGCAGTCATCAAGTGAAGGAGAGAAAATTTGCATATCTGTCCCCGTCAGCGATAACCCGTTCATTACGCTTCGCGTATTCTCGAGTTAAAAAGAGGGAGAAGCTTTATTTCGCCAGAATAATGGTTTACCAGGCTTACCACGGTTTTAAGTCAATGTGCAAAATCCTGGTGACCCTGCACTCACTCAACTGGGGTATGCAAAATGAAGAAGACAAAAATCTTAAAAATGCAAAAATATATTACCTCTTTGTTGACAGAGTTGATCTCCATTTCATAAGATAAAGCTACCACTGCTAAAACAAGGTTTAAAAGGTAAAACGAGCAGAAAAATATGGCTCCAAGGAAGTAAAAAACGCACCAAACTCCACTGGATGCAAGAACCTAAAAATAATCAAATGATAAGTTATTATAATAATAATAATATACATGAAAAAATTACTCGATTCTGATTGGCTAAGAGCAGTGCAGTTCAAGTGTAACACCAGTGCAAAAAGTGTAACACCGGTGCAAAAAGTGTAACACCAGTGCAAATTACAAATTAAAAAATGATGCAAAAATGTTTTCCAAAAAAAAATATTTCCAAAAAAAATTCCAAAACAAATGGATGCAAATTTTTTCATGTATAATTATTAATAAGTAATCATAGGGTTCTCTAGTTCAATTTGGGATAAATTTGCACAAGCGGCTCGTGCAATTTGAGCTTTTTGAAAAACTCACTCGTGCAAATTAATCCCAAATTGAACTCGAAACCGTATGATTACCTATACATATACGAATAATTTATACACGATGTTTGTTTAAGGCTAACAGCTTTTGGAGTCGTTTAACATATTATATCCTTTGAAAAATGGTATCTGCGAGACACCAGAAAAACAAATTGATTGTGCTTACCTTGTTGTAGATATTTTCCCAGAAGTCCATAGTGAGAAGTTGAAATGACATCACGAGAGACCAACCCATGTGATCAAAATTTGTGTATCCATAATCGGGATTGGGACCCGCATCGGGCAAACAAGTGTAATTTACTGGACAGGACCTACAAAATGCCATGCAAAAAGGACACCTTCAACGTGCGAAAATATTTAAAACATATTTGGCATATTTCCCATTAGCAGTCCACGGTTAGTTTTAAGAAGGCTCGCAAGGCTCTTTTTTTTGCCGTGGCGGCATGTTGTGAAATCAAGTTTATGACATAGGATTTTTAAAATTTTTTTCACTGGTTTCCAAGCAACGGCAGTTATCAAAGCAACACCAGTTCATTGCCCTTTGTTCTAAACAATGTCGTTTTTGTCAAATCTAGTCAGACATGCACTTCATAACGAAACTTTCATATTTTGTAGTACTCACGAATCTCTAGCTGTAAACGAAGCTTGAAGAAAAACTATAAGACGATTTCTAGTAAATAAAAAAATATTTTTACGGCATGATAATGATCCCGTATTTTTCTTCTTTGAAATGATTCAATAAGATAGTTTCTGAGTTATGTGCATTACATTTTGTTCTTTATATCACTGGTTGGGTTGTTCCACAGCTTTAAAGTAAAATATTTTCCTCTTTCAGAAATGTAATTTTAATATTCATTTCTTCTAAATCAATGAGAGGTTTTGAAATTTTAGTTTTTGTGGAAGTTCCCGCAGGAAAACCTTGAAAACAAGAACGAGAACCGATAACAAATTCAAAGCGCTTAAGATTGATGCGGCGAACGCGATAAGAATATATCATGCCTCGTATGTTTGTGTTGTACCTTGCTGATGTGCTGTTCCCACAAATGACTGGTTCACCTTCTTCGTGATACCAAAAACCTGGAAAATAACCATTTAACTATCTTATGATTTTGCTGTGTTATCTGCTGTATTGGCTGCGTAAGCGCCGCTTAAATAGCGAAACATAAAGTTGGCAAGTTTTAAAAAACAGCGACTCATCTTTCACAGATTAATAATTTAATAATAATAATTTATTGACTTATATGGCACAAATTCTATATAAATATATTCAAATGCGCCTTAACACAATAATTTACAATAAAATGGAAATAATATACAAAAAATACATCATAAATATAAATGCGATAAATATTAAAGAAAAAAAACTAATATTCTAACTCAATATTACTTAAAATACAAATTCTTTAAATCACAATCTAAAACAAAGATTGAAACTGGGCCGGGATCGCGGGAATAATATTCTCGAAGACATATTCTAGACTTTTATGAAATTACGAATTATACCTCAGTGTCGCCGCTTAAACCGATTTCTGTAGCATGAACCGACTAGCCGGACAAAGTTCCTGACGAGGAGTATTCCTTAAATGTGGAGTAAATTAAATAAGTTTTTTGTCTAAGCAAAGCCATTATAGCATTGATAACTTAAGGACCACAAGTCCTTCGCGCAACGAACGTGCCTCCAAACCACTTGCAAATATAACACGAGCTAGAACTATGACTTACTTGGGTTATTTGCCCGGTCCGATATTGTGAGGTTATGGTAATCATCGACGTCCAGCACACACTTGTGTCGGAGATGACCTACGAACAACTGCAGGCCAATGAGCGCCATGACAGCGAGAAAAAACACGAACAAAACCAAAACATCTTTAAGCAGCTTCAAAGAACGGAGTAACGTGTTAACCATCGCCTTCAAACCTGAAATAGTCAACGGAAGATGAGGTCGATGGTATTGTGAAAAGAACATATAAATGGCAGTCGAACCTCATGTCGGCAACCATCGAAAATGCAAGGAAAAATCGCCGACTGATGAATTTGAGAATTACGGTATCATGGACAAGTGATCACTTATTGTTACCAATGTGTCACATGACAACTTACAGTGCGACGCGCCTTACCGTCAGCACGCAACAAACTTTTTACTCATGCGCGTAGCGGCATGAGTTATAAAATGGCCTCCGTGTTTCTTATTTTCTTTTTTTTTGGTGTTGCGATTTTGCATGCAAATTTATGCACGCATATTTTAAATTGTGCACTTCCGGTTCACAGTTTTGCCATTTACACTTCCTGTTTAGTGACTTCCGGGTACTCCCACTTCCGGTAAAACAGCGTTACTGAAGTGTCACGACAGCGTCTCATACAACCCTACTTACATTACTAATGTTCACGTTTGGTATACAGCTATTTCAATTAACGTTGTCGGATGGTAATTGGTAATTGGGCATTGGGAAGCTATTGTTTGGGGGTCACTCAAGCAAAGCATTGCATTGTGTTCCGTATGCCTACATGCCAATTCCCAATTTCCATCCGACAACGTTAATTGAAATAGCTGTATATAAGACTTAGAAGAATCACTGGCTTCATTGTGGAACAGCCTTCATTTACAAAACAGTAAATAGTAAACAACGTGGTTTGCAGGAACGATGACTGAATGAAAGCAGTAACTCTTCTCCATGTCGAACATCTTCTTATCATGTTTAAAATATATGATAAAACTATCTTACGCATGCGCATGAGTATAGGCTGCTTGGAGCCTCTTGTTGTACGCGTTTCCACGATATTACCAGCTAATTCTTATAATTATTTTCGTAACTGCGGATATGTTTGAAGTAATAAAGTGAATAAAATCTTCGTGTTTTGTAGCTAACTTTACACTCCTGTGATAAACACGAAGCGACAAGATCACATTTATCGAGCTCAACTTTGGGAGGAAGTATGCTCGCCAACTGAATTCACGCTCTGTGATTGGTCAGTGCGTCCCACGGCCATATTTGAGTGCCAAACAATAGGTATTATATTTCAACACATTGATACACTGCCCAAATATGGTCAAAAAGTTATCGATATACGCTATGTCTACATGACGTATATCCAACGATGGATGTAAATTTCGCATTTTGACAAGAGAATGCAAAAATGACGGACCGGCCTCGATATATTTTCTTCAAACTGTGCTTTGATATCAATGTGTTGAATTATAAAACTGTTATAGCGCGAAAGCGTGCGTGATATCGCCTAATTCTTAGCCGACGAGGCCGTAGACCGAGTCAGCTAAAATTAGGCGATATCACGCAAGCTTGAGTTAAATGTTCGAATAAGAATAGGGCTAAAGTCCCATAGGATTCGTTTAGAAACCAATATGGCCGCCATTTCATTGTTTTGACACACCAATATGGACGCCGTGACGTCACGTGTAAACGCTCTATTTGACAGCATGCGGTTTTCTGTATTTTGACAGCCAAACATTTTAGATATTTTTACTTTACCATGTACTGTATGTACACCGAATAAAAACCATCTTCAAATGGGATAAAAAGACGTGGTGTCTTTTTCTAGATCTCTGAAAGGACGTAATGCAATAGATTGTTTCTCTAGATATTCCCAAGCGCCGTTCCAGATACGTCTGAGTACTTGCCTTGGCTGCAACATGTTGCACGGCTTAGACAGTAGCCAGAGTATCCTTTACTTCCAGTTATGACGTAACATTGCGTTAGATTGCTATTAAATACTTGATTAAATTATTTAAGAAGTGTCTCACCTTTCAAAACGGATATTGTTCGTAGAGCTCTTAAAACTCGAACTGTCCGTATTCCAGAAAAGTTAGCAATATTTGGCGACAACGTAACATACCTAGAAGAAGTTAACTTATATCAGATACACATGTTCAAACGGCCTACTCGTGTCACAGGGAGCACATTACGCTTGGGCTTCCTGTGCTCGCGTCCTAGCTTGAAAACTTGCGCCCTGCAATTCACTTTAATAGTGTCTGCTATGAGTATTATCTTCAAACTTGCATTGTGATTTTAGATATTAAACATTGAATCAAGCCTTTCAAAAGAAGATATTTTTGTTTTCCAGAAATATTCCAGATGTTACTTAATGGCGCACAGTTTTCTAGAAAGTTTCTAATATAACATTAATAAAAACCATTTTGGAGATAAAAATACATACATGGTTTTTACAATGCATAAAAATTTAGAGAAAGTATGCAACGAATAAAGAATAAAAACGAAGTGCAACCGGGTCGATTAAGACAAAAGCCTAACAGTGGGATAAATCTGTTCTTGTGTATCTCAGTTCCCGAGGGAGGAATGATCAATTTGCGTTTGTTGAGATTCTCAAGTTATAATTTCTAGAGAAAAGGAACACTGATAAAAGAACATCTCCGCAAACTACTAAACACACAAAATTAAGTGAATAATATACCCCATAATAACTACTGTGAAGTCCAGCCAGTTCCACGGATTCCTGAGGTAAGCGTAAGAATGGAGAACGAATCCTTGTGCGGTGATTTTTAGAAACATCTCAGACGTGTAAATAAACGCAAAAATGTATCTGCAATTAATTCAAAACCATTAAGTGCTGTTAACAGCTACAGTGCTCTTGGATCTACAATTCAGTTCTTCTAAGCATGCACGTTTGCAAAGGAGGTGTTTTCAAACGAGGCTTACTTACTCGGCTTCTTCGGGCGGATGGTTCAAGGCGAGACAAATACAGTTTATAAGGATGATAAAAATGACAAAAAATTCAAAATATCTGTTTCGAGACAGTTAAGAATAGTGTTTCTGAAATCGTTATTGTTAGTACATTATAATATGCATGCATATCCGCTCAAAATGTTTTGTGCTATAGGGATACATTATTATGAAGTCAAGCAGTGGTCATAAAGAATGGCCACGTTTTGACGATGGCGTCGTATGATGTTAAAGAAACATTCGCGTTCCTTTTGGTCTCCTAACTTGGATTTCATGATTCTGGAACTCCCTTTCTTGACGTAAATCAAGCAAACATCCCTTGAAAAATACCGAAGTAAACAATAACAGTGAATAAAACATTTTAGTTAGCATACCGATGAAAATATAAGTAAGAGGAATTGAATGCCTCTTTCTTGTACGAACGTCCAAGGATGAACGGGATCTCATTAGAAGAAGAGGTCTTGATATAGATGTGCTGCTAGTTAGACGTTTTGCAATCGTAATGACTTCAAAAGCCTAAAGGCGTTGCATTTTAAATAATCAAGTTTTGATTTGTTCTTTAACTTAATGGGATTTTTCCAAAAACTGTTGCGACGGAGAATGGGATTTTGCTAAATATTTAGGATGAGAATGGCGATTTAATCCCCTCCACCTTTTAAAGATTCTCAAAGCAAACAAAACTATTTAGCAATTATTTTAATTATCTGCCCAAGGATACTGATGCGTGACGATCTTGAGTGCAAACAGCCTGAGGGGATGAAGAGGTTCAAACAGAAACAGTGATTTAGACATGTTAAATCTGTAAGCTTGGTCGACATGTGTGGCGCCGCGACTAAGAACCAAGAATGTGTCCTCGGATGGTTTAGCTGGAGACTGTAGGAGAACAGAGATCAAATTTAACCATATATTCGGGTAATTGAAAAAGAAACTAAAGGGAAACACTGTCGGGTAATATAGCGGTTTTCACTTGGGTGCCAAATTAGTTAATCTGGCCAATCACAACTGACGCAGACTATCTAACGAACCAATCAGAACTCAAAGCAAGTACATGTCGCCCGCGCCAAGCGCAGAAAAACGAACAATGCGAGTAAGCACGATTATAGTCAAGGTTGGTTTTGGTTTAACTTTTGATTGGTTAATCATTTTTAGCCAATTAAAGCGTAACAATAAAAAAAAACAAAGCAATCGCGAATTTGAAATTACTTTAAAAACCGCTCTTTAAAAAGTACATGACCTCAAGAGATACCTTAAGCGATAAAAAAACCGGGGGAAACGGAACTAGACAGACGCCCGGGTAGGGAGGTGCGGCCTGGCCACTCAGTCTCCTTCTTATTTGGAATGAAAATATAGGGTGTTTCTTGGTGTTGCGGAAGCCATTGTTGGTTAGCTTTTGTGTTGTGGTGTGGGTATTGTTCAGTGTCTCTTGAATCTTTTGTTTTACGTCATTTGGTGATCACACCATCCGCAACACCAAGAAAATACCAAAATATAACACTTGGGATCCTTTGAAAGTTGTCACGCATGCGTCTCGTCACCTTTCTACTCCACTCACCTGGAGAGTCTTTTGACACTTTACTCTTGGGAAGGGGGTGAGGGGTATATGCACCCACGGTGTCATCCTTTCCTGGATTGCGGTAGGATGTCGAATGAAGAAGCCGAATACGAAAAAGGTGCATGTTGAATAATGCAGTAACCCGAATCCAGGCGGTAACACCCGAAAAATCGAGTATGTCAAATGAGTAATCTACAATGTTGAATATCAGGAAAACTTGCATGTTAAATGCGTGTGGTTCCCATGAAGATTTTGTGAAAAATAAATCACCAATATCGCATGCCGAATGCGTAATGATGAATGTGGAAAATGAAAAGTAAAACGTGCAATCGTGATGGTTGAATACGGAATATGAAAAGTTGAATATCGAATTATATAATGTAGCCTAAAATGCATGAAGTAGAATGTAAAATATAAACATCGAATTTTGGCCTGGATTGAACTCCATAGATATCGCTTTGATTCACTGGTTTTTGATACCATATCTCTCACTTACTCGAGGATCGCTCTTTAGCGATATGATATAAATTTCAAACTAGTGAATAAAAACTATATCAAGCTCTTGGAAAGTAAAAATACAATTTCCGCAGCCAGTAAGGAGAAGCGAATATTTGAGCTGGTGCGGACATATTTTTAGAAAATGTATAATTAATTCATTGCAATAATTTTTAAGCCGTATAATGATACTACCGTTTATTCATTCTAGTCACGTTATCAAAACTGAAATAAATGTTAAAGATTTTAACCTTGCTAGCGGATCATATCATTGAGTACACCAGAGTACTTCGAATTCTAACAGTGTTTTCCAAGTTTGTAAGGTCACCTTGCCAACACGCCGGTTATTGCGGAACACGCGCGGAAATATTGACTTAATTGTTTTTGCTTTTCCACTCAGTTGAATATGATTAAAAGTACAAAGCTCATTGTGAAACGATACAAGTCATTAAATATTTACCGTAATGTTTGAAGATGATTGATTAAGGGATCGTACTGAATGAAATGTTTTTGACTGAAATTTTAGCTACCAGTACAAGTCAAATAAACCTTGAAGAAATCCTTCTTTTCAAAAGGAAACACAGTTTTGTCGCAAGTATAATATATCTTGTTTCCCAGTTTGATAAACGCTTCAAAACTTCAATCGCTTAGCAACTATCAACTAAACATTATTAAAATTCCATTATAGAATTTCTTTAATGTATTTTGCACAACGATTAAAACATGGGCGAAATACAGAGACCCCCCTTTAGTCCCGCAATTTTTCCAAGATTTTTTGTTCAGTTAAAGAATGCTATGCCGATAAGAAAGTAATCGTACATTTATTAATAAATATCATGACGTATTATCCCAAGACGACAATTACAAAAATGTCATGTAGCGGGGAATTAAACAGCGTGTATACTTACAACATTCCCCGTAGCGTCGAAATCCTGCAGAGGTTTCCCTAATAAATATGAAGGGGCCTGCCTTAATCGTCCTGTTTTGTATGTGGGGTCGGGTAAAACTGCCAAAGAACGAGAGTTGTCTTCCTGCATTTCTTCGGGTCCTTGAACTGTTATAACAACTTGTGATGTACCTGCGGCTTTCACCAGCAATTTATTGGAGCACACACCATTCTCCAGGTGAATATCCGCCATATTGATTTCAAAAAGATATTGACTTGCCCGGCGAAGATGCGAAAACCCGTGACTGCCTCAACGAAAGTTCTGCAAGCGAAAAATCGCCAAACTTAGGAAAACGAGGGAGATATTGCCGACTTTACCGAGTAAATATGTTACCTATTGCGTCAAGAAAGAAAACGTGAAGATTGTTTTCTCAGTTTCCGTGGTTTTAAATTGGCCAGTGATTTGAAAAAGGATTTCGTTTAAATTTTTAATGAATGGTGGGTCGTAGCGAAAATCTATAATGAGCGACTGTGGTCACAATAATCATGAAACAAAACTTCACACACGCAAACAAACATCATGCACACTGCATGATATAATGAAAATGAAGAAACTAATGGATAACAGAACCGGTTTAAAAATGAACTGATCAATGCATAGAAAAATAGTCTTTTCATTTTTGGGAAATAAAACGAGTGCCTTAAAACCTAATGAAGTTATCTCTCTGTCCAATCTCAACAGATACAGACAATCCATTGAACCAATCAAACTCTAAGCAAATACATGTTGAAAGCGCAAATAGGGCGTAGAAATGCGTACCGGGGCCGATGGGGAAGCCACAATTATATTTTGTTCATGCGATTCATCAGCTAGAGATTCATCATCTAAACAAGGTTTGTTCTTTTCCACTGAGTTCGCTTGTTACGACCCTTCTCTAAATAAATGAATTTGATTGTATTTCACTAAGTTAAATGGTCAGGAAGAACTCTCATTTGCATCAAACAAAGTGGATGACTTGCTTCACGAAATTAAGCTACGCGGCCCCAAATCACAGACAACAATAACTGATTTTTTTCGTTTTATGTTGAATGTGATGACAAAACGTTTGATGATGTGGTTTACAACAAAGATTTGCCTCACGAACAACATTATAAAATCCGATAGCCAAGCATGAACTTCCTTGAACATGCAATTATTTAATTTCTTTTTATCGCATTTTGTCCCCGGGGGGGGGGGGGGGGGTACTCTCTACAATGTAGGGTAGGTGTGTGCCGCCAGGGTTCTCAAATCCTGATCTTATTTAAGGGTAGAAAATCGAGATTTGATACCCTTTTTAAGGCCTAGTTTTAACAGACCATATCTTTTTCGTTTTGCGCGTTGGGGTGGATGCTGCAATTTAGTGACCCTATCTAAGGACCACAATACCAAAAATACCAAAAAGGATACCCTATTTAAGGACTGAGCACCTAAAAAACCCTACCCTATCGGGCGGCACATACCTATATAGCGTATATAAGGAAGTAACCCTCCCCCCCCCCCCCCCCGGGCATTTTTGTATTACTGTTGCTGTTAGCCATAAAATAAACATCAGGTGAGCAATTTAGCATTCTAGAACTTTCAATTTTTGCCATATTACATGATAAATTCAGAACACCTCTATTAAGCGGTTAGACTTTTTCACGCGCGCTCGCGTTTCGCTCGCTCTACTATCCCTGAGGTAAAAGGAGGAACTACTCGTAGTCTATTAAGCGGTCAACTTCTATTCTCTATTTTCGAATTGCCCATAATACACTTTGTTTACCCCCCAAATTTTGCATAAACTATTGTTTGTAAATGCTCTTGGGAGGACTGCACATTCCCAAGAGCATTTCAAAACAATAGTTTATGCAAAACTTGGGGGGCAAACAAAGTGTATTATGGGCAATTCGAAAATAGAGAATTAAGCGGTCAGTTGGATATTCCCCGAGGTTGACCGCTTAACAATAATTTTTTCCCCAGTCCCCCCCCCCCCCCCCCCCCCCCCCCCCCCTCCCTGAGTTTTCGTCCCAGATTTTCAGGGTTTTTTGACCATGTATCGACGTGCATTAAACTAATACATTGTAACAGGAGCTATAATTGGCCATAAATCTCAATTGAAACTGTATCTATATCGACTACAGACCACAGGGAACCCAAACGCTGTATTAGCTATAACATAATCATTTAATAAAAGTATTGTTATTTACCTGTGTTCCTGTGTCTTTTTTAGTTGTTTTGGAAGCAATCTGAATCAGAAGACGGTTGACCTTGCACGTTGATCACCAGGGAGAATCTCGGGTTTCAGTTTAACGGCCACGAGAAGAGAGGAGAGTTGATAGTTAATAATAATGGTTCCCCATGTACAGACAAAACATCTACGGCTACACACTACGGAAAACTTCTTTCATTCTTTGACGTTATCTCTTGATGTTGCCTTACATATTTAAATCCTTGCACGAAGAAGCTTGTGTTCCTAGATTCCGACTCAGTTTCGAATGTTACTTTGTATTGCAATAGTACCGTGTTATAAACGATTTTTAAGAGGACTGAAGGCCCACGTATATATGCAATTAATTATATAAATTTATTCACATAAATTACTCAGTTTATAACTAGAAATACGTGTTTGCAGAACCTCGCGAAGCTCTACATAACAATGGACCTTTTAATATTATCGGATATTTGGCAGCCATGTTGATTTTGCCCCCTAGTCATCCGATAATCAGCATTGAAATCAATCACCTTCCCTTCCCCTTCCTTTCTACTTTTTTAAGTTTAAAGAAAATTTCAGTTGTGCATAGTCGTAGGTACCTACTAATTAATAAGATGATTATAGCAGAGTTTTGATCAAAACTCTCGTGACATAGCCCCTTTAATTTAACAAAGGAATATAAATTCAATATGGCTGCCGTATATATTGGTAAAAAGGTCTATTACTATTGCACTGAAACTATAGATAAGGGTGCAAGCACACCTTTGTACAATATCAAAAAGCAAACAGCACTACAGGAAAGGACTTCTCAGTAGCATCCATTTCGGAATGGCCTTCTTTAAATTTTATTTTCACGGGATTTGGAATTTGCGGCGAATCGCCAAAAAGCAGCTACATTTTCGCGGGTGCAATAGACCATTTTACAGTTTCTACTTAGCAACCTGGTCTTTGTGTGGAAATGAGGCTGAAGTTGACCTTGTTTTGATAGAAACCTTTCTTCTTTTCATATGTAAATCATGTTGTTCTTATGCTAACTAACATGATTTACATATGAAAAGCAGGAAGGTTTGTATCAAAACAAAGTCAACTCCAGCCTCACTTTCACTCAAAGGCCAGGGTACTAAGCAGACAACTGTAAAATGGTCTATTTTCGCTGAGTCGATGAGTCAAGTACGAAAAGACGTCATCGTAACTAAAGAGAGCAGGAGTTTCTGAAGCCGTCGATAGTTAATGGACTCCCTCCTGACGATTCTTTTATAAATTCGATGCTGTTAAAATATTTATATGAAATGATCAAAGAAATGCGCGCGCAGTTTGGAGAAACTTAACTACAGTTTTAGAGTCGTTACTAAGGACATTATTTCATGGTTAGCATTTCTCACGTGTCATAATCTGCTAATACGGTGGGAACTATGAAACTGAACACAAGACATCACTAAATTGACATTGCACATGCGTAACTTGTACCAGTCGCCAACTGCGCGTAAGAATGAAAAAGCGCAAAAACTCAGCGAATCATAAGCAATTCCACTTATTTTAAAAATCTATAGCATGGAATTACCGTTAGGCGAAGAAAAAGGAAATCTATTATTAAAGAAAATGTATTAAAATACATCTTTATGACGTCATAGCTTTTTCAATAACGTGAATTGTAACAAATCCATGCTTCAGATTTTTTTATTAGGATGTTCTTAAGCCGTTGACATTGGTTTTATTGGAAAAAACTTAAGATGTTTGAGTTTTAAGGTTTTATGTTCTGGTCACGTGACTTACCAAATATGGCTGTGACCCGTGAAATTTAATGGTACCATTAACAGAATGAACGTGACCAAACATCATAGTCGAGGAAGTAAAGAAACTCATTATATGACATTTGGAACTCTTCCATAGTAACCACCTTGTAGTTAAGTTTCTCCCCCCTTAAAGAAATAAAAAACACTCCGAGTGCATTGTTGAGTTATATAAGCTCGCGGGAATTTTTAAGAACACGAGAGAAGTGCAGAGAAGCACGAGCCGAAGCCCGAAGGCGAGTGCTTCTCGCACTTCTCGAGTGTTCTTAAAAACTCCCAAGTGCTTATGTAACCCAAAAATGCACGAGGAACAAGTTTTTTATTTCTTTTATAAAATAAAAACGACCACAAATGGACAATAATTCGCGTGACGTAAGGTGTGTGCTTTATCGAGATATAATGAACTCCATCTGACCAATCAAAGCGCGCGCATTTCTTTGAGCATTTTATAAGGTCAAATCGAGTTCATTATACTTCCATAATGCACGCGCCCTACGTCATAGGAATGCTTCAACGAAGTTTTATAAAATAAGCGAGATATTTTGCGCGTGCTCTGATTGGCTGAAAGCCCTTTACTATAATTCTACATGGAAATACAGGACATTATTTGGGGCGCCAATTTCATGAAAGAAATAGAAAACGTTCTTTCCGGATCCACAAGTTATGGTAACACAGAGAGCATTTACGTCAAAGCCCTGGGAACGAGGTTGTTTGGCGAGGACAAGGGCAGCAACAAAGGGACATACGACTTCCGGCAACAAACGACTTTCGGCGACATACGGCTTCTGGGGAAGGCATAGATACCGTATGTTTTGGCAGTTTGAAACGGAGTTTTAGTCTGAAAAAGGTAAAAAAAAAATACGGTATGAACCCGTGTATTTTGATAATAAATACTCGGCACGGGTTTTGGGCGGCACGCTCAAGAGTTTCCCCGCCGCTTGACGCACCAACACCAATTCCATGCGAATCACGGTCGACGCTGACGCGGAGTGTTTATTGGGTTTATTTCACAGAACGTGCTTCTCGATCACCTATCCAGACGCCCCCGCTCCCGCCCACTAGTTAAGAGCCCTGTTCCGGTTCTGATACATTGCGTGCAACAACTGTCACAACTGCCGCATAAAATAACACGTCCACGCCTCTTTCAACGATTATGCTGGTCTGTACATAATTAAACTGCGTAAGCAACATACACATTCAAAAAGGGTCAAATGGTTCTATTAACTGTTGCTCTTGGAAGCGTTTCCGTTCGCTTTTATTTGAAAACAAAGATATCTTATCCATTTGCGTGTATGAGCGTTCTCGCCACGCATGCAAAATGTTTGTCCACATACCTGTCCACATACTGAGCCAGACAAAACACACCCGTCAAATCGTTTTCACGCACGATTACAATCCCGGCAAATACAGTGTAAGCTATCACGACCTATCACGTGCCTTGTGTTTCTCTATAAAAAATCTTACCAAGCACAGCGTTTCGTTTTAGTTTCAATTCAGTGATATTTCAACTTATACATATCAACAAGTGCCGTATTTGTTTGATTTCATTATTATTCATTCAAATGACATCTTCAAGTTTTGCATGTTATAATTTTTAAATAAATCATTATATCAATTCATCTCGACTCAATCAATACCCACAATTTATAACCGGTAACCTAAAGTGATTTTATTTACACCGTGAAACAACAAGAAACAATTACAGCGTATTAGTATAACTAAATAAAACAAAACAATGGAACTAGTGTCTCATGAAATGTTATAGTGTAGGTAACTGTTTCATAGGTTTAGTAAAATCACTCTATGCAACACCTCCACGTACACTTTCTGGCAAATAAATTATAAGTAAGTGGCAAATATAGAGAAGGAAAAGGGGGGTGCGGCAGGAAGGGGGGGGGGGGGGGGGGGGGGGGGAGGGCGTGCTACCCTTATGGGCAAATCAGTTTAAGCCCCACTAAGCAGAAACATTTTTCCCTTTGGGCCCCAAAATATTTGATTACCCAAAGAGCCAAAATGTATAACGCCCCTATTTTAGAATTAATCTCAATGCGCCACTGATTACAACTTAGTAGACCTCTGTTACATTTTTATTAACCCAAAAGCACAATGCATCGTCCTCGCCCGCACTTCCTATCCTTTGGTTATTACTAGTTATTCTTTCTGATATTTATCATCATCATCATCATCATCATAGCTTTATTTAAAAACACGGTATCCCATCATTAGTTACAAAATGCTCTTCCAGAGAGCCGTGTATACTAAATATTCTCTATAAAGACCTAAACATGTTAAAAATTTCTAATTAAAATTACAATACTAATCGATTTTTCTATGTTTACCTAAGATTAAAACTACTATAAGGCGGCTTTAAAGGATGCGATAGATGGCTCAGCTTTGATTTCATTTGATAGGCCATTCCAAAGAACAGTGCCCCGATAGTTAAAGCTACACTTTCCCGCTTCCTTTCGGGGTCTATGAACAAACAAATTGTTCAAGTTGTTTCTCAGTTTATAAGAATGAACATTCGTTATTGGTCGAAAAAGATTTTTTAGGCCCTTAGAAGAAAGATTATTTTTAGCTTTATAGACACTAACCGCTAATTGCTTTGAGCGCCTACGCTCAAGAGTGTCCCAGCCAAGGTCTTCCAAAATATCAGCAGACCGAATGTCATTTATTAACGATCACGTACCCGAATTCACGCGTCGATGAACATTCATTTAGCTGTATGCAGTTATCAATTGATCTAAATTTAGCAGTAGAAAAAGAAGGCGTGCGAAACATTAGAATCGCTTCCCCTCATGTAACTATTTTTGCCTGTGTAGTCTGTTCGTAGCCCAGCGGGAGAAAGATCGCGCGACCTTTCTTGTTTCGCTTTGTATTTTTGACATATTTGTTTTTAATTGTAATCACAATGATAGGACTTGGGAAAAGGGCTTATTTTGATTTGCAGCCGGCTAACAGGCCACTTGAGGATGGGGTGGAAGGAAAGGCTTCGCTAGCCAGCTTTTGTTTTCCGTCCTATTCACTAAAACCCGGCTGGCACTATTCGACGCATAAACGACACAACTGCGAGGTCATGTCCGATGCAAAACACAACTTAAGGACGTTCGCGCTAATTGTTTATGCGCATCCTTACTGCGCACGCAATTCATGTCGCAACGCCATGCTACGTCATGCACGAGCGCGCGCGCAAGAGAAGAAATCTAAGCACATAAGGGGCTGGTAGCCGTTGCGTTAACTTTGCTTTGATTTAACTCGCTTGGATGGTCGGTGACCCCCAATTTTTTTTTCATAGATAATTTTCTTTGCCAATTCTCGACAGATTGTGAAAAAATGAACAAAAAATCAATGTAGGAAGTTTAAATTTTTTTCCATTTTTCTACCCGCGCGCCATCGAATCCTGCCAACTTGCGGCTGTCAGAGTTTGCAAATGCTGTCGTTTAAAGATGAAATTTACTTCAATTAACGTCACCATTTGAATGAATTTGCTAAACAGACCTACTCGCATAAAATTTTGGAAAGAAAGTTGCATTTTAGAGATTCATTTGCAATATTTTTAGACTAAAAGACATTGGGGTCACATCCCGTAAGAAAGACCAATTTTTCAAAATTAGGGTCGCCTTTCAGATAGCTTATCTCAAAAACGAAGTCGGTGACCCCCTCATTTTTTTGCATTTCTGACACGAGTAACTAATAACCTAGCTGTAGCAAAAGTTTTACAAAAAAATCAATGTTAGAAGATTTTCGCACGAACGTCCTTAAATCGATGTTTCACGGTCACATAATAACATATATCGACATAAGGAAAAAAAGACCAAAAAACTGTTGTTTTCTTTGTCATTACACTATGTTCATGTCCTTGTGTCGTTTTGTTCTGTGAACCAGGTCAACCAGGTTTATTAAAATGGGAGGCCAGCCAGTCATCAGCCCCGGGGGAGGTACTCCTCAAATGTTTTGTTGGGAGTATGAGGGCCGCTGCCTTAATATATTCGATTTTCCCTACTCATTTTCAGATGTAACCATTAAAATTTTGCTATATGTCAAGGCAGAAAGGAAAAAAATCGTAACCCATTTTTTATCGAGAAGGCGAAATTTTCAATTTTCAGACCAAAATTGTTAATTTAAAACAGAATTTATTGAGCGCGCTTTCTATAGAAATACGCTCGAAAATGAAGTAGCCAAACGGGATAGATAGTGGTACCCCCGGCCCACTCCTCCCCCCCCCCCCCCCCCCCCCCCCCCTGCATGTGCTAGTGATATCTGGCGATGTCGATCACACCATGCCAGGGATAGGGGGCAAAATATTTCTAATGTAGGACATCTGAGGGGAACTTGACCTTTTTGAAAGGGAAATATTAAAACAAGTCAAAAACATGCAAAACACCACACAGTGCAAGCTAAGTAGCTTGCCAATTTTCCCGGGAATTTTAATAGTCCGGGAGAAAAGAAGGCAAAACCTGAACAACGGTAGCCGTGCAAATCACGTGGCACAATTTATAGCACCGGGATTTGCTTGGTTTTGCAGAAAACAAGCTTCCAGTAGCACTTTAAATATATCTCCTTCATCCGACGACAAGGTAAAATTGAAAATTTCAATCAGTTGTATCAAATTAGCATATGGTAAATAGATATGCAAGACACGCACCACCGCTCAGGTTTTAGGAGGGGCCCCATTTTAAAAAAAAAATTCTTTTATTATGCTTATAACAGTGCATGCGCAGGGCATCGTTGTCATTTCTGGGCTCGAGGGTTTGGCCGACGTATCTGCATAGTATTCTCCGAGTTTTTGAACAGCTCCTTCATAAGGTAGATTTATTTTTTGTGACACTTTGCAAGAAGAAAGAGGCTGTCATTATCGACGGCGTTGCATTTTTGTAGCCTAGAAAGACGCATTTGTCGATTGTTCGTGACTGCTCCTACGTGACTCCAGCTAGGCGTTGTTCTTTCGAAGCGTCTAGCTGTTGGCCTTGCCATTTTGCTTGCCTGTTTCGTGTTGGAATTGATGTGGCCTTTTTAGTTTCAGAATGCCTTACAAACAATGGTACGAGGATTACAACCAGGTCAAACGTAAGTGCAGGGGAGGACAACTGTTCGAAGATCCTGAATTTCCAGCCATCGACAGCAAAGTTTTCAAGAAGCGGGTTTTACCGGGCGGACAGTCTTTTGAATGGCTGCGACCTAAGGTAAATAAATAAGCTATTTGAGCTCACGTCGCTCACGTACAGTTCGTTTCTCGTTTGACATAACTTTAATCCTTATGTTTTGAGTGGACCTAGCAAAGAGTTTTATTTGTCATGAGCAATCAAACATTATTTTTAAAAAGATATTGAGGCACAGTTCACGGAATCTGCATTAATACTGATTAATATAGCCTTGCACCTACATTCATTTTGTAAGCTTAACCTACCCTTCGCTCATTGCTTCTGTACAAGAAAAATTATGGACAATTTATTCGAAAAGCAGTTCACTTGTAAATCCTAGCTATGCGCTTCGCGTTTTAATGCGATCAAACATCGTGAAATTCGATGCGACCATCACTCATTCTCCGAACCTTCTGGTTTCGAACAATCGGCTATGCACATGTATTAGCTTTATTATCATATTATTGTTGTTTATCCATGCTCGACAAGCTTTGTATGTGTCAAGTCAGTTTGCTCTTCCGAGCTTTTTGAATTTATAACATTCCGTGAGTGCCCGGGGAAGAAATCCCACAACTTTTAAGAAACAACTTTCAGTTGAAAAATATAATTTTTAAAAATCGACGAACTCTCTGGAATTGGAAGGGAGCACTTTTGGCAGCAATATATATTTAATTGAAAGCGTTAATACTGACAAGATCGTCTCGACCAACACCTCAAATCTCTCATGAATACATTTTGTTTAATAGCTTTTTATTAGCTACCCGCCGTACAAGTCCTGCTATTCATTGTCAGCGCATTCTTTTGTCACGAATTTGTTTCTCTTGAGAGCATTAAAGTTAAGCTTATGCTAACAAGTAGTGAACGTCAAATCGCCACCAAACTTGAAATTTGCAAAATTCCTTGTTTGTTGCATATATTACACAAGTTAGTACTTTTTTATCGGAATTTCTTACTTGAATTCTGCACGCACAAATAAATGTTGGTAAAAACAATTACACGAAAACATTCTACAAATCTTGTTTTCTTACCAAATACAAGCATTACACTGTATTTACTTGTAACATTTACTTGTATTGAGGTTTTGTACTTGAACTTGGCCCAATAGAGCGTTTTCACTCACGTGACCTTCAGTCCTGTGGGACTCAAATGACAAAGGCCATGGCAGCCATGTTGGTGTTCCTAACAAAAGAAGTTAATTAAAATTCTTTTGTACGGGAACACCAATATGGCGGCTATGACGTCAAGTGAAAACGCTCTATATAACCTTGGACATGATCGACAGATCAAAAACTGAGGATGAATTTATTTAGAAATCAATAAATGAGACAATACTAACATGATCTGTCTTGTACTCTCTGAATCACTAAGAACTTGGAGCAGTAAAATGGCGACAGTTCAAGCAAAGTCTGTTGTACACCTACTCCTCGTTAAGTGTAGATTTAGTCTTGGCATATGTCGGACATCCAATTAGATTGAAACTAGCGCAACTGATGTAAAAACTCTGCATCTACATTTACATTTGTATGCTCGATGTTAGAGCTTAGTCCTGGCATAGCACATTTATGCAACCAGCCTCCGGTCTCTTGCTGTTGTGTGTTCCCTTAGGCAAGAATCACATTGTCTTTCTCCATCCAGGTGCATAAATGGGTACATGTAAATTCTGGGAAAAACCATGTGATGGACTAGCTACCCTGATCCAAGACAGAGTACGTACCATTGATACACCTGGATGGAGAGAGTTGATACAGAGCAAAGTTTCTTGTCTTAGGAAATAACATGGTGGCAGAGACTACAATGTAGGTCTTGAACCACCAACCTTCGGATTTAAAAGCCAACTTGCTAACCAAGTGCACACCACTGCACCTCCAAAAAGCTTACCATATTTACCCATGTATAAGTCGACCTTTCACGACCTAAAAATCAGTTCAAAACATCGCCCTCAACTTATACTTGGGTCAAAAATTGAGACCCAAGCACCAGTTAAATAAATTATTCACAGTTAGCATAATAATTGTCTTTATATGTTAACAACCAATTTTTTAGCTTGGTTACCGAGTTCCCCAAGCAAGTTTGGCAATTTGTTTATCAAGTCATTTTTAAAGATTCTTGTAATGAGCTTCTTTGGTGTTTTGCCTGTCTTCTAAAGCTGCTTTCCACCTCTCCACAATAGGCCATTTCCGAGTTGCCTTTAGCCTCTCTATCACAGCGAGGCTAGGTGCGAAACCTTTCATATAAAAATGAGTTTTCATTCACATGCAAATAAGTTTTATTTGCATGTGAATGAAAACTCATTTTAATATGAAAAGTTTCGCACCTAGCCTCGCTTTGATAGAGAGGCTAAAGGGAACTCGGAAATAGCCTATTAGAAAGGTCCGTTTTAGATTAGTATGTTTGATTTTATCAGCATATTTAAAAAATTATGGACAAAATGCCCGCATATACACGTGTTGTTAAAACCCGCTAAAACGCTCGTGTGCGCGCAATAATAAACTACACATTAAATCTTGCTTTGATTTTTTCATAGATCCATAGTACCTGAAAGAAATCTAAGAAATACAAGATTAGTTTTCCAGAAAATTCTTACCCAGAAATGAAGAAAACTTAGTTTTTGGCCTCAAAACTAGGGGGTCGACTTATACACGGGATCGACTAATACACGGGATTGACTAATACACGGGTAAATACGGTATGTAGGGCATATACCATCCCAATCAGCATGCAATCAAAAATTCAAATGTAGTACATTTAAGGTAGGTAACAAGTTTGTCTTTTTTTTTTCTTAGGAAATTTTGGACAGACAAGGGGTTACAGACCCACCGCAGATGCTTGTGGGTGGAGCATCCCGTCTTGACATAAACCAGGGCATGTTGGGTGATTGTTGGCTTTTAGCAGCAATCGCATCTCTGACACAAGAAGAGAAATTGATGAATAAAGTTCTAAGTAATGGGGAATATGATGACTTCACCAGTCCTGGTTATTGTGGTGCATTTAAATTCAACATTTGGCAAGATGGTGAATGGACAGACGTGATAATTGATGACCGCTTGCCGACATACAGGAACAAACTGGTCTTCATGCATTCAAAAGATAAAAATGAATTTTGGTGCGCACTGTTGGAAAAAGCCTATGCCAAGTATGTACATTTACAAGTACACATGATTTGATTCAAGTTATATACCATTCAGCACTTGCCGTAAACACTCATTATTTACCACAAACACGTGTATAAACCACATCTTTTGGGCTCCACATTGTAGGTGTGGCTTGTCTGTGAGGCCATCTCTTTTGAAGTGTATTAATTTACTAGTTTTAAGTCAGCCATGTATGGTTCCAGAAAATATTCATACCTTCTCCATGGAAGGTTACTGGAAATTCTGAGGTGGGGGAGGGGAGGGGGGGGGGGGGGGCACTTACATACATACATACATATATACATACATACATAACTTTATTTAAACACGGTAAAAACATCAGTTACAAAGAAAGATAAAAACTGGTTTACATGTTTGCCTTGTGGGAGTACGAGGTGGACATAAGGGGATTGATTTTGTTATTAAACTTTTTATAAGATCTGATGGCTCTGACATTCTGTGGAAGATTATTCCACAACAGTGTAGCAAAAACTGCTTTTTAAAAAATCTGTACGGGGCTTGGGCAGACAAAATTTGTTATTCACAGTTTCAGTGCACTTGTAAGAGTAGTTTTAAACAAAACTGGTTGGACCATTATTTTGGGTTAATTTCCATCAGTACAAACATGTCTTTGGCTAATTCTTAAAGTAATAATTAACTAAAAAGTGCTAGTGCTGCTACGATGCACCAGTGCATGGCTGAACCATGATACTTTTTGTCATGACACGAATATCGATATTTAAACAACACATTGAAATATTATGATATTATGATTCTTCATCAACATTCAGAAATTACTGTCTTTAATGACTCCTTACCCAAGTCCAAGCCCTTTTTTATAGCTATTTATTAAAAGTTCCATACTTGCTTCATATAGCTTCGCATGCTTCCTATCATGTATTTTTCAAGACGGCGGCACAAATGCATGCATAGTTCTAATTAGTTATCAGCTGACACAGTCTTGCTTACCTCTCAGGAAACAGATCTTCACTTCAATGAGTTCAAAAGGTCACGTCCGTGCATCATGATTGGTAGATTTTGATCCATTTTGTTTGTTTGTTTTTTACGTGGTCCGTTGGCTTTCGTATTAATTCTGATTGATGGCAGCGAATAACGCAACCGTTGGTGGAGATTTCAATTTCAAATTCCGCATGTTATTAAATAAAAAGGCGCAGTAAAATGGCATTGGCGGCATACATGTACTGTAGTCCTGTTAACCTGAATAAACACAATTTCTCCAGGCTCCAAGGATCATATGAAGCTCTCAAGGGTGGGCAGACAGTGGAGGCCATGGAGGATTTCACTGGAGGCATGGGAGAAGACTTTGACATGAAGAAGATACGAGAAAAAGGGACGCGGGAAGAGAGAGAAGAAGTGTTCAAAGTAATCCAGAAGGGCTTGAGACGAGGAGATCTAATGGGCTGCTCAATCACTGTAAGTGTTTTCTTTAAAGAACAGTCAGGTGTTATAAATGTTTCTGTTATTTTTAAATTTTAAAGTGCACCTAACCCCCAAATTTTTTTTTTTGCTTAATCAACTCTATGTACGTTGAAAAGTTGAATAGTTAAATATTTCTTGTTTTTAACTTCGTGTTAGTGAGTTATAGAGATTTGAATTTACAAAATGCTAATTAGATGACGCAAATTTGGGAATCATTTTTTTTTATTTTATTATACAACTACTTGTTTTTACCTCCAAGTAATATTTTTTACAAATCAATTGACTATCCACAGTTTATATTTAGTGTTTCTCAAATTGATTTTCCTAAGTTGTATACTGCGTATTGTTAATTGACATAGAAATAATGGCAAAATCCCGAATTTACGTCATCCAATTAGCATTTTGTAAATTCAAATCTCTATAACTCAAGAAATATTTAACTTTTCAACTTTTCAACTTTTCAACGTACACAGAGTTGATTATTATAAGCAAAAAAAAAGTTGGGGTTAGGTGCACTTTAACATGTTTTTGAGAAGCTTGAAAGCTACCAACATGTACATCTTTACTAGATCATAGCATACAATGTGCAAGTGTCAACATTATTCGAAACTTGGGATTGTTTAATGATTGGAATGATTGTTATTATTTGCTCTAACAGGCTGCGCCTAATCAGATAGAAGCAAAGGGCGATCTCGGATTGGTGAAAGGTCATGCATATTCTGTGACAGGAGCTGAAACGGTAAGACAGCAGCAGACAGACAGACAGCAGTGTACTTAATTGAAACAATAACGCCAGTGAGGGTAATTACATAATGTACATGATGTCCTGCGTCTTGCATCATTAGCGCATGCACAAGCATGCACACAGTCTGAACCAAGACAGATAAGTTGGCCAAATGAATAAGTGATTGTTTCCTCCTAAATGAGCATGGTTACCTATCTTTTTTATTGCATGTTAATTGTACTGTTAATATCATCCTTTTTTGAGTTAAAAGAGTTTAAAAAAGTTTCTTCATCAGGAAATAAAGTAATCGCTAAAATTGCATACAAACCTGTTACTCATGGCCATAAAATTATGAACTTGAGATCATAGATGTACGCGTAAGGAGCATTTTGAGTCAGTGTCATTTGCCTTTGCATTAAATCCTATATCAAATCGTTCCTACGGTTAATGCATTATATCTAGTACAGCTTTCCAAGCATTTCATTTTAACTACAATGTATAAAATAATGTACATGTAAACTGATCAAATAATTGCATGCATGATATATAGGCAATTCTACATGGATATAGGGCAACTTTACTCCATCACAACTCTTTTGCAAGCATGATGGCCCACATGTATATTTTTTATTGTATTTTTTCAAAACAATGCATATGTCTGGTAGGGAAAAATCAGGGAAAGTTTTAAAAAAGTTGTTTGTCAATTTTTATTTCTAAAGGAATCACCCCGGTGAGCACTTACCACCCATCTATATGACATCATATATTGCTTGTTTTGTCATTATAACACTTTACATTCTTATTCCCTTGTTGTCCCAAGGTAAATTATCGTGGCAGAGATGTGAACTTGGTTCGTGTGAGGAACCCGTGGGGTAATGAGCGTGAGTGGGAAGGTGCCTGGGGAGACAAGTGAGTACACTGTTACTATATTGTATAGATTACTTAAGGTGGCCCGCAGTTATTTAATGGCGCGGAGGCTCCCTTTTATAAATCGAATTTTTGGCAGGTAAGCGTTAACCGATTTTTTTAAAGTTTTGGTAAGGTGATAAAAGAGCTTTCAAATTATACAGGACTTTAAATTTTATTGCATATAAGATATAAGCGATTAAAAGTTACAAGCGTTTTTAGAAAACGCGAATATTTTCATAAAACGATGACAGATTTTTTTCTAATTAAGCTCAATAAGTTCCAAGACTTCAAGCTTTACTGTGAGCAATTTTCCACAAAATTGACTGGACAGAAATTACTGCACAGTCGAATGTGGAATTAAAGCTTTCAAATGTTATGCTTGCGTATTGCCTCAGCTGTTGCAAGAACGCTAAAATAAGGCTACAATTGCACCCTATCACTTGAAAGCTTGATACAACCGATAACTTGGCTGAATAACCGGAAAAGATCGGAAGCTCCAAGCAAAAACTATAAGCAAAGAAAGAACAAGATGTTTATAGTGCTTAATTTATTAATTTCAAGAAATTCAAGTTTGTTCGACTTGTGAAAAAACTACCGATTTGTTTTCTGGTATTTTTAAGTATGATAACATTCAGTATATGTACAAATGGCCTTTTCTAGTTTCATGTGTATAGTCTCGACGAAACTCGGCGAATTCGGGTTGTCAAGATTGCTACTTCGCGTCTTCCATCTAAATGCTTTGAAAACCCCTCGTGTTTCGTAAATTATTCAAAAATGACGCATGCTGGGATTATTTGCCACATGGAAATCACCGATCATCTTTAATACAATAGGCCATTTGCACGATTGTAGTCAAAAATGACATCACAAGATATCACTAAATCAACATTGCACATGCACAACTAGTGCCAGCCCCAACCGTGCGTAAGAATGAAAAAGTGCAAAAATTCAAAGGAAAAGAGATAAAAATCTGATTTTTTTGGCGAAGCAATTATAAGAAATTCAATTTTTTTAAAATCTGTAACATGGAATTACCTTTAGGCAAAATAAAGAAAAGTTATAAAAGAAATTGTATTAAAATACACCTTTATGACGTCATACATGTAGCTTTTTCAATAACATGAATTTTAACAAATCCATGCTACAGATTTTTTATTACGATATTTTTAAGCTGTTGACATTGGTTTTATTGGAAAAAAAGCAAGATGTTTGAGTTTTAAGGGTTTTAATGTTCTGGTAACGTGACTTACATGTACTAATTAAAATATGCATGGTTGTGACTCATAAAATTTGATGGAACCATTAACAGAATGAATGTGACCAAACATCATAGCTGAGGAAGTAAAGAGACTCATATGATGTTTGGAACTCTTCCGTAGCAACCACCTTGTAGTTAAGTTTCTCCCCCCTTAAAGCTTAGTACACAATAGGGTATACTATTTTCCAAACTGAAATTTGGGTTTTTTCTTGAAATATTTTTTACTTTTGGCACTCTTGGGAGTTGAAAGGTAAATTTAATTAATTTAAAATTTATCAAAATAATTGGAGTTCTTCTTGAAATGGTTTCTTTTAGGTCCTCTGAGTGGCGACAACTCTCTGATAGTGAGAAAAGAAGGATGAATCTTCATTTTGCTGACGATGGAGAGTTTTGGTAAGTTGTTTATTTACTTATTTTTAATTCATTTTTTTTTAATAAGATGTTTAATTACAAATAGTAAATGCAAAGTTTTACAATACATTGAAAAAAGAAAACAAAAGAGAATAATTATGATACATATGCAAAAAGAAAAAAAAGTTGTCTATTTATACTTTATCACTTATACTTCAAAAATATTAATTTTACATACATTTCCAGTGGAATGGGGAGGAAGGTGGGGCAGAAAGTGCCATTTTCCAAAATGAGAGAAAAACTAATAGGTCATCAGGGTTCTCCTTATCAGGCAGTAACCGGTAAAATTTACCGCTTGAAGCAGCACTTATTACCGCCTGTAACTGCTTGGAGGTTTTGAAAATTTAACAAGTTGTTCAAAAAAATACGCAATTTGTTCCACCCATGTTGTCGTGATCGTAAGAAAATAAATGAAAAGATGGAAAAATAAAAAGTGTACGCAGCACAGTACCTTTCGAAGCAAGAGCAATTTTTTGCCGGCATTCTGTCGCAATTCGATCCTTCCGTACAGCTGCATGTGACCCTACGCGTGTCACCGCTCAGTTTCCACGATGAACAGGCAGCAGTCAATGCTTTCTTTTCTTTCCGTGGACAACAAGTACGCTAACATATCAACGATATCGTGTGGTTGAATGTTTTCACTCGATAATGAGCGACGTGGAACTTGACGTACATTAGGTGCGAGCGGCTGTTCTTTCCTCGAGAAATACATGTTAATCGTTTCCTTGAAGACCTTTCGAGTTTTTGCATACTCGAGAACGCCTTGTTTCTCGATACTTGATCCTCGAACGCTTCGAGGCTCGAGTATCGAGTGTCAACTTACTTTTGAGCGGTACTGTACCTTTAAATAACAAAATTTAGTCTCAATTGACCACGTGTTCCTTGGTGGCCTTGTGGGCTAAGGTGCCGGATATGCACTGGGGAGGCCCTGGTTCGATTCACGCCTGTGACTGGACTTCTTTTTTTTCCTTCGAACTGGACATTACGAAATTGATTTCCTTTTTTTTCTTCCTCAAACTGGACATTATGAAAGTGATTTCCTTTTTAAATTGCATTCGTCAAAAATCCTTACGGTTAAATTTTTTTTCCAAAAAAATATCGAACCATGTCAGTGTGAAAACATAAGCTTACCGAAATATTGCGTTGCGTGTTTAGCATTTCTTATTCGCGGGTTGGCTCTTTGATTTAATATTTCATCATTTTAGACACGCTATATTAACTCTTTCACTCCCAAAGCCAGTTACGGAGACATGTAGTATACTTCTAAAACGAATGATACACGGTACAACAATGTACAACATTGGTTGCTCAACAAATGTTGTACTATGTTGCAACTTGTTGAACGGAATAGAGCCGAGTTCTATTTTTGTTCAACAACTTTCAACATCTCGAACGGCATATTTTAACATTCAACATCAAATGATGCACTGTCGACATTTGTTGAACAGCGGCTGCAACATTTGTTGCTCAACAAATGTTGAACCGTGTATCATTGGCTTAACTGTTAAGGCTGTCAACAAATTCCTATGGTGTGACCACATTCATGTCAAACCTTTTTCAGCAGTATTTTTTCATGGTACCATTTGTTTTTCAATATTTTACAAAATGAAATTTGGATTTTTTTTCTTGAGTTTTGTTCTTTGGTACTCTTGGGAGTGAGCCACCTTAATTCAACAAGGACACTTGCACAAATGTCAGTGTGTCAGATTATATTCTGCAAGTTGTTGCAGTGCCCATTTTACAGTTGCCTCCATTTTGTCATTGCAGGATGTCCTTCGATGATTTCTTTAGATACTATGACAAGTTGGAAATATGCCACTTGGGGCCAGACAGTGCCAAGACAGGAGGTGGACAGGCTAATAACTGGGAAGGGCGCACTGAAAAGGGTGCCTGGATTCGTGGTTCATCAGCTGGGGGATGCCGAAACTTTCTCAATACTTTTGCCTCAAATCCTCAATTCAGGTACAGTCGAACCTTGCGTTATGGACACCTCTAATACGGACACCTCTCTATTACAGACAGTTTCCTATGTCCCGACAAAAGTCTCACATATCATATTTTCTTTAAAAAAGACCCTCTCTAATATGGACAACAGACACTAAATCTCAGCCCCAGAGATTAAATTTGTATACTAAAACTTAAAACCTCTTTATTACAGACACTCCGGTAATCAGGTAATGATAGTTTGTGTATGTAATACAATTTACTGTTTGTGGCTACAAACAAGTATTGAAAGACGTTTTCAGAACTTTTATTACTTTATATTAAATAAATGTTTTTACATGCAGCATTGCATTAGTTTTGTCTCAAAACAGTGATTTGTATACAGCTTCATTATTACACCATGTAGTAGGCTACCGAAAGATGGTACAGTGTCTCAATGCTGTATACTAATCAATTTAGATGCAGTTATAAGACGAGTGTGGGCCAGTTTTGCATGGTTTGTACTTCTTTCAAGTAATCACTTGGCTGATATTTCCATCTCCATGTTCTAAGATCAATTACTTGTGTAAGCAAAGGTGTTTAAAAGTTAATTTCCAGTACAGTTTTGTAGGGGTGTGCTGCTGAGTATGTGAAACCCTGACCCTGTTCCAGACAAAATAAAGGTAATTTTACAACCCTGTTCCAGACAAACTGGCAAAAAAAGATACCCTGTTCCAGAAAAACCACAAAAATAGGTACCCTGTTCCAGACTAGAAGAAATAAATATGCAAAGTCTCTTCACGACTGTTATTGTTGTTGCACATTTATTCATTCTAGACCATGCTTTCATCAAGCGTTTACCTTAGAATGTACTCTAGTTGGGCAAATTAAATGCCATCAGTACTGGCAAACAACAACTGATTTGATCGTGAGTAATCAAGGCTGAAAAAATCGATCCTGTTCCAGAGCCAAAGTAGTAGTAAACTCTACCCTGTTCCCACCCTGTTCCAGACTAGAAACAGTGATTTGTTTACCCTGTTCCAGACTCAGAGGGACAAAAACCATACCCTGTTGAGGGGCACATCCCCGTATAGCCCATATATGGGAGTGCCCCCCCCCCCCCCCCCCCCCCCCACCCCTGGGCGCTAACTACATGTATACACTACCAAACATAACCACACTAACACAATGATTGCTCCTAGTTGTTAACTGGGTTAAATTCCATTTAACTTCATGAATATTTTAATAAACAGTTGTGGTTCTATTCAGAGTTGACTTGGAAGATGCTGATGATGATGCAGATGACAAGTGCTCATTAACAGTAGCACTCATGCAGACCAAGCGCCGCAAATTGAAGGCAGAAGAAGGAAAACCCATGTTGACCATTGGCTTCTCTATCTACAAAGTATGTTAATTGTTTTTCTTTCTTTTGTAATGCTTTCATTTATTTTTGTAAAATATTGAAAAACAAACGGTACTGAGCAAAAATACAGTAGAAGAGGTCTCATTTGAATGGTTGCACCATCTATGGATTTTATTGACGGACTCAAAAGTTGCAACTGTATAACATGTCTCATGATAACTGACTCTGGGAGTGATAGGGTAACACCTTAACCCTTTAACTCAAAAGGACCAAACATCAAAATTCAAGAAAATTCCCAAATTTCATTTCATAAAATATTGAAAAACAAATAATACTATGCAAAAGTACTACCGAAGATGTTTCATTTGATTGGTCGCACCATAGGATTTCTTCCACAGACTCAAAAGTTTGAACTAAACTACATGTCCCTATAATTGACTCTGGGAGTGAAAGGGTTAAACCTTCCATGACACAACATAACAGGAATTCAAGGAATTCCATTTTGTAAACAAGTTATTTTAGAAAACAAACAGAATGTGCTGTAACGTAACTTTTATTTTTATGGTTACTATGCAATGTAGGATTTCATCCACAGACTCAAAAGTTAGAATCACTCTGTACAATGGAATAAAACAGCTGCTGCACCTCTGGAAAGTACTGCTAAAATCTCCTCTGACCCATCAATCAAAAATTAAAATAATTAGACTAAGTGTAAACAATTTACACAATGTAGAGCTTTTAATGTGGTTTTAATCTTTTTTAGTACTAACAGTTTCTTTGGGTGTTTTGTTGCTTTCCAGATCACAGATGAGGATTTGAAAGGTGGTAGGGCAGAAAGAGATTACTTTGCCTATCATGCTTCTACTGCACGCTCTCCAGTGTTTATCAACAGCCGTGAGGTCACTGGCCGTTATCTGTTAGACCCCGGATCCTACCTCATTATCCCAACCACATTTGAACCAAACCATACTGGTGAATTCATTGTGCGAATCTTCTCTGAAAAGCCCGTGGCTTCAGGGTATGCTATTACCATGTTATTTATTTTCCTGTAAACCAATCCTGGCTATAAACCAAGACCTGGCATAATGTTCACAAAAAAAAAATGGAAAGTTTTTGCTATAACCTGGGATCTGAAATTTAAACAGTTTCAGAGCCAAAAACGATGAACTGATTTCTTGGTAGCTGTCTGTCTTTGATTTCAACAGGAGATGTGACCATTGAATATACACTCATATTTTTTCTTTGTCCAACACTCGTGGCATGTTGAACATTGAACATCACATCTTTCTCATTTCATTACTCAGCTTAACATTTACCATCCTTTATTTATCACCACACATGACGCTTTTGACATTGCCGATCCTAGCAATACACGGGACACATGTCATACATGAACCTAGTATACATTGTATGGCCTAACTCGCCACAAGTCTCTCATAGCTCAGTGGTTAGAGAATCCGACCAGTGCACAGAAGGTCATAGGTTCGAATCCTGTCGGGGACTCAGATTTTTTTTACCCACGCTCGTGACATGATGAACATCTGACATCTTTAAACTCGTTTCTCTTTTCTCATGGAAATGATATACCTACAGGTAATGATATCAATACGAGCCTGATCTAAATCTAATTTCTTTTCACAGCAAAGTTGATGTTAAAACCTCCATCCAGTCCAAAGATGAGCGTCGAGCTAAGGTAAGTTGATAATTGCAGTTTTGTTACCTTTATAGATCATTTAATCTATGTATTGGGCAATCTGGATTTTATGGCAACACCAGGGAATTTAAGATGTTGTAGAAAAGGCTGAATGAAACAACGTAGCAAAATTTTGAAGCCTGACAACTTTTAATAACCAAGTTATATTAGGAAAAGAATATTTAGAAATTCAGGGAACTTTGTATCCTCCGCCATGTTGATCTAATAACTATTAAACAAGTTAAAACACCAACATGGCTGCCGAATTCACATTTTTAGGAAATTCATGAAATGCAGCTAAATTTCTGTTATTAATAATATTGTTTTTGTTTAGTTTAAAGATTTTAAAAGACCCCTGATTGCATCCTCAGTTTAGAAAACTCTTTTATTTTATCAACTTTATTGGACACAAGCACATACAAAATAATTTGTACCAAATAGCCTGCAGAACAGGCGTAATTTTTTGTAAGCGTTTCAGGCGAGCGCGGCAGGCAAACGCGAAGCGCGAGGCGAACGCGAAACGCAAGGCGAGCGCAAAGCGCGAGGGGAGAAAAAAATAACGCCTGTCTGCACACCATTGTTCGTGCTGTTCCGGCGTTCATATATGAACGCGGCTATCCAATTGGCTGCTCGATATCATGTGATCATAATGGTATGACACATAATAATGGCGTAAACAAAACAGACACTAGACCGGCGAAGTGGAACCAATAATAAAATCACAGCTTTGTCTGAGGCAAACCTCACGTAAACTTCAATTCTCTACAAAATGAATGGCTAACTTTTAAAGCTACATCTCTCTCTGCTAAGCTTGAATCTACAGATCGATTTTCGTGACAAATCCTACGAAAACTAAAATAGCTGGGCCCAGCGTGACAAAAACATGGCAAGATAGACATGCAAGGGCGACATCTCATTTCAGATCCTGTCATTTCAGAGAAGAAGAAGTGAAAATCTTTCGTATATATAACTAACATGCCGAAAGCAACACTCTAACCGCAATGAAAAAAGAATGCTCATAATTTATCGAGAACAAAAACTACAGGAAATCACAATAGACAGATTTGACCTTCCGTCCATTGCATGCACGCGGCATTTTTTACAAAAGTTCAATCGGTCAGCACCAAAATCCTCCAAAACAAGCTAAATGTACACTCGTTCAAAACAAATAGAAGGAGCAAATGGCATTAAAAAGCATAACGTTACATGTAAAGTCGTGCGTACTTGCCATTTTACGCGTGTGACTCTTCGACATGAAGTCTAAGCTGGGATAAAATTTCACAGATCTTGGCTCCTTTACGGTCTTCCCTAATGGGTTGCCGAAAACGCTTCACAGTTTCGGACACCAGAATCTGCAAGTCTTCTGCAAATGCTTTCTTTTGAGTACATGTAGCTGGCGTATGTTCGGCGCAGAACCGTCAGGACATTTTATACCTTCGCCGGTGGTCGGTTTGACTCTCGCACCATATGGGGCCAAAATAGGCCGTTTTGCGTTATGATTGGTTGGTGATTTGGGGGTGTGTATGGGGGAGGAAGGGCACAAACAATGGTGTGCGGACAGGCGTTATTTTTTTCTCCCCTCGCGCTCCGCGCTCGCCTGCCGCGCTCACCTGAAACGCTTAAAAAAATAACGCCTGTTCTGCAGGCTAGTACCAAAGGGAAAAGGACCTAACATGACACAAAGCCCCATGTGGGGCATCTACCCAAGAAACTTAAAACATAGTTAAATACTAGACTAGTAGTAATCACAGATTAAAAGATTGTGTTCGATGCTGGGGGGAATCTGAGCATGGCTTGGAGTGGGAACCAGTTTTCAGTCGAGAGGTGCCCCCGAAAAATGTGCAGGGCCGCTAATTTGGCATCTACCAAAATCACAAAAGTGCCTGCCTTCACAAGATTAGAAAGCATTCTCCTATCGTCGAAGGCAATAACAATAAAGGAATAAAAAGCAATTATATGTAATTAAATTCGGGTGATGGGGCAGATACGAAATAGCGACCACATACACAACATATCTTCATCAAAACTAGAGTTAACAGAGGAGGAATAACAATTATATTAATAGATTGAGAAAAACTTTGAATGAGCCAAGACTGAAGTAACCACTTGGTTGGATGAGCTATTTAACATACTGTGTTGCAGAGATCAGGGGCGGATACAGGGGGGTGGATTGGGTGGCTAATCACCCCCCTTTAGACCGTCTGTTTTAACAGTTTTCTTTTTAATTGCAACAATGAAAAATTTCATAAACTTAAGCATATACCCGTAGCCACCCCTCATAAAAAAATCCTGGATCCGCCCCTGGAGATGCCTCCCCCCTCCCCCCCCCCCCCCCCCCCCCCCCCCCTCTAGATAGATAGATAATCTTTAGATAGATAGATAGATAGATAGATAGATAGATAGATAGATAGATAGATAGATAGATAATCTTTATTTAAACACGGTAAAAATTCGTCAGCTAAAAATCATTATAATACTAACACAAAGCAATAAAGCCAAACCCGTGATATAAAAGGCAGCTGGACTGTCCAACTCATGCAAATGAGCAAAATCTATTGTTCTTACTCATTTGCATTAGATTCGGCGTGGGGCTTTGCCCTTTTATACTGCAGGTTTGGCTTAAGGTTTTCTCGGATTTTTTCAAGAGCATTTATTGTTGTTACATGCCGTCTTTACTAGCTGTTTATCCTTTTGACACATTTTGGTAAAGTTTGGTAAAGTCCGAGGGTTAATCATATACACTGTACAGGTTCCACTGTAATAATAAAACTGAAACTGAACTGCTCAATTACAATTTTCTGCTTGTTACTTTGTGTCCTAAGAAATGTGATTTAACCTAGGAATGTGATTTGGATGGTCTACAAATTATCATGCCATAACGCCTCTTAGCTGATATTTTTATTTCCCACTGATAATTAATTTGGTTGTTGTCTTACAGTACCGAGAGCAGAGCAAGGAGGACAGTGAGGCAATGGACTCTTCATTCAAGCAGCTTTTCATTAAACTGGCTGGAGTGGTAAGCATGAGTGAATTCCATTCTGTAACAATAACATTACCACAACAATATACATACTGCTCTGTAGCTTTCATTTGAATAGTTAAACTTAACAAATTAAATGCCATTTTTTTCGCCGGGTTCAGAATTTGTGAAAAATTAATCTCCTTTCTCCAATGCCATCTCCATGGGCAAGGCAGCTGACCAGTACCTAGCGCATTTGGAACAGGCAAAATATATGTGCAAGCCATATGCACTGGTCAGCAGAATTACCAAGAAAAATTTACAGCCAGTAGATAGATAGATTTTCAGATTTTTTTTTAATTGCTTGATGGAATCTACATGGTGTTCATATAAGAAAATAGAAAAGAGCTTTTTCGATATCGATTTTCTTTTCCGTGTTTTAGCCGTCTAAAAACGTGAAATTTCACTTCCGGTGGGGTACAAAACCGCGCAAGAAGAAAGATGGGAAATAGTCCACTGTGACGTCAATGCAAGAATGCCAGTGTCAAGGTTTCTCAGTTCCTCACATTTTTTGGTGAGCCCTGAGAAAGAAACATGGTTCTATTAAGTTGTAAAAACAGGAATGTCAAATATCACAGGAATGAATAGTACATAGCACTACACTGTTACCCTTTTATTCTACTAAGGTGTGTTGTCTATGGTTGTAGCAACACGTACCAAAAAAGAAACGGAGGAACTGAGATACCGCGATACTGGCATTCTTGTATTGACATCACAGTGGACTATTTCCAGTCTTTCTTCTTGCGTGGTTTTGTAACCCACCAGAAGTGAAATTTCACATTTTTAGACGGCTAAATCACGGACAAGAAAAATCGATATAGAAAAACGTTTTTCGACTTTCTTATCAGAACGCCATGTAGATTCCAACAAGCAAATGAAAAAAAATCTGTCATATACACTTTAAAAGTGGTGATCCAAATTCCCAAGGCTAATGTTAACCTTACCCCTGCCCCCTCAGTGCTTACACCACATGAGGTTGTGGTATAGTTGTCTTGCTCTTTTTTTTCATAGTTGTATGGTCTCATATTGGAAGCATAGTTATCAGTGCTTTCAATAAGACCCGGCACCCGCCGGAGCTCCGGCAGGTGTCCTGTTGTGAATCACCCAGTAAAATTAATGCATCTCTCAATAAAGGGGAGATATTTTCAGTTTCTTATTATTGCTCTCTGACGGGTGCCACACAAGGGCAGCCACCAACTTAAAATCTTATTGAAAGCCCTGAGTTATGACACTGTAATCCGTGTTCAATGAAAACCATTGTGTCTTTTCAGGACAGAGAAATTGATGCATTTGAGCTTCAACAGATCCTGTCGACTGCTACTAAGAAAGGTATGGTAAAATCTAGAAATTAAACTCATCACTAATAGATGAGCTTGGGAACTGGTGCCTTAAAGGTTAGCGGGCGGCCAAAGCAAGGTGCGGAAACGTAGGTATCCATGGCAACCCTAGAGGCGGGAACCACCCAAAGCAGCAGCCGCTAACCAGGCACCGTCACACTGAAATAAATTCAGTGGAAACAACTTACCTGAGGGGATACTTACCTAGTTACCATCAGACCACGAGGGAAGGAGGAGAGGGAGCAAGAATCGACCGCTGGCCGCATTAGTTAGAGTTTAACTATGCCTAAATGATATAAGCCACATTTAAATTAATTGCACATATTCAGACTCATTTCCACTGATTTATGGAATTTGATCTCTCTCTCTCTCTTTTACTCTTCAACTTGTTATTTCCTTGTGGAACATAAGTCTGAAACCAACATCTTCCACCTGGTCCTGTTCTGCGCTGTTTTCTTAGCAGCCGCCCACATCACACCCATGTCTTGTAGTTCTGCCAAACAAGAATGCCTCCATGTCTGAGCCGGACACCCCCTCCTTTTTCTGCCCGGAGGGTTCCAGTCAAGAGCTGCCTTTGTTATGGTTCCAGCCAGTTTCCTTAGCATGTGACCTATAGTATCCACGTCCATGCCCTGCTCTTTAACTCCATCCCCACTGGCTCCTGACCTGGCTGTTGCCAAAGATCCTCGTTCCTAATCTTCTCTGGCCATCTGATGCCAAGAATACTCCTCAGGCACTTATACATGGAGCTTGTTTAGCATGACTTTGGTGACCCTCCAAGTTTCTGCCCTGTAGAGTAGGACTGATTTAACATTGGACGAAAATATCCTCAGTTTGGTCTATCATGATAAAGAAGAAGTTCTCTGTACTACTGGCCTCAGCATTGCAAATACCTGCCTTGCCTTTCCAATGCAAGCTTTTGATCAAATTTCTTTTTTGGGGGTTGATCCAAGGTAAACCGTTTGAGATCATAGAAAATTATCTCCTTGGGCATGCTTGACATTTCTCAACACTTAGATGAACCTACGGCATTTTATAATTATGATTTTCAGAATTTAGTTAGCTCACAGAAACAGGTATCATCCCTGGCCAATGAATACTTTGAAAATCATGAATAAATAAATACATTGTAAATAATTAAATAAAAAGTAAACACTGTAAAATCTTAACCCTTTCACTCCCAGAGTCTTTTGAGTCTGCAGTCAAAAATAAATCCTTTGGTGTGACCATTCAAATGAAACCTCTTCAGCAGTACTTTTGCATGGTACCATTTGTTCTAACTTTTGAATCTGTGGACGAAATCCTATGGTGTGACCATTCAAATGAAACCTCTTTGCCAGTACTTTTTCATGGTGCCATTTGTTTTTTTAATATTTTACAAAATGAAATTTTGATTTTTGGCACTCTTGGGAGTGAAAGGGTTAAATTAACAGTGTTTCCCAGGATTTTTGGAAGGACAAGGGGGTTGGGGGGGGGGGGGGGGGGGGGGGGGTATTCTGACTTGCATCAAATTGTTCTAAGGTTAATAAGCACATACAAAGATTCAAGCATGGGGTGGCATCTTTTTCAAGCCAGAGGGCTTTCAATTTGTCCAAAATAAGCCTGGCTTGAAAGGACTGACAAACCTGTAGCCTTCAAATTCCCGATTGAACTGGAATTTAGAAATGTTGGTTTTTGAGGAGGGAGGAAAACCTGAAGAAGAAGACACCAAGTCAGGGATTTGAACCCGGGCCATATTAGTGTAAGGCGAGTGTTACTACACCACTACACCATTCCTGCTCTCCATGGACCATGTTTTCTATCCAAACATTGCCTTGAGCCTCAGTTACTCTTCTTTGTATATTTTTTATGTAATCGTGACTCCATGCAAACAAAAATGACACTTGGCAATATCCTGTCAGAATTCTCTAAAACCAGTTGGTGTATTTTCTTTTCCTCATAATCGACTCATAACAATAATATATTGTTTCTTTTTATTCAGTGATGAGTGGCAAGGAGTTCAGCTTGGAGGCTTGCAGGTTAGTTTCCTTACAAGTGATACAGTGTGTGGATTAAGAAGCACAAAAACATTTTCTATTTACTTTATTCGAAAATTTTCTTCAAGCTAAATGTCTTGAGGGGCAACACAAAAATATTTTAGTTAAAATAATTGCTCAAGCAGCACATCTATTTGAAACAAATTTTTTTAAAAACTTTAGCATGTAACTGTCCTTTGTGAGTAGCTATTGAGTTAAGGGACTTTAACATCTTTATACCTTACATGTTATTCACCTCTTTACTACAACATAATATTTGGGTCACATTGTTACCAAATGTACTCCTAATATTTTTTTCAATATTTTTATTGATTGAGTATGATGCCCTGTTACTAGAGAATATGCTCGCAGCTCTTCACCTTCCACCAGGAACCACTGTCTGTCCCCTACCCCCCTTTCCTTACCCTTTTTCTACTGTCTCATCAGTGTTACTGGTAAATGTACCTGTTTCCCTTTGTGTGGGGGCTCATGGCTGGATTGCCAGGATTTGCTAGCCATGGGAGTGGTCTCCATGTAGGAGTCAGCTGCTAATAGTAGAAGCTCATGAATGTCACAGGCACCCAACCTCCACTTAGTGATGCAGTTATTAATGGACAGTAGTTATTTATTCACTTGTAATTCTCATTCTTTTGTTTATCCTTTTAGGAGCATCATAGATCTGAAGGATGTATCTTTACTTTAGTGCAAAGAATGTAGTCCATTAGTCATTTTAAAAACGTTTTTTAAGCCCCTTATAACCTTAACATTCCTGTGTTGATTTTAATGTGGCTTAACCCCCTGTATTAATGGGGTGGCCATTAGGTGGGGTTCCACTGTACTAGGTGGTAACTCCACAAATTCTAACTCCAAAAATAGTATAGAAATCTCCTGGGGTCGCAAGCGTTTTTAGCGTATCCTTAACAGTGTATAGGATGACAAGACAGGCAAGCTGGATTATGATGAATTCAAGGAAGTGTGGGCAATGGTTAAGGAACTACTGGTGAGGGAGCTCTTCTTTCCATTCCATTCTTTAATAACTGGTCAAGAGTGGAGCATGCAGAGATCCCAGTGATGAAAATTTGACCCATGGCGATAGGCGAATCTTTGCTTAAAATTCTTGCCTCATTAGCATATCCTTCTTATTCTCTGATCGAGCCACAAAAATAATCAACCCCGAATAGAGCAGTTTTTAATTGAGTGTCGTAAAACCAAAACCAAAGTAATTACTCTGACCAATCACAGCAGTCGTAAACAATCCAATGAACCAATCAGAGTTCGAAGCAATTACATGTCGGCGGCGCCAAGCGCGGGAAAACGCGTGCGAGCAAGTCACGATTGGTTTTGGTTTTACTTCTGATTGGTCGAGAAAGTGGCGCCAGATTTTTTAGCCAATCACAAGGCGTAGCAATGCAAAACCAAAGCAATTGTGTAATTACTTTCGACACTCAATTGAAAAGCGCTCTATTGAAAGGGTATAGCACATTTAGCTTTTTCTGAAAATTTGAGCCCGAATTACTAGATACTCTTCGTGTAATGCTGTTTTAAAAACTCAAAATTTTAGAAAGAATGTATGGCTGATAAGCGCTTTTGCCACCCAACAATTTTGCAGTTTTTGATAGTTGATATTACTTTAAAAATTAACAGTACATGGCATTACATGAAAAGAGCCAACAATTGCATAGATTGCTAAGTTCAACAACCTCTTTCACTTTTGAAGTCAATTCGTATTTAGCACGGTGCCTTCTCTACATTAATTTGTATGTTAATGAAACAAAGATTCACCCTTTGTGGATGCCAACACAATGGGATGTTGGTGTTTCTGCTGCTGGTGGCTTCAGCTCTCCATGCCAGTGATGTTTTTGCGAATGATGTGCTCAATAATCTAAGTAAACACAAAGAAGAGCTGTGAATGGTATATGACGGAGACTGTTGTTATTTCACAGAAAATTTTTGCCGAGTTTGACAAGGACAACAGTGGTACCATGGACATGTTTGAGTTGCGCGACGCTCTGAGAAAACAAGGTAAACATTTCTCTGATCAAGATGCTGTTCTTATTCCATCCAGTTGTATGTACAGTAGACTTCTTTAATCCACCCAGCAAAAAAAATAAAGGTTTTCACCCAAAAGCCAGGTTTTCACAAGGGACCTTTTGAAGTGCAATCCTTGTGTTTCAAAGAGTTGGTATGGACTCTTGTGCTTATGCTTGCAATTGGGTTTGTCCTGCTTCTTTTCCTGTAACGCACTGTTACACTGTGAAATAGTTATGCACCTTTTCTCGTAAAGCTTCCTGCAGCGTGTCTCGAAACCAGTTGCGATGCAAGTTGCAGAAATTATTTTACGAGAGTTGTTGCTGCAATGGTTACAGGGAGTAATTGACAAACAAACAAAATGCAATCCTGGCGTGCGTTTCTCGAAACTCCCGATGTCTTTTCGGACCCGAAAGCTGGTTTTTAAATGTAGTTTCTAACGGAAGGCGTTGAAGTTTTTAGCTCGCAACGCAGCTCAACTTGTGTAGTAAACGAAAGATTTTATTGCTTAGCTTTCAAAGTCAACAAAAACCGAATATTTATTGGTAGACATTCTGCACTTAACACAGCTTTTCGGGCCCAAAAGGTTTTCGGGACTTTCGAGAAACGCACGCCTGGTGTTTTAGTCTGTGAATGAAATCTTAACTGACCATTCAAATGAGAGCTGTTTAGCAGTGCTTTTCTGTAGTGCTGTTTATTATGCTGTACGAGATGGTTTTAACTTTTGAGTCTGGATGAAATCCTACATTTTCACCATTCAAATGAAAGCTACTGAGCAGTACTTTCCTGTGGTGCTGTTTATTATGCTGTACGAGATGGTTCTAACTTTTGAATCTGTGGATGAAATCCTACATTTTCACCATTCAAATGAAAGCTACTGAGCAGTACTTTCCTGTGGTGCTGTTTATTATGCTGTACGAGATGGTTCTAACTTTTGAGTCTGTGGATGAAATCCTACATTATGACCATTCAAATGAAAGCTACTGAGCAGTACTTTCCTGTGGTGCTGTTTATTATGCTGTACGAGATGGTTCTAACTTTTGAATCTGTGGATGAAATCCTACATTTTCACCATTCAAATGAAAGCTACTGAGCAGTACTTTCCTGTGGTGCTGTTTATTATGCTGTACGAGATGGTTCTAACTTTTGAGTCTGACTCTGTGGATGAAATCCTACATTATGACCATTCAAATGAAAGCTACTGAGTAGTACTTTCCTGTGGTGCTGTTTATTATGCTGTATGAGATGGTTTAAATTTAACTTTTGCGTCTGGATAAATAAAGCATTTTAATCTGTGCACATGCGCCGAATCGTGAAACTATCCCAACTCGAAGTTTTACCAGAATTGCAATATTATTATGATTTCGGGGCTGCCTGTCAAAAACTCAAATTTGATAAATTGTAATCCACTTCCATCCTTGTAATCCTGCACTTTATCCCCAAAATACTTGTTTTGATTTGCCGTATTTTGTATTTGGCAGCATTTGGCAATATGACATGGAAATAAGCCTTTATCACGGTTGTGCCTAAATCATACCGTCCAGAAGGACGTTGGACACCTTATTGAGACTTATATAACGTAATGTCGACACTTAGAATTTTAAGTGTAAAAAAGAAAATCTAAAATCCCCACTCAGCATTGAGCCTGTGACCTCAGCTAGGCTTAGGCTTACATAGCCTACCGTACCACTGTACCACCTAGCTTCTCGGGTTGCTTAGTCCTAAATTTAACTATATAAACTGCTACCCCAACCCTAACTGAAAGCTAACCAGTTACTCCGTTATATAAGTCTCAATAAGGTGTCCGACGTCCTTCTGGACGGTATGATTTGGGCTTGACCCTTTATCACGCCCCGCCATTTTGTATAAAAACAAAAGATTTACGCCGCCCAGCCTCACAATGAAAAAGTTGAAAACGAGGTTGGGTGGGCAAAAACAAAGCATTTTATTCTCCGGGGAGTCAACATGGCTGCCGCACGATAAAGGCCTATTAGCCAAGCGAAAATTCGCTATTTCGGTGGGACACTATGGGCCGGTTATTTAAACGAAGTCTAACTTAGCCCGCGGTTTAGGAAAATTAATGGACCTCCATATCAGTTTATAAGTTGGTTATTTTAAGGAGATAAATGTTTTTTTAGTCTGTGCTATTTATGCCTACTTGACATTGTTTACAGTAAAATTAATAGCGTTTAAATATTAGGGTTGACCAGATTAAAATTGGGTTAGACTGCGGTTTTGTCAAACATCTTCTAAACTTCGTTTAAATAATCGGCCCTATCCCTTTAAGCCTTCTACTGACTATCACAACTTGTTCTTAGGTATTCATCTCAGCCAGTCCACTTTGGATGCGATCTCTGCCCGCTTCAACAACAAGAAAGGAACAGTGTGTTTTGATGATTTCCTGCAGATTACCTGCCGTATTTACTCTCTGAAAGGTGCGAGTATTACTTTGTTATGTTGTTTGAATCAAAGTCTAAGCTTCTTTATTATTTTTAATACCTCCTTCGATTTAGTTTTCTATTATTTTTTAATGTAGATTAGTATTGTTTCGTCCTGTTGGTGTACTGTCCGCAAGGATTTTTACCGACTTAATAAAATGTAGATGTAGACCTAGACCTAGACCTAGATGAGAATCGGGTTTCTGTCACTTCTCTTAGATCGAAAACCATAGTTATAAACATCAACAATCACTACAAAATAATGCAGATAGGAAAACAAGGAATCAGTCAGGATTTAACTTAGAATATGCAACTTGACTGTGGAGGTGCGGTGGTCTAGTCGTTAGCACATCGGACTTTCAACCTGAAGGTCGGTGGTTTAAACCTGGTCTTACCGTCGTGTTTGTTTCCTTAGACTTCTCAAAGTGATCATGAAATACATGGAAAACGAAGGAATGAAATCGCCATTGAACTTGCCCTTGTTAGAAGTTTTTTTCGTATTTCCTTGTGTGATCAACTTCTCTTTATTCCTCGTAGATGACTTTGATCGTCGCGCTGGAAGAGATGGAAAAGCCAGTTTTACCTTGGACGAGGTAAGGGAAAGACGGAAGGATTGAAACATTTTTTAGACAGAACCATTTCCGTCCTGACCATCCGTAGCCAAAGACATTCCTTATTGCTTTTATTGCACTGGTATTATTAATAGTAATTATTATTAGGTTTCCTTCAAAGCAAAGTCTTGGCTTTTTAGAGTTTTACACCATTTTATCCCTTTTCACTCCCAAGTCCCAAAAAATCAAAATTCAAGAAAAATTCCAAATTTCGTTTTGTAAAATATTGATAAACAAATGGTACCATGCAAAAGTGCTGCCGAAGAGGTTTCATTTGAATGGTCACACCATAAAATTTCCTCCACAGACTCAAAAGTTAGAACTATACACTACTTTTCTCGATAATTGACTCTGGGAGTGAAAGTGTTAAGTTATTTGTCATTATTTTTTGGCAACGACAGACAAAACTTAAAAGTGTGACGTCAGTTTTAAAGAAAACACCAGAAAATAATGCTCTGGAAATAGAACAGTTAAACAAATACAGTTGAATCATCCACATGCCACCACTCAAAATGTGAAGCCAAGGGCAAACTGCTGCGATCTTAACTTTAAATCATCTAAGGCCCTATTTACATGGAAAGAGGATGATCCTAGTGCTAGGATGATCCTAGCAATAGGATCATCCGAGCGCGACATGTTTTCTGCCGGCTTTCAGTTTACATGCAAATAGGATGATCCTAGCGCTAGGATCATCCTAGTGCCGCATTTTGGCATGTAAACCAAGTGAATCTTCTAGGATCATCCTAGCACTAGGATCATCCTCTTTCCATGTAAATAGGGCCTAAACCTGTACAGTGATATCAATGTATAAAGCATCTATCAACGTAACATATTGCATTACATTGAAGTTTTGATGCAAGAGAAATGTTCGTTTTATTGGACTTGTTCTGTGACACATTATTCCAGAGGTTAAAAACAATAGAAAAATTGAAATCACCAGGGCTGTAAGTGGTCGCAGTCGCTTACGAGAGGTTTCTACTTAGTGATTCGACCGGAAAAAAATTGGGATTTGGAAAAGTGGTCACTTAGAAGAGGTGGTCGCTTATAAGAGGTTTGGACTATAGTGATTTGACTGGAAGAAATTTGGGATTTGGAAAAGTGGTCACTTAAAAGAGGTGGTCGCTTATGAGAGGTTTGGACTATAGTGATTTGAATGGAAGAAATTTGGTATTTTGGAAAAGTGGTCGCTTACGAGAGTAGTCGCACGTGGATGTTCGACTGTGTTAACATTACATGTACACATCACTTAAATCTCTGTGTTCAGTTCCCACGACAAAAAAAGTAAGGCAAAAACAAAATTCGACAGGCTTCAGAATCCATTGTATCGCTTGCGAGGATCAGTTTGGCTAAATATGATGCTTGTTCCCTCAACCTTTTAGCTTGAAAAAAAAAACTACAGAAAGTCGACGAGATTTGACATTCTCGATCTCCCTTGCCCGCCATCTCTCTTTGAGCTGATTCAAAAACATGTTTAAATTTTATGAGAATCAACAACAAAAAATATGTTTGACAATGTACGACAATTTTGTGATCAATTGTACGTCAATTTTAGCAACTCGAAAACTTATTTGCGAGAGTGGTGATAATCAATCAGAGTTGAAATAAACGTTATTTGAACTATTATCATTCAAATTTCATCGGCTCTCTTTGGTTTTAAGCTTGTTTTTTTATCTAGACAGTCACAAGTTTGTTGTAGTGTTTTTGCCCAGTGTCATTTCTATGTGTTCAATACCTTATTTTACTAGTTTATTGCAATTATCTTGCTATTTATTGGTTTATTGCAATCATATAGCCATTTTATTGGTTTATTATAATCATATAACCATGTTATTGGTTTATTGCATTCACAGAACCATGTTATTGGTTTATTGCATTCACAATACCATGTTATTGGTTTATTGCATTCACAATACCACGTTATTGGTTTATTGCATTCACAGAACCATGTTATTGGTTTATTGCATTCACAATACCATGTTATTGGTTTATTGCATTCACAATACCATGTTATTGGTTTATTGCATTCACAGAACCATGCCATTGGTTTATTGCATTCACAGAACCATGTTATTGGTTTATTGCATCCACAGAACCATGTTATTGGTTTATTGCATTCACAGAACCATGTTATTGGTTTATTGCATTCACAATACCATGCCATTGGTTTATTGCATTCACAGAACCATGCCATTGGTTTATTGCATTCACAGAACCATGTTATTGGTTTATTGCATTCACAGAACCATGTTATTGGTTTATTGCATTCACAGAACCATGTTATTGGTTTATTGCATTCACAATACCATGCCATTGGTTTATTGCATTCACAGAACCATGTTATTGGTTTATTGCATTTACATAGCCATGTTACTGGTTTAGTAGTTTAATTGCATGCGTTTAACTATTTAGTATTTCAACATGTCATTCATCATTCGTGATTTTTACCTTTCAGTTCCTACGCGGCTGTCTTACTCTGTAATCTGGTCGAAGACTAAGTAACCTATTCATGGGTAATTGAAAACTAATAAACCCGCTCAATGTCTTTCATACTGTGCTAATGTAATGCTAGCTAAATAATTAAAGGCTCTACTATATTAATAGTAACTTTTATTCATACACGATAAGTATTAAAGGGTAAAGCTTGTGGGGTTATGTGTTGGTAAACTTAAGAAAAAGAAAAGGGAATTATAAGAAAAATACCTATGGAGTAATCATATATCTTTGTAATGATAAAGACAATTTTAGACTCCCATTATGAGAAAAAGAGACGATTTATTGCAAGATGATTAATCCTTCCGGCTCGTTGCTGGACAAAATTTACGTAAAAACCAAGTTCAACACTACTACAGAAAAGTACTGAACAGTGGCATCCATGCCCATGGTTACAATTTTGGATTTTATCCAGACTAAAAAAGGAACAACCTCTTTTGTGTACAACGTAATAAACAGTACCAAAGGAAGGTAGTTGACAACGGAGTGTTTGGACCCTAGCAGTGAATAGGCTATTCCAGTAAGCTGATTGAGCGATTAAGCTTGCAAGTAACGTAAACGTCTAATAAAAAAGTAAATTAATGTTCTTTATTAAACCTCGGTAAGTGTTTAAACACAAGTGCCGGTAAAAGAACTTGCAGAACTGTATGTACCAACCGCTCTCGATCCTCTCTGGTATGTATGAGCGGTGAAACTGACAGCTGCTTGTTAAAAACTTTCCAGTTCTGGGCGTAACAATGAACTTAAATTTCCTGTTCACACGCAACTGACTTACTCTTTTTCTCATCGCCAACATCCGTTTTGTAGCCACTATAAAGCTCTGCCCGCCAAAGGGTTCTTTTTCTGGGGTTTGGAGTGAGGGGGTGGATTCATACACAATGTATAATGCATGTATAATTCATACACAATACTGTTCACAACTCGACGCTCACATTTTTTCATGTGGTCGTCGAGTTGTTGGATTTACTAGTAATCGTCTCTTCTCAAGTTTGAACAAAGAAAATCATAAGCGTGGCGATTTTATTCCTTAGTTTTCTCTGATCAATTTGAGAAGCTATTTCAAACACTCCAAAGAGTGCTTCATCAGTTATCCACACACCTCGAAGTCTGTTGTTAAAAAAACTCGGCTTCGCTGCGTTTTATCAACCCACTTTCTGATGAAACACTCTTCCTTGTGTTTATTAATACGTGAACTTCCATCTACCGTAGCCTTCATTCTATCATCGAGATTCGTTTCATACATACACGTTCACTACTATACATCCCAGCAGACGTTCATAATTTTGTACATAGTCAGTGTCGCACCTCTCTATCGTACGAAAGCCGTTTTTCTTGGACGCCTTTCGTCCAGCAATTTAACTACTGACCATCTGGAATTGCCATTTTCTTGAACAACATTCTCTTTCTTGATTTGGACGACTGAGGAAGTCTAATGTAAATTTCATCACGTTGAAAGTTACACGAGACGCGGCAAACTATTATAACAAGTGCAGGTTTAGCTTCGAAGTAGAAGGCGTGTCTGAAAATGTCCTTTGTTCTTGGTACGAGCCACACGTGCCAGGCATCAACGTAGAACGCTTCAATTTGCATATTTAGTGCATTTACGTACAAACCAACTGGTAAAATGTGGCTTTTCTCGTGTTTGTGATTAATAACCTACTTTCCATTCAAAAGTCAGGTTATATTTCAGGTTTTTTATGGCATATTTAGGAAAGGCCTGTTGTCGGTGCTCCTTAGCTTGTCACGCACTCACAATATAATTCGTGACAGGCTGTGTGCAGAGGAGGCAAGAACGCGCTATAATGACTGCAGATTCTGATTGTTATTTCTGTTTTGCATTTCAGCTAATCAAGGCAGTCATAACTGTGTAGTGTAGCTGGGAAAGAAAACAAATACCGGAAAAAATGCCCTCAAAGCATACTAATATTTGAACTTGGATCAAGAGGAAACGGACGCCGAACAAGTAGCTTAGTTAGTATTTCATAACGTGATGTTTTGTAATTCCTGAAATCTCGTGGTTGTTAACGGCAGCAGGGAAGATTGATTTCTTTGGTGTGTCAAGCAATTCACCTTAATGCAATGTAAACTTTAGACGATTTTATAAATTAATGTTTTAGCCTAAATAACTCGGCTGAAAACCGGTATAAAGAGTTAAAAAGGTGAAGGGTCTCGGGATCGCGTGGCTAGACTAAGAGTGACAACCATGTTGTATTGGTTTTGCAAGTCTCGCTGTATTTTATTACTATTACAATTTCACTCATATTTGTAACGAATGTCTTGGATTAAAAAATAAACTTGCTGCAAGTGTAGGGCAATAAAGGTTGTTAAACCACATGTTTGGAGCGTGTTGATTGGAGCTCGAGGTAAAACCGGCCATCGTGAAAAGACGCCATCTTGAAAATAGGACAACGTCAGTTTATCTCGAGGGAACCTCCACTGTTATGACACATGTTAATTTGATGTTAATGTTAAAGTGCATATGAAGTAATTTTTTATTCTCTTTTTTTGGAGGCTATTATGTCTTTATTTCGAAACGATAAAAGAAATTTGTGAGAAAAAAATTTAAGGCCTCTTTTTTGCCGTCCAAAGTAGCACAATTTGCAGAAATCAGTGTCCCGGAGACTGGGAACGAGTTGTCGATATCCATTGTGTTGATGACGTAAAAAATACTTGAGATTCGTTCTTTTGTATGCTCACAGTGTGTTTCGTTCCATTTCTTCAAAAGAATGTCAGACTGTGACGAAATTGTCTTCTACAGAGTCTTTGTCAGACAGACAGAAAGTCGCTGAGGTCGAAGACTTCTCCTTTGCCGCCATGATACTCGTGAGTTGAAGTATTTTCTACGTCACAGCCTTGTAATACAATAGCTTTGGCCGCGCGCTCGATAGAGACACTTTCTGACGGAAAATTTAAAACTTTCAAGCCGAATAATTTCACAATGGGAAGGATCTTTTCGATGAAACCCACAAATTTAGATAAAGAAAGTAAAGCACTATCAAACCATGGAAATTCTTTTTTTACTTCATATGCACTTTAAGTAGAAAGAAAATTTTGGTGTACAAAGGGCTCTAAGAGCCATCTCGTGAATACGAAACATCGCAAGGTTAATTTTAGTTGTTCTTGATGTTTTGTAATTAAGTTTAAGCTTTTGATAATCCTTTAACTTCGAAAAAATTAACCTTTGTTTCTGCCGGCAAAGGCAGTATACAAAACCATTGTAATCAGCAGTTAACATTTATAGGAGGGGGAAGGGGATATTTTAAGCTGTTAAATTCGCTAGCAGACGCGCGAGAATCCACGCTTTCGGAACTTCATATCTTTGCGAGCAACGGGCAGCGATTTGAGCGAAAAAAAAACCCAGTAAAATGGTAAATGTCAACTTGCCATTTAATGCCATTTGCAGTTTACAAATAAGCGTATTCAGTTCAGAAATAAGAAAACATCTTAGCGTGACATAATTGGATGATTGGTTTGCAACCACGTGACAAGGCGGCCATGTTGGTGGTCAATACAATACAATTTTTGTCGCAGAATTTGCATGAAAATAGAGTTTAGTTCCCAGCGGAGAGAAACGCTTTTGTTCTTGACCACCAACATGGCCGCCGTGACGTCACGTGCAAACGAGACATTTGGATGACTGGGGAATTACCAAAAAGTTCACATCCCAGTGATTTCAGTAGTTTATAATATAGAGGGCAAAATGACTGAATGCTGATTGGCTGACAGAGAGGGCAAAATTACTCGCTCCTGATTGGTCGCGCGCGTCGTTCTTGTTGCATTCAGTTGAAAATTTACAAACGGAGCACTCGCATGTTTTGCCGGAAATTTTTCTATAAAAAAAGGGAAGGAAATCGGTTGATACGTAAGAAAGGAATTCTGTAGACGAATTTCAGCATTTTACGCCAAACAGGAAGCGATTATTTGTGTTATAACTTGGATTAACTAGGCGCCTGCCATTCATTCATGGCGACAAAAGCCGGTTAAGTTTCATCACTTCACTGAATATATGCGGATTTCTGCGGCCCTAAAGAAAAGAACTTTGGCAGATATTGCTGAAAGGGACAATTTACATTTAACAGGAGAAAGAATAAGGCTGAAAGAAGTGAAAGAAAGCAATTAAATCAGCGCCAAACGTTCAAGTTAATTTGAACTCGCCATTTGTTGTTATCAAAGCGGCAAAAACTTCACAACACAGGTACGCTTAAATAAAATTTGCTTTGTTTTTGTCGTAAAGTGTCTTATCGATAAATTAAGCTACGTTCTCTAGATGTACATAACAGCCAAATGTATCTTTGACATTAGAAATTTATTTAACAACTGTGAGTTGAAAAGTTTTTCTTGTCAGTTTACGAGAGACTATTTTAAGTCTAAGTGACTTGAAAAGTCTGAAAGGATTTCCTATAATTTTGCCCTCTACATTATAAACAAGTGATCGCATGTTCCCTCGTAAAATTAAGGACTAATATCACTTGTGCTTTCAGAATCTGTAGAAATTGCCGAGTCGCGAAATTTCTACAGCTTCTGAAAACACGCGTGATATTAATCCTTAATTTTACTCGGGCCCATGCGATTACATATACGAACATTTGCATAATTGTCGCCGTATACTACATCCTGTTCACCTGTTGTCGCTTTTAAATTTCCCACGCGCCGCCAATTTGAATTTTTATGATTGCCGTTGTTATATATAAGGAATCGACGTTCGTCTGTATGTAAAAATAAGGGAGCAACGACGTTATAAATATCCAAAATGGCGGCGCGCGGGAAATAGGTGACATAACTGTAGATGTTCCCTTTAAATGTACAGGAAAAATCCTAAATATTCTTTTAAATAAAAGCTACTGAGCAGCACTTTGCTATGGTGCTTTTGGAGTTCTTTTTTTAAGGAATTTTGATTTTCCCCTCCCCTTTCCCTACATGTTTCTTACAAAAGTTGAAGGGAGACGTTAAAATATCGAGAGAATTTACTTTGGTTGATTATGCCCTCTCTGATTGATAAAGCATTGATGTTACAAGGAGAAATTTCAGGCACATTGTGTTCGATAGAAAATGGGCGACAACCTGAAAGCGAGCATCCTCAGTGATAGTTTTTTTTAACTTGTGGGGAGACGAGAGGGGTGTCCAGACATCTCGTATTCACGAGTTGGCTCACAGGAGCCTTTGATTTATTGTCTTTGGAATGACGATGCCAATAAAATTCCTGTGTCTAAAAGTAGCTTTTTATAAACGTACGAAGTAAAATTAAAATGTGGATGCACACGCAAACTTTATAAGCAACTTCTATTAGTCCATAAAGCCAATTAGGAAATCGAGTTTTGCAGCATGTGATTGACACTGCCCCATTTCCAAGATGGCAATTTTCGCTTTGAAGGTCTTGGTGTTACAACATAACTATGTACAAGTTACAAATGTCTTCTAGAAAAGCTGCATCCCACTAGAATTTGAATTCTTTGTACTTCTTGGCGGACTTGCCACTGTCCGTAGCCTTTTTTCTTTTCTATAAAACCAAAGAAAATTAAAATTACTTTGTACTTAAAACTATGGATGAACTGAGATCAACAACCTAACTCAAAGCTAGCCACACAACAAAAACCCGTAATTCCTCCAAAGAAATAATAAAGACTGTTATCTTCTTTGGGATAAGGAAGAAGCAAATTGCAATTAGTCGTCTCCTCGCCAACCCAACCCCCCCCCCCCCCCCCCCTCCCCAAATGGGCGCAAGCGAGAAAGATCTCCTTCGCCCACGGGGGTTAGAGAGAAGAGACGGCTAGCGTTTCAGACCAAAACATTTCAATCTGATGCCGAATGTAAGTCCGAAATTCTGTCGACCAAATGTAAAAAATTAAGGCATGCACAAGGCAATCTCATGGGGGCGAAATACATGATTTCATGAAGTGAAAAATCCCCACCAATGTTTAACCCTTTCACTCCCGGAGTCAGTTTATATGGAGACATGTAATGTAGTTCTAACTTTTAAGTCTGTGGATGAAATCCTATGGTGTGACCATTCAAACGAAACCTCTTCAGCAGTACTTTTGTATTCTACCATTAGTTTTCAATATTTTACTAAGTGAAATTTCGGATTTTGGTTGAATTTTAATTTTTGGCACTCTTGGGACTGTTGGAAGTTTTAAAAGAGTTAAGGAAATCCTTCACTCCATCATAAGGAGGATGTCCGGAATGAACATATGGGGGGACTGGACGGGCTCTCCGGCCTCCTCCTCTAGATAAACCACTAATGTTTCCCACTCCCACCACTCCGTCCACATTAACGAATTCTTGTGACGAAAGGGGCATTCGAATTATCAATTAATATTCTTGTCTGCTAAGCTTTTTACAGCAGGGGAAGACGTGTGGCTAGACATTATAACAGACGAGCATGACAGAAGCTCACCTTTTGTTTGGCAGCATGTTCAGCGACCATATCGCTCAGGTCTTCCTTCTGTAGTTGGCTTTCTCTTTCTTTTAGCTGTTCTTCGTATCTGAATTGGAACGCACGGACAAAACATTAAGTAATGATCCGCATAAGAAGGATAGCGCTGAACGGCAATGCACGATGGGATGTCAACTGTTTTCATTGTTACAACTAGTGATCTCATTGGCCCAGACTCAAAAACCGCTAAAAAGTTAAGTTTCAAGGTGCATTTTGTCTATTTTTTTTAAGGTTTCAAGTATTTTGAGACCCAACCGCACAACACGCAAGTTTTAAAAGATATTGTATTTGGGGAACTTCATCAAAGAAGCAAAATTAGTAGCTATTGTCTTAGGCTATTCTGATTGGTTAAGCAAGAACATTTCCTAAAATGTATTTAACACAAACGGATTTTCTTTATTATTATAATGAAATATAATTATGAACCATCAGCTCCTCCTCTATTCTTGAAATCAAAGATATTCTGTGTGGGAAAGAGCAAATGCCGCAAAACAATGAAGTTTACTATAATTCTTATGTGGAGCATTACTTAAAGCGCGAGCGCTCACTTAGGGGTTGACATGTTATGCCAGCATAATTTGGAGCATAATACTAATCAATACAGTGGAATCCGGATTTTTCGAATACTCGATTTTTCGAAACTCCCGATTATTCGAACCAAAACTCGTTTCCCTTGGATTTGATTTCAGTCAATACCGCCTTCGATTTTTCGAAGTCACGATTTTTCGAATCAATTTCCGTTTCCGTTTCCCTTGGAGGTTTGAAAAATCGGGATTCCACTGTAATGTTAGTTCACGGCACAACAGATTAATAATTAACATTTATTGACATAACGGTAAGCTTTTTCATTTTTTAGATCTATACAAATGCAGCTATCATTGTCTGTTGTGGGTAAAATGTGGGAAATACAGTTGAAACAACTTGATTTTTTAATCCAGGTGTCGCTAGTATTAACGTTGTTAGCCTATTCTCGGTACGTACTTATGGTTGCGTGCTTATTTAAATGTTGTCTGCCAACAATGTCTACAGCAGGGCAGGAGGTTGTGTGGCTAGACATTATTGCAAACATAATAGCTGCAGCCAAGCAGCTATTCTCTTCTATTTTGGTCTGACTTTGTTAGTACCGTAAAATCCTGGTGAACAGCCCTTAGGTTGTACAACATCGTAAGGGGTTTTTGGCTGGCAAGCAAAATATATTGTAATAAATAAGCGTTGTTTTAGTACATTTGGTGCAAATTTTTGTAAAAGAATTGCTGTTAATGAACTGTGATGTGCTTATATGTAGGATGGAGGCGGTACAACCGGAATAATGTTTTGGTACCAAACTGATGGGTTTATAACCGGGGGGGGGGGGGGGGGGGGGGGGTACGGTATTTTATCTATTTACTAACCTGGCCTGCATAGCCGCTGGGTCTAACTCCAACTCACTCGGGTCCAGTGCTACCTCTACACCCTCGGTCAAGGGCGCTCCAGCCTGGTAACGACAAGAAGGAAGGTGACTTTTACTGGTCGGGATAATGTAACATTGGGTGAATTTGGTCGGACACCTTATTGAGAATTATATAACGTAATGTCGACTTTATTTTCAATAAATTTTTAAGTGTAAAAAAGAAAGTCTAAAATCCCCAGTCAGGATTGAACCTGTGACCTCAGCTAGGCTTAGGTTTACAAAGCCTACCGTACCAGGGTACCACCTAGCTTCTCGGGTTGTTTACGCCTAAATTTAACTATATAAACTGCTAACCCTATCTTCAATTGAAAGCTTACCAGTTAATCGTTATACGAGTCTTAATAAGGTGTCCAATCTGCTCTGCTCTCAGTCGATGTTATCGAACGTTGATCATTTATACTTAGCTTGGTATTTGGTATAGACAGTCACATTGTATGTGTATTACACAGAGCAACGTTGAAATCACTCCGAGTTTAGGAACAGTGTTCTACCGAAATAACGAAGTTCGCTTACTTGATTTCCATGTTATATCGCCAAATGACAACAAATATACAACTTAGTTGGATAAAAAGATTCTATGGAGCAAAACAGAAGCAGTAGTTTTGCGATAAAGTGCAGGATTACAAGGATTGAAGTGGATTACAGTTATGAAATTTGATTTCGTGACAGGCGGTCAAGAAATCAAAATTGTCATTCTGTTGGAATACTGAGTTTTTTATCCATTATTTCGTCTTTTTAGTTCACATTTCTTTGCATTCATCTCTTTTGGCGATCGTTTCTTCCTATTTCAAGACAAAGCTCATGGCCACACTTATGAAAACATGAAATATGAGCCGGGACACTGTCCGTTTAAGACAAGATAACGTTTTGTAAAATTCATTAATAATTCATAAGGGTACTAACAAATAGAAATGAGCCATTCCAATCACATGGTTAACCCTGTATACTACATACAATCTTGATACAACTCACTAGTGGTTGTATCTAAGTTACATTCCAGATACAACTCAATAGTGGTTGTATCTAATTTACATGTGAATGTGAATTTCACAAGTTGTTTACTACATTCGCGTCCGTGTTGTATCGGCACTGTACATTCACTCAGCTGGGCCTCGTGATTATATAGGCCGATACAACACTCCCGCTCATGTAGTAAACGTTACTTACAACATATTACCGCAAACAGTTTTTTAGCGCGGACTTACCTTTCTTTGGGCACCAGCAGCTGTCTGCAAGCAAAAAGCAAAAGCAAAACAATAAATATTTAAACGTTGCTTACTACAAACCTTGTTAAGATGCCGTCAGATGGCATACAGAACAGACAAAAAAACAACACAAAACAAACTGAACCACTTAGCAGGTTCAGAGCTCCATTAAACCAATGACCAATCAAACCATGTTTTACAACAAATTAAGCCTTTTTTTTTTCACATGCTCATACTTAGAAGCAACCAATGGTAGTATGATAACTGAAAGTACTTGTTATCCTAATGGGACGCCAATCTTGTTGCCTTTACTTACCGTTGCCATGTCGTACACATGTGCAGAGCCCATCATGGCGGCGCCCACATTGACTCTCTTCTCCTGTAGCACAGTGTACAGTGTTTGCTGCTCGGCACCACTTTCCATGGCTTCCTCGATGTTCTTTCTCTTACGCAGTTCAATCATGTCTGGTGTCTCCATACCAGCTGGGATGGATGTTAGTCCACTCGGGGTGATCAGACCACTAGATGTGACACAAGCAAACACAGCAGATTAATCCTTTCACCCCCAGAGTCAATTATGGAGACATGTAGTGTAGTTCTAACTTTTGAGTCTGTGGATGAAATCCTATGGTGTGACCATTCAAATGAAACCTCTTTGGCAGCACTTTTGCATGGGGCCGGCAGTCGAACCTCTCCTTACGGACACCTCTCTATTACGGACAGTTTCCTGTGTCCCGACAAAATTCTCACATATTTTCTTTAAAAAGCCCTCTATAATACAGACCCTCTCCAATACGGACAACGGACACTAAATCTCGGCCCCAGAGAGCAAATTCACATAAACTTAACCTCTTTATTACGGACACTCCGGTGACCAGGTGATGATAGTTTGTGTATGTAATACAATCTCTGTTCAGTGGTAACAAACAAATACCGAAAGACGTTTTCCGAATTTGCTTTATATTACTTTTTTACATGGAGAATTGCGTTTTAGTTCGGTGATTCATATACAGTATGTAGCTGAGATGTCAGTACACTAGTATGCTACTGATAGATAGTGTCTCAATGCTGAATCAATTTAGATGCAGTTAAAAGACGAGCGTGGGCCTTTTTTTAGTTACTGAGCACTTAAAACTGTCAGTGGACTTTTAAAAGTGACGTCATCGCAATAATAATAATAATAATACGGACACTTTGCTCTGTCCCTTCGGTGTCCGTATTAGAGCGGTTTAACTGTACCATTTATTTTTCAATGTTTGACAATATGAAATTTGGCATTTTTCGTGAATTTTGACTTTTTGCACTCCAGGGCCGGGTTGTTTAAAGCGCGGTTAAGCTAACCCAGGGTTAGCGTCAATTTTGATTCCAGTTTAATAATTAATCAACGGAGATTTTTCCAAAGTATTTTTGTCCTTTAGTTTCGTCCCTGAATTGTCTTCGCACGAAATTTATAACTAGCTTTTGAAAATACTTCTAACAAGAGTAATGAAATCTTGGGTTAAGTTTTAATCCTGAGTTAGCGTTAACCGGCTTTTGAACAACCGGGTCCAGGGTGTTAAAGGGTTAATGGCGACAGAAACAAAATGGACTGACGATACCATTAACTCTTTCTAAGCCGGACACCCACGGGACAAGTTCTAACTGTCCGCCCTACAGAGAGTTTAGTTACCGACAAACAAAGGAAATTCAGCCGGGATCAGCCAACCCCTGTTGAAAGAATTGACTGTATTTTCATATCTTTTTGAGTTGGTTGGAATATTGGCCTCGCCCAAAAGAGAGATAGTCGATTTTTTATGCTATATATGATAAAGGTAGGGTTCGGGGCCTTTTAAGTTTAAAAATTTAATAGGATATGGATATTTTTGTATTGTTTGGTGGTGAAAGTTCAGGTATGAAATAGGGTTACGATTGAGTTCCAGGCGTACAGCCCTAACTCACATTTTCAAAAATCAATTTCTTGTTGTTTTCAAGTGGAAACAGTTAGCAATGCAGACACTGTAAGAACACATTGACGAACTTACGTGTCAGCAGGTGTCATGAGGCCTGTTTGATCTTCCTCCTCTTCTGATTCTTCCTATATGCGTTCAAAACAATCACAAAATTGTCCCATGTTTTAGTTTCTTGGAAGGTTTGTCCCAATCCTAGTAGTTTATTAGGGTCATGGGCTCGAATCCAAGATGGATTTCAAACTAGACTACTAAACTGTTGTAAAAATACAGGAGACAATTCCCAGTTCTGTACTCCGAGTTGCCCTTGTTCATTTAGAGTGAGATCATGAATGAAAGCGGCTTCCATGTGTACTCTTGTATGCCAACACCCATTCTTACCTCTTAGATATAGTTTTCGAAACTAAGTCAAGTGAGCAACTGTTTTACCACTGCGCAAGATACAATGCTCATGGGTACTTAAAATTTGCCAGAACTGGCTGGTAGCGGAGTAACGATTAATCAAATTCTCGATTAATCGCGATTATGACCATTCGGTTCGATTTTTGCATACCTTTTCCAGGGTGCCCTCAAGGAGTTATTATATTGTGAAATCAGAATTCAGAACTTTTTAAAATCTGCGTTTTTGATTGATGAGCAAAGGCGTTTGCAGTTCGTGCGCCATTTTGTGTTGCCTGGTAAAATTGCTGCCTTTCTACCACCCCTTAAGAATTTCCACATAAGGCAAACCATGTGCAACACGCTCATTGTCACGTTCTCAAACATGGCAACGAACGACCAAGCAATCGTGATTCTGCCTGCATCTTTTAGATCAGCTGTGTGGAAATATTATGGTTTTCCGGCTAAAGACGGTACAACAGATAAGTCTAAAACTATCTGCAAGAAACATTTGCACAATTGAATCGAAATATTCAAAATCGAAATCGAATCGAATCGAATCGAATTGCAAGGAATATGAATCGTTACACCCCTACTGGCTGGTCGAACTAGTTAGTTCGTCAGACTGACCAGTTTTCCCCTCCTTTTGTCCAAGCTTAACTTTTAAACATTAAAAACATTGATGCACCTCTGATTCGGACTCCTCTTCTGACTCAGACTCCAGCTCACCCCAGGGTTGACTCTCAATCTGTTCATCTTCCTCCACCACAGGAGCCTCCTGCTGCTGAACGCCGAACACATCACCATACAGCGGCTTACCCTGCTCGTCCACTGGAGGCTTGCCCCACCCACCTGCATGGTAACCAAAGGATGCACCCTGCCAACAACACATCAGAGCATGATTATTAAGGAGAAACACAGGATGAATATCAGCTTTAGTGTGGTTTCAATTGTGTCGAAACTAATTACTCGTTTTCTTTAGTTTTGCATTATTTCGCTTTGTGATTGGCTCATCAAATAAGAAGCAAAACCAAAACCAATAGGCCACTTCGAAAAAAAACATAACAATCTTTTATGTGCAGGCTCAGCCTCATCGGGGTGTAATTATTCAATTCTCTTTTGTTAGAATGGCACAATGGAATTCAGAGTACATGTAGGAACGCTAGGATGTAGCATTGTGTGTTCAAATACAAATGTGCAACGTATGCAAATTGCCAAGAAGTTGAAGCACAGCACGTGCAGTTCGTGCTTAAAACAAAAGAAATTGGAAAAATCAGGCTTACATCAAGCACCACCCAAACCTGCACTTTAAAGAGTATTAAGGTATTTTTTTCGAAGTGGCCTATTGTAACTTGTTCATACGCGTTTTCCCGCAATTGGTGCCTGCTACATGTATTTGCTTTGAGTTCTGATAGGTTCATTGAATCTGTTGTGATTGGCCAGAGTAATAACACACTTTGGTTTTGGTTTCACGATACTCAATTGAAAACTGCTCTGACTAGTAAGTTTTTTCAGTCTTATTTTTGAAGCGGTAGCATTATTAAAGACCAAAGACACAAGCCTTCCCTTACCTCAGGTATGGGTGCATTCAGTCCAGGGATCTTGAGGTTGGGGTACGAGGGAGGGGGTCCATATCTCTGCATGGCTATTAACCAAGGGGGCGGCACCAGATGATTATTGGGACCAATAGGCATACCAAGGGCTGTTCTTAGGTCATCAGACAGGTCTCCTGGCTTTTTCTCTTTCAGTCTTGTTTCAAACTCCTTTCCCTGGTCATTGAGAAGTTAAACATTTAGAACTGTGCTCTATTAACCTGATCACGAACCACTAACAAAAAAAACTTTGACAACTCAAACTAGAGTGCCAACAGTGTTCTTACCAGGATTTTCTGCACTGGGGTCCACAGGACCCATAGAGAAGCTAAAAGGGGGTCATGAGGGAGAAAAGCGGGTCACAATTTTAGACACAATTTTTTAAGAATGAACTAGTGAGCAGCACGTCTGCGAACTTTTAGAGTTGTAAAACGATTTATTTTATCCTACGCGTTTCGTGTGACTAACGCACACTTCGTCAGGGAGTTTTACAATACAACATAAGTGGCCTGTATATATACCTACATAAGAGACTAAAATAAATTTTACATTACATAAAACCGCACCTACTAGGGCGGATTTGCGTGTACGAAACAGGCGAGGGTGTGCAAGGCGCGACATACTTCGTGCGTGACATAACTATTTGGGGCCCACAGTTAGTGTGCGTTTGTCACACGAAACGCGTAGGAGAAAATAAATCGTTTTACAACTCTTAAAGTTCGCAGACGTGCTGCTCACTAGTTCAATCTTAAAAAAATCTGCTTCTTTGTGCCCTTGGGACCCCTTGGGCTTATAATAGTGCGGCATTCCCCGAAAAAGTGCGGCAATGCCGCAATGCCGCGGTCTGGTAAGAACACTGTGCCAAAAATCAAAATTAAAAAAATTCATTTTGTAAAATAATGAAAAACAAATAGTACCATGCAAAAATACTGCTGAAAAAGTTTCATTTGAATAGTCACACCCATAGGTTTTCATTGACTGACTCAAAAGTTAGAACTAAACTACATGTCTCCATAATTGACTCTGGGAGTGAAAGGGTTGACGTCCCATCAAAGCAAGACACTTCTCCAAGGCTCAACTAAGTTCTTCTTGAAACCTTGCTCAAAATGTTTCACTCTAAACAGAGTGTAGCTAAACAAAAAATACTGAGCAGGTTCATTAACAAGCCCAGCTGGTTTTTCTGGCTTGTGCACCTTCAAAATCACCCCAAGTCCTTGTTTTCTAGTGAAATTTCAGCCAGTGATAAGTTCTCTTTCAGCTGGTGAAATAAGCCGGTAGCTGACTCTTATACCCCATTCACACCAACGCTTAAACATGTTTAAATGTTGTTTAGTTTAAAACAGGTTTAGAAAAATACCTCCTAACCTCCCGTAATATTTGGAGTGAAATCTTTACTAAAAGCAACTTTATTGACTTTATTACCATTCCAGGTAGTTTGAGTCATATACATTTCAAAACGTTCAAGATAGAGGCTAAAACGTAGTTAAACTAAACAACATTTAAACATGTTTAACCATTGGTGTGAATGGGGCATTAGCTACATACCTAAACTTCATTTTGTGAAACCCTGAAAACATACAGTATGGTAGTACAGCTGAAGAACCTTTATTTGATAGCTGTGAACTACACAATTAGCTAACAAATGGTCCGTTTTTGTAACAATAAATTAACAACTTACTTCATAATAAAGTTCACCATGGATTAACATCTTAGGTTTTGTTTGCCATCTGCAAAGAATGATTAAATTAACTGTTAGATTAACAAGTTCTTGGCCTGTGTGACGTTTTAGATAGAAGCTTATTATAAATGGTTAAGGACAACTGTATCACTGGCTAATTTTTTTTTTTTTTTTTTGGGGGGGGGGGGGGGTGGGGGGGGGGAGGGGTGGGAGGGTGCCATTTTGAATAGCAGGAGGTAGGTGTCAGACTCCAAACACAGGTTCAAATGAACAAAATGCTGCTTTTTCTATGATATTTGCAAATGATTAGACTTTCATTTGGCTAGGGTGACCATGTAAAAAGATAGTCCCATCAACTACTTGGAGAAGTGACAGAATCACAAAGTGGCTGTCTGAGGCTCCTTTCACAGATGGACATCTGATCTCAAACTCAGGATTGACTGATAACAGTCATGAGGCATACGTGATATAATCGCTAATAATCACCTTAGCTCATCACCTAACTTGAGACTTAAAGGATTAGAAATTATCGGCCAGTAAACATTCAAGATAAACTGTGGACTTGCTCCAAGTCGCTTTTATTAATGTTTTTTTTCTCTGCAATGATGGGGTTGTTTTGGTGCTCTAGGACAAAAAGCTCCAAGGTTAACACGCAAGTGGGAAGCGCATGCAGAATAACTGCAAATAACCAGTCGTCATTCTGCTTTTAGAACCCATGCGCATTCTCCCTAACCAACGGATTGAGATGAGTAACTTGGAGCAAGTCTAGATGAACTGACTCAGTGTAAGAACAAGCACGTTTTTAAAAAAGGTTAAACCAATAGTCAGACTTACTTGAAAAAGGCATCGTGAAGCTTCTGATAATCTATATCAATCTTCCCCATTTTTGGTCTGACCTACAAAACAAATAAAAAATTATCAAGATCATCGTAATTTCCACAAAGATACACAGCGTAGTTATTTTTGTCACTAAAAGCTTTGAAAGTTCACAATTTGTTTTTCTCTACCTTCTCTCTCATCTTTGCTTTCATTGTCTTCTGGTCTTCCTGTGAAAATTTAAAAAAAAAAAGAGAGAAAAATAATTAAGAACTAGAGAAACATTGATACTGTATGTGTTTTTTTTACTGTCACTCTGTAAAGTCTGTAAAGTCTGTAAAACGTTAAAATCTATTCAGAACTTAGGAGTAATATTGCTACCTTTTCTTGCATTGCTTCTCTCATTTCCATGATTCCAGTTCTCTGAAAAAAAAAACACTTGTGATGAGAATGGGAGGCTGTCTAGTTCAATGTCTACTTCACACAATATACAACAGTAGCCTGCGAATACAGCCGCCTCTCATCGCTCCCGGCCGCTAGGGGCGTTCGCGCGAACGCCTCTTGCGGCCGGGAGCGACGAGAGGCGGCTGTATTCGCAGGCTATATACAACAGAGGAACTCATTAAATGTACTGCACTTACATGCACGTACAGCCTGCAAAAATGACTGCAGTTGATTTTGTTTGATTGCATCGCTCAACATAACCTAACTGCTTTACAAACTTTCCCTTCCCTTCAATCTGAAGAAAATTCTGTACTTTGATCATGGGACTTAGCTCTTTAATATTTTTATTCTTACTGTAATTATGAGTGAAAACATTTGTGATCCTCAGTGTGCTATCAACTTAAGCAGTTGAAAAAGCAACCTGAAAAAAATTCAGGCTTTATGGGATTCAAACCCATGACCTTGCAATACCAGTGCAATGCTCTAACCACTAAGTTAACAAGCCACATGGATAGATAGTCAATTGTTAGTTTGTAATATACCCAATAGTGAATATATACGAATATGAATATACAAAAATCTTATATGCGAGCTGCAGATAAATACGAGCGAGATTTGTGATCCTCAAACTGTCCTATAAACTTAAGCAGTTGAAAAAACAACCCGGATTTGAACCCATGACCTTGCGATACCCATGACCTTTCATGGGTTTGAATCCTGTTCAAGCCTGAATCTTTTAAGTTGATAGCAGACTGCGAGGATCACATGTATCATCCGCAGTTCACATATCTATGATTTTCATAAATTCATATCCACTTACTGTAATTCTATTTTTCAGATCCAAAAAGAAAAAAAAATTATTATCTTCAAACCTTAATGAATTCTGGCAGTTCAAATGGCGGCTTCACAATACCTCTTTTACCCTAAAAAGATGCAGGATACTTAATCTTAAAATGCATGTTAAGAAAAACACATTGTCAAACAGAAACACAAACAACAAATTAGGTCAATAATTTTACATGGTTACATGTACATGGGTTTTTTATGAAGTCATTTGATTGCTGCTAATGTTAAGAGTCAACATTAGACAGATTTAGCAAAGACAACGTGACGTGAGATGAGGACGGCGCGCGCACAAGGAGTGACAGATTAAGACTGGGTCGACAACACCGTCGCGTTGCGGGTAAAAGGGATTTAGCAAGCTGAAAACAAGGCGGACAGCGACGTCGATTGTGTTTTCGAATTCGATTTGTTTCCCGAACAATCCACTGTCTCCATTACATGTATTTTTAGTCTGTTGATAGATAAATGGAAAAGGAAAATATAAAAAAAAATATGTTATTAATTTCGCACGAAAGACAACAGTCCTCAGACTTTGAAATGAGCCGTTGTAGAACGTTGTCCGTTTGGTTAGTCAGTCCTTTCCTATTCTAAGTTTGGGCGCTTTGACATCGACAATTGGGAAGATGCTGAATGTCGATCTGCAGTTGCTTTTTAATAATTTGCAAATCCCACAGGATATCATCTGTTCACATCGACACCGACTTGAAAACTGGGACATGAATTTTTATTAAACTGATCTCTTTACAGCTCGGGCATTGACACAGAACTGTGGCGAACTGTTCAATTTGCTTGCCACACCCTGCCATGCAATGCCCCTTTCCCTGCCTCCGGGTTTGCTGATGAACACTCCTTCCCCGCCACGGTCCGCACCATCACTGATCTAGAGTAGAATGAAAATACCAAATGTCAATAATTTATTAAACCTTTTTCAGATAACGAAAACAAAAAATGAGTTTTCCACGATTTTTGATCATAGTACCACTTTACGTAAGCTTCAGATAAACACTTTGGGTAAACATATTTGTCATTTGTCACTGAAAAGTGACGATCCTAATTTTAATTTTGACAATATTTTTTTTTCAACATTTATACCATGAACGACTTTATAAGCGCGAGGAATATTGTCGATTCCTTTCAAGCTTGTTTTCGATGCCGTATGAAAGCACACAAAGTGTGACTTTTCACAGTTTGTTTTTCCACCTTGCCTAAAAAGTCGAGGTTTATAAAAACAAAAAAATTCATACCTGAAGGGTGGTAAAACGTTGTTACCGAGTATTTATACTTGCGACCCGATCAAATTAAGCACCGATAAATCAAACGAAAGAATGGGCTACAAATCACAACTACGTACAAGGCTCTATGACCTAAAATGGTGTAAATATCAAGGCTGGAAGGAGGTTTCACTTCTACAGCAGTACACATAAACTATTAACGTTCACAAAAAATGAGAAAAAGTGAGCGATAAAATATAGCTCATCACTTCGCGCACTAAAAGTTCTAAAATATACTTACTTTTTTTCCCGTCGCTTTTTGGACTTCCATTTCCTCCTTCCATTATACAATCAAATCCTTTAAAATAAAAGCAAGATAAATGTAACAGTGAACTTATTAAAGTGCTACTGCGATCAAATTTTTGATTTCCTTTTTTTACATCTTCGTGTACAATTATACTTTCTTACTCGTCTTGCCAAATTTCAATCCATTACGAACATCAGAAGTCATTTTATTTTAACATTTATGTTCGAGAATTTACGGCCGCCATTAATCAACCGTGTTCCATGCTTGGTTGCGAAAGGGATAAAGTGACGTCAAAGGCTCAAACATACCTCACGGGTTGAAATTATAATAACAATAAGTATTGAAAATCACGCGAAAACGCAACAAAAACATTGGACTTGTTCTTCGTGCAATTTTCTATGCTTATTGTTATTATAATTTAAACCCGTGAGGTATGTTTGAGCCTTTGACGTCACTTTATCCTATTCGCAACCAGGCCTTGGAACAAGGTTGATTAATGGCGGCCGTAAATTCTCGGACATAAATGTTTAAATAAAATGACTTCTGATGTTCGTAATGGATTGAAATTTGGCAAGATAAGTAAGAAAGTCTAATTGTACACGAAGATGTAAAAATATGAAAATCAAAAATTTGATCGCAGTAGCACTTTAAATCTACATATAAAAAATGTTTTAAGCTTTGGCTTAAGCTTATGTTTGTAGTTTAAGTATAGCGTGTTGTTGTTGAATTTGTTGTTTTGTTGTAATTGGGCTAAAATAATCAACCTCGTAATTTACCGTAACCGCTAAAAATGCAGAATAAATTCGTGCCTTTATTATCTCTCCAGAATAAAAAACTTATCAAGCAAAACAGCACCATTCTTCCACAAAAAGTCGAAAAAAAATACTTGACATGAAAACTCAAGGAAACAAACACAAAACTGAATCAGTATCACTGAACAAGTTTTTGTCGGCTTTTAAAAGTTATAGGCTTTGAGGACACATGAAATATTTAACTAAAATGATAATTTTAGGTAGCCAAATAAATTTTCCTACCTTTTCCTACCTTTTCAACTCGAAAAAAGGCTTTTCTTGGCAGTAAATCACCCGCGTCGTGATGACGACGTGAAAACAACCCAAATGCCGTCGTGAACGCGACGCGACCTTGACCCGAGAACGTGAACGTAAGGACCGGAAGTCGGGTCCAGACTATTCCGCGCGGTGACGCGTCCTCATTTCACGTCGCGTTGTCTTTGCTAAATCTGTCTATTCTTTTGTGCGCAACAACAGGGCAACAATGTTAAAAATTAATTTAAAATGATGGTGCACTGGAAATTTAAAAGTGGAAATATGCAATAATCCTATCCTGTTTCCATGTTTCTATGTTTTGTTGGAGAAATTTGAAATACAGTAAGATGGTACATATTTCCAACAATTCAACGTCCGTTTCTTTCAAGAGTAGAGGTTCCCTTTAATAAATACCTACGTTTATCAATTTTGAAGAAACCTCTGAACAATATCACTGGTGTGGCACAATGTTTGAGTCAGTTTTGTCTCAGTTTGAACGTGAAATTTCAATGTACAGGTATTGTAAGTTGCAGGAATAACCAAGTAATCTCTAATCCTGCATGTAGAGACACCTGCCATGTTATCTCCCAGTTGCACAAACACTGAAACAGAAAATGATTTCTGTACAGCAAACAAGGAGTGCATCTGGTAAAGGTCGTTCAAGTCACACATGAGTCACAGGCAGTCCATACTTTATTAAGCAACTAGGAGTACAAAGTGCTTCTCTTCTCCCCCTGGATGGGATGCCTGTTATTAGACACTCACAACACTACTTCATCATTTCAGGCTAAACCTTTTAGTCTGTTTTTAATTAGCTTTTCTCTTGGATTGCGGAATCTTGGTAACTTCTTTTCCACCGCCGCTAATTAAGGGGTTGCTGTGTGGCACGCTGGCATGAGATCAATTCTGCATGTTTAAATCTGACTGTCTGTAGATAAGACATTGCAATTTCATGTCGGTGTGAATTAGCTGTGTGCTCTCAGCCAGTGAGAATAGCGATAGTGGGCAAAATGTAACCCATTTATACATCCAGGAAGAGAGAAACAGCCTGAAGCAAAGTTTCTTGTCTTGTCCAAGGAAACAACACCACTATAAAGGACAGGCCTCAAGCCGCAAGAACTACATCGCCTACCTGTAGGTATTTTCTCTTGAAGCACCAATGTCTGGGTACTGGAACTGTGTTACGACATGACTGAAATCACAGAAATGAAGATATAACTACTAAAAAGCAGTATGGTACATTGTGTAGCCTAACACAAGTTTAAGAACCAATGTGCTGACATTGTAATCTACAAGCTCAGTGAGTGTTCTGTTCTCATAGGAATGAGTTATGCCAACTGAATGTGCTCTTCCCACAAAATATGCTTTCACTGAGCAACATGATAAATGCATAGTGAATCTCAAAATGTGGGAATTATTACTATTATTATAATTTTAATGCAAAGTCTTCTTGTAATATACAAAACATAAGGAAGTGTTTTTGAATCAGGATATCCAAACACCGAGAAGTGGGTTGAAAAATGAGGCGCAGCCGAGTTTTTTTTTAACCCACTTCGAGGTGTTTGGATACCTGATGAAACACTCTTTCGAGTGTTTGATATAGCTTCTCAAATTTATCATTAAATGTGGATAAACAAAGGAATGAAATCACCAAAATCTATGCAAATTAAGACCAGGTATCCAAACCTCCATTTACAGTTTAGTGATTTCCTTTGTGTTCTCGTCATGAATTATTAATTAGTTTTAGAAGACCCAATAACATGCAGTAGTGCAGTTTCCCCAAAACTTACACATTAATTACAAGACAGGAAAATGAAATTGACTTGAGCTTGTTCACTTCAATGATAGCCAAATAGTTCTTTTGACTTCCTTTCTAGCACTGGCCTACAACCTCAGTATTTGTTCATACCACCAAGGTTATGCCTTACTTGGTTGGCAAACTCGTGAAAACAACTTGACAAATCTTCAAAGAATGTCAAATTGCATGATTGTACTATATACAATGAACAATATTTCTGTTGGCTAAAGAATCTGAGAGCAAGAAGTTTAACAATAGAAAATTAATGCTTTAGTATAACCTAGTGACTAGTGGTGTAACAATTTATAGAATTCTTGATTAATCACGATTACGACCATTCGGTTCGATTCACGATTCTTTGCTTCCACATTATTTTAGATTTTGGTTCGATTTTTGCATACGTTTTCCAGGGTGCCCTCAATGAGTTATTATATTGTGAAATCAGAATTCAGAACTCTTTAAAATCTGCGTTTTTGATTGACGAGCAAAGGCATTTGCAGTTTGTGCACCATTTTGTGTTGCCTGGTAAAATTGCTGCCTTTCTACCACCCCTTGAGAATTTCCAAATAAGGAAAACCATGTGCAACACGCTCATTGTCACGTTCTCAAACATGGCAATGAACGACCAAGCAATCGTGATTCTGCCTGCATCTTTTACATCAGCTGTGTGGAAATATTATGGTTTTCCGGCTGAAGATCGCACAACAGATAAGTCTAAAATTATCTGCAAGAAACATTTGCATAATATCGAATCGAAATATTCGAAATTGAAAGGCAATAATCGAAATCGAATCAAATCGCAAGAAATATGAATCGTTACACCCCTACAAGTGACCAATCTATTTCTCACAATAATGCCAATAAAAGTGATCCACTTTAATTAGTAACAGTTTGTTTGGTTCTTTTCATAATTCTCCACACATACGCTCCTGAGCTGGTTGCACAAAGCAACTTGATCTGATTAAGTGGGATTTTCTGCAACCATTCCCTGTTTTCTGGAATATTTTCTCTCATGCTATCATGGATAACTCGGCTGAAGGTGAATTAAGGAGTATAGGAAAACAATGAGAGTGCGAGAAAATCTTTTGGGATGCAGGGAATGTCTGCAAAAAATCTCACTTTATCTTCAGTTGCTAATTTTATGCAATCGGGCCTTGGACTGCACTGCAAAGCCAGAGTTTTGCCACTGGATTAAGGCAAATGAATATAGCTGACATGTGCATAAGTACAGTGTAGGCAGCTTTTTTTGGTCTGGTACACACCATCATCAATCATTGTTTTCAGAAGTGCATAAAGCAGAAACATGATTAAAATACAAAGAGTTACTTACCTTTAGGAAAACAAGGAATTTAGGATCGTGGGCAGTAACATCATGCATTTCCACTACATCAGGTCTGGGAACAAGCTAAACAAAAACAAATTTTATAATATGAACATATAAATTTAACGAATAAACTAAGTGCTATTATTGCGTCGACGAAGGAAACGCTTCCTAATCTTGTCGGCTAGGCAGAATGAATCGAGAAAAGTGTCGGTACCAAATCTGCGCCATCTTGAAACGTCACAATAGTATCCAGCATTCCCAGCGTGTGGAAATCAGGCATCATCCTGGGGAGCTGGGGTTCCGAAATGTCACATGTGAATAATCTATTTGTCTTGATTTAGTTTCAGATATTTTCCCGATTTTGGAATCGTACGGCTCAATATTTCAATGCCTACTAAAAGTATGCAGTGGAAAAATTGGACGAAGGTTCTTCTCCGGACCAAGTAAGTTGTTGGGTCTCTTTGGAATCAAACAAGAAGTTATCGGATTTTCCTCGCTACTGTTCCGGTATGTTTTGAATTTGCTGTGGTTCTCTGCCTGATTTGGGAAGCTTTCACCTAAATAATGACGTCGTTCTTCGCGATGTTCTACGGTACGGTGCAATTCGCTGTATGTCTTGTAGCAATAATTCACTGACTGGCCGCGCCAGTTGAACGCAGATTAACTTTACAGTGCTTGAAATTGTGCCTGTATTGGGCGCATTTGCGACTAAAGATTTCGCAGTTTTGTGGCTAAAATTTGTCTAGCTAATAAAGGAATTATATTCAACAGTCTTGTGTCTTACTTGCAACTGGTAGTTGTAATTTTATCCGAAAAATCCTGCGAAATTCACGTTGAATGTTGCGCGACTTAAGAAGTTTATCATGGGAGCACTTTTTCAGCCTTTCTCAGAAATTTCTCATTTCCGGTTCCGGTATTAGTACATGTACTGAGGAGTATGATTTCAGAATCGGAAAAATAACCAAAATGAAATCAAGACAAATATACTATTTATATGTCGGAAAAACCTGAGACCTTTCGGAGTACACAGCACGGTAGGATTTTGCCCGATTTCACGGCGATAGCGTGAATTTGTTTGATGTCGACCCGACGTTTGTGCCTGCGTGACATATCTCGTGACATAGCCAAGCAGTGGCTGAATTAATTCATGAAACTGAGGTACTAGGTCAAGACGAGGTGCCACGGGATAAGGAGACGCACTATAATCTATGATTACTACTAGTTATACAGTAGTGCAACACTGCCTCATATTACAACTACCACTTGTCCTTTTGCTCTGAACAAAAGACCAGATATTTCCTTTAAAAAACTAATATTAATAGTATTTTAAACACACAGAATTTTAAAAACTACAACCAAAGACAAAAGTGTTGGGAACAGTCCTTGTTTTCCTCACCCCTCCCACCTCATCCCACCTCTTTCAAAGTTGCCGTTAACGCAAATACTTACCTGTAACTAACACTGTCTTTTGTATCTGATGTCTTCAATATTGGATTTGGGGGAGAGGGGGGCTATAAAAAGCATTGCGCACGCCTTTAATTGAGCTGAAACCTAAAGGTAGTGTCATTTTTTAGTGTTCTACAAATCTTCCCCACTAATTTTGTCTTAGGTTGTAGTTCCCATTGTTATTGAATAAGTTAAAGGAAGTCACTATGCCAATGGCTGACTCAGGTTGTTAGAAGGGAGACAAATTGGAGGATGAATTTCAACAAGGAAAGTACTGCCAGGGGTTTCAATAAAATTACATGTAAGAGTAAGTGGCAATATTTATAAAATAGACGGCATTGGCAACAAAGGGGCTATAAGGCCCCTTTCCTCTAGGAAATCTAGGAACTTGGAAATGGCATTTCAAGCATCCTGGGCATCAATTTCAGTGAAATTAAATGAAAAGTAGGCGGCAATAATTTAGGAAGTAGCTGGCAGCATTCTCCAGTTGCCGGCTTCTAATGAAACCTCTGTACTGCTAGAAAGCTTTTTATTTATCTGAATGGTCTTGATTCAAAATGTTTTCAAAAGAAATAAAACTTTTATTAATCCCATAAACTGAAATGGAAGGTTGCCTCTGGGTAAGAATGGATAATCAGTCTCTTGAAATAAATTAGCTTTTTTAAAAATTTAAAGTATTACTACCCATAAAACAAGACAAACCTGTTTTAGTTCAGCCACACTTAGTCTGTTCATTTTTCTCAGCTTCTTCTTAGAGAGTTTGGGTTGGTCATCTTCAGCTTTTTTCTGACGAAAACAAAATTCAACCATCACTTGAAGAATCACAAAGAAATGTGTTATTGTGCAACTTAATGAAAATAAATAAATAAATAAAAAAGAATTGTACCCCCTACCCTTTTTATTAAAGCTAATACTAGTATAAATTAGAAAAGAAAGATAAATCTTCAACCTGATGAAATAAGGAACTTCAATAATTATTATTTTTTTTTACAAGTGGAATACAAATGGTTACATCAGATGATTGTCTGCATCTGTTGTGATTGGCCAAAGTGATAACTTCGGTTTTGGTTTAACAACATTTAATAATGTTGAAAACAGCTCATCGATTTGAAACAGAAACAAACAGCTGTTCGTTCTTACCTCCACATCTTCGTCATCATCATCAGAATCATCATCATCTTTATCCATAGTATGATCTTTTACTTCAGTTTTCTTCGCTGCCACCTGAGAAAAACAATTTGAAATGATCCAATAGTTACACAAAATAATTTGAAATATTACTTTAATTATTTAGTCATTTTCATTATAAGCCCTCTGCTCATGCCTTGCTTCTGTAGTTGTTCAGTCAATCATTTAATCAATTAGCTAATTTTGTTTGTTTCTTTTTCAATTATTAGCTATTTTGCAGTGATGGCTTTCATGACCTTTGAATAAAGATTTATAGCCATGAATCCCATATCTTGTGGTGTGAAATGAAACACTTTCTCAAAAAATATGATTGTTCAATAGCTACGTAAAACCATGATACAATATTCAATATCAGTTTATTATGCATTTGCCCTGTGATCGATCAAAAAAAACATTGTGTCACAATGTAATCCAAGATACAGTGGATCCATGAACCAAAATAGTTTGGAGTTCTTTCAAGGAAAGTGTTTTGTTTACTTGACATACATGTAGGCCATTGTGCAAATTTTTACTCACAGCTTCTTCTTTTTGGTCAGTCTTTTTCTTTGCTGCATCATCTTTAACTGGATCTGTTAACTGTTGTAAAAAAAATGCCCAAAAAAAAAATGATTTGTTTGTTATTAGCAGCTACTAAATGTACTTAAGATGCATATGTACAGGGTATGAAAAGCATGGTATCCAATAACCAAACTATACTAATAATACATGTATGTCCTAAAGGCTTCTGAAGGTTGACTTGGTGACCTATGATTGGCAGACTTAGTTTATAATTTAGACAACATTTAGGTACATTTAAAGCTCTTGGCAAATAAATAGCACCATCCAAGGCACTGGTGCATAGTTTGAAAGGATTGTTTCCCGGTTCAGCACATGTGCACAGATTAAAATGCTTTATTCACTTTCTTACCAATTTTATCGGTTAAAAAAACACTAACATTTACTTCCAATCAATAATCACAATAAATAATTACTCCACACAAAGCGAAGGATGACCAAAATTCACAGAAAATTTCAACGGTTTACACTGACAAAGTCAACGCTGAATAAAACCTTTGATCCGAAGGATTTATTCTACGCTCTGGTGGTTTTCATGGCGCACATGGGTATGTATAATCATCTATTCAATCAGCTGACTGACCACGACATTTTCACGGGCAAATTTTCCACCAGAGTTATCTACTTGCTTCCGATTGGTCTAAACAATGAAATAAATGGGTTATGTCATAGCTTGCACATGCGCCGAACCATGAAACCCTCCCTTTAAATACCAGCTTGACACAAGCTTTTATCCAGCAGGTATGCCAGCAAGTCCTGTCCTGGGCACAGGACTTCAGTGCACTTGCAGGATAAATAGAACTTTTACAATTTAACAAATACCGCAGAGTTAAAAAAAGTAGTGTCTCTCGTTACTTTCAGAATTTAATAAGGGGCCACAACTTTCGGGTAGCCATTACTTTTGGGCAGCTAAAATATATCATTAATCGAAAGAACTCTATGGTAATGAAACCACCAAATTCCATACCTTGAATGCTTCAAATATCTTGGCAAAAGCTCTGTAGTTAGGATCCAGTGGGTTTAGAGACTCAGTCACATATTCTACCTCAACATCATCTGTTTCTTCTACATCGTATGTCTGTTCTTGAACAAACTACATACAATAAAAAAAAACAATAACAAAAGTCTTCAAGAGTTTAATGATCCATAACTTTCAAACCTTTCAACCTAAGGGAGCCATTTTTGTACAGTTTGTAGATCACTCAGACTCAAAACAATAATTTTGTCAGACTTAATGTGACTGATTATTTATTCTTCTAATCTTCTTGACAAAGTAATAGTAAGTTACAAAAAGTGCTGCTCGTATACCTCAACCTTCTTTCTTCGCTTCTTCTTCTTTTTCTTTTTCTTCTTTTCTTTGCTCTAATAAAATAATAATCAAATAATAAAGCATAAGATCCTTCTGGTCTAAACAGCCCATAATTTAGGGACCGGCCATCAATTATGGGAGGTGGGTCGTGGGTGAGAAATTCCCGGAATACTGATTTCTTTTCAGGAAGCCCCAAAAGACAAGCCACTGTTTTTCGGGATGCCCATGACTTGCTATCCAAGGATTTCAGTGACTTAAGCATTCTTTAACTAGTTTCTCCTCAACACCAATGTAATTATTGAAGTCATTAACTGCCCCCCTGAAACACATTTTAAGGCGTAAGATCGCCCCCATTTTCATGGAAAAATATTTTGGGGCACCCCCTTTTTATCACCCACTGCCCCCCCCCCCTCCTACAATTAGTGACTGGTCCCTTTGGGAAAAGGGTAGAAATAAAAAGACATGTGGGGTGTTATAACTTTCATAACATCATTGAATACATACCTCTACAACTGGTGGTTCATCGGCCTCCTCATTTTCTACCCCCTCCTCTTCATTATGGTACTTGTGTTCAGCTTCCTCTGGTATTTCATGTGTAAACTGTTCATTTGGTATCTCCATGGGCATCTGTGGAGGTGCTCTAATATTGTCCTGAGGAGGAAAGTAATTTTCCTGTTCTGGTGCAGGAGGATAATCAACCATCACCCACGGATCGTGAGAATCTGACGACACAAGAACATCACCGTCATGAGACTCTTCCTGATAGTCCTCGGCATAAGTGTGTGATTGTGGAATATTTTGATCTTCTGGTGTATAAAACTCTTCAGGTTCTTGTGTGTCAACCGGCACAGGTTCCTCCATCCATGAAACTGAGGAATCTTGTGCTGGGAGATTTTCACTTTCCTCAGGAACAATTCTTTCCTCATCAGCTGCAGGAACCTCTGAAATTTCCTCTTGAGCTTGTCCATGAGATTGTTCATCCGCATCACCTGGTTCATACATACTCACACTCTCTGTTTCTTCCTGAGAATGTAAAACATTCTGCTCTTGTTCACCTTCGACAACATTATGATCTTCAATTTCTTGTTCTGTCACACCCTCCGCTTCAGGTTCCTGTTCATAACTTTGTTCCTCATGTTGAACAGGCATTTCGTCACTTGCGACAGTCTGTGGTTCTAAAGCGGGTCTCTCCTCTGGTATTACCACTGGCACATGTGCTGTAAGTGGAGCATCCTCAGTTTTCATCACTATGACAGGATAATGCTGTTCTGACTGATAAATAGGTATACTATTTTCTATTAATGGTAATGTCTGAGGTTTCACATCTTCACTGTGGACTTCTGCTTGTATGGAACTAGGCTCTGGGTGAGGATGTTCTGGCACTACAAAATAGAATGTAAAAAACAAGTCACTACACTGCACATCAAATTGTTTAAAGGGGCAATAGAGTAGTACAAAAGTGATGATGTCACAAAAACTAAATTTGTGTAATTATGGGATTTAATTAGATATTTTTTGGAAAATGCCTTGGTTCATTGCATAATGAACCAAGGAAAAATTAGAATCATGGTTTGTATGGAGCCATCAGAGCATAATGATGCCAGTATCTCAGCCCCAAATTGCAATAAGATGCTGATTTTTGGTAAGCGGGCATTTTTCGTCATGCCCTTTTAAATATCAAATCAAATCCCATATATTAACAAATTTAAGTTTTTGTGATGTCACACTTTAGAACTCTATGTCAAAGTGATTTTGCTATTTTGCTGGTTTTTGGTCCAAAATATTAAATAATTGACCATGAATACTTCTGCTCATACATGATATGCCCCTGGATAAAAATATCAAGCAATTCCTCAAAGGGAGAACAAGCTATAATCAGTTTTTGAGCTATTTTACCCAGACACAAGAGAAGAACATTGAAAATAGCGGCCAATTTTTTTCAAGTTGCAATGGGAGAAAGAAGATTGTTCAACTTTTTCTGCAACTCGCAATGTGTTTTTTTTGTTGTGACTACAGGCCATCTTACAAAATTGGTTGAACATCTACCACATAGGACTTTTTTTTGCACAAGACGAAATATACACAAGGTACATGTACTAAAATAATAAGTTTGCAATGCAATGTAGTGCAATCTCAAATCATATGGTTTTTATCAACTGAAGTGAACCTTGAAATGGTGAAATAAGTACAAACTTGTAAATAACAGTGTAAACTCTTTTTGTAACAGTTTTTTTTTTTTCAAAACTATTATGGAAGTCATTTTTGTGCTTGTACACCATTATCCAACACATTGTAAAATTGGTCATTCAAACATTTTAAAATTATTTTTGTCGGACAATGTCTAAAGGCAGACTGTTATTTTCTCCAGTAATGCACATCACAGTTGCAACTTGCCAAAGGGAAAGCATAAAAATTTCTTTTCTTTTCATTTTAAATCTGCCTTGATAATAAATATTTATATGTTTAGGACATCTTAATGTAGTTTTAATTTTAACTTTGTAACCAGCACCTTTGGACCTTGGGAAAGGGTGCTTTATAATTTTAAAAAAATATCTTAATTACATAAATAAAAATAGAAAAAATATAATAATATATAATAATATAAATGCTTATTATTACTATTATTATTACTCGTGCCGGTACGGCAACAAGTTAAGGATTGCCCTCCGTTTTTCTCCTTGTTTTCCTCCGTGTTTTCATATCTACTTTTGTGCATTGCGTTAGATCAGGGTAAGAAAATACACACGCATGCACTGCAAGAAATTTTGAACCCACTGTATTTGGGATTCGGTGTAATCGGCGTCATTTTGCAAGCAAAAGTGAAACAAATTTGGGTTTTGTTTGTTGCTGTTTACTCGTGACGGATACGGTAACAAGGTAAAATTTGCCCTCCGTTTTTCTTTTTATTCTTTTTGTTTGCGTCTATTATTTGTGCATCGCATTAGTTCTGGGTACGAGAATACGCATGCATGCAAGCAGAAGCAAAACTAATTTTGGTTTTATTTGCCTGTTGTTGTGTTACGTATTATTAAAGTAATGTACATTACCTGTACGAGTATAGGCTACGGGTAGCCTCTTGTTATTATTGCCCGCGTTATGAATAAAGTAATAAAAAAAAATTATTATTGCCCCTTTTTTAGGTACATGTACACAAAATACTCCCTTTGTACAAATGGTCATAAAATAAGTGTTTTATGACATCCTCTTGTACAAAATGTCAAACAAAATAGAGCCAAATAAGAGATAAGAGATTTCAACAGGAGATATTCTATCAGTATATACTAAGTTCTGTACTTGTGTGGCCATCTAAAGCCCATTTTATTTTTTAGCATACAGTACTACACAGTCAAAATAAAGAAACAACAGATCATGTTATTTTCCTTAATTAAGGAGAACATCAGGTTGTTTATTAACAAATGAACTATTAAGGTGAAACTAAAAAAGAGATAGAAATTTTTCTATCTCTGCGATCGCAATCGCAAGGATCGCAACGTTTGGGTTTCCATATGATCGCAAGGGTTGCAAGAATCGCAGCGATCGTCGATTGTTATGATCGCTGCGATCGTTGCGATTATATGGAAACAGGCTTAAGAACAAATAATGACAAACCAGAAAGAGAGATCATATTTTAATAAATATATTTAATTGTACAAACTTTTAAAAATATATATACTTTTATTTAACATGACCTATAATGGTAACACAAATGAAACGGAGTCCTTAAAGATCAAGGACTACACTGTACATGTAGTACTCCAGGTAAACAAGTTTTTTTTTTACAACAATCATGGTAATTATAAAAAAGGTAAAATGTCATGAAACAGAAATTGCATCAGGGAGAAGTACAATCTTCTTAATACCCTTTTTTCAACTTTAAACAAATAACAATAAACAACTTTAAAATACTGAATTATCATTTGTAACCAAATTGTTAACGATGCTTAACAGCCAACAGCAGGATACATGCATTGCGACCACTACAATAGCCACTCATTGCCAGGACATACTAAGTTAAGGAATAAAATTAATATTTTTGCCTGTGCAATGAATGAAGTGTACATAATTATGTTGCAGGTCGATTTGTTCTAACCTAGGTCAATTTCTTACAACCTACTAACATTGATTTGTTTTTAACCTAGGTCTGTTTGTTCTAACACTGAACAATGAGATCAACCTGAAGATTTCTCTTGTCAATTCTGTCCCTGTTATTGTAGATTTTGTTTTGGTATCCAGGTTTTTAGGAATATTTATTTAATTTTTGAAGATTGAGAGTAACATGCTTCAACTTTTTTAGTGAAGCACATGTTAAAAGCTGTCTTGATCAACCCCGAGGGGTATTCAGGTACTTGGTGGCGCAAAGGCTTTTTGGGGGTTTGAAATTAGTGATCTAAGGAATTTTTCGTGTTAGAAAATTTGTGGTGACTTTCTTTGGGTGAAAGATTTTAGAAAGCACTTTTTCCCTTCTTCATGCAAAGAAAAAAGGGACTTTTGAGGTTTACATTCTGGGCCATTTGACTTTTTGAGGGTCTGGTTTTAGCCTAATAGGACTTCCTTTTAAGTCTAACAACTTAGCCTCATTGGCTCCTCAATATCCGAGTTCCACCCCTGGAGAACAACTCCAGCATGTGACGCTGCCAAAAAGAAAATAGAGACAGTGGGCAACTAATGCTACAATAATGTAGCCCTGGGTATTACAGACAGGTTGTGTAAGGTTAACTGTATTAACTTGTACCCTAATTACACCAGATACAGTCATTTACCACCTTACGGATGCCTTTCTACTAATCCTTTAACTCTCAAGAGTGCCAGAAAGAAAAATTCAAGAAAAATCCCAAATTTTAAATTGCAAAATATTCAAATGGTACCGTGCGAAAGTACTGACGAAGAGGTTTCATTTGAATGGTCAATCCATAGGATTTCATCAACAGACTCAAAAGTTGGAACTACACTACATGCCTCCATAAAAGACTCTGGAAGTGAAAGTGTTAAAAACACTAAAAATCTGCTTTCATAGATTTATGAAATGCTGTCTGTATTACAGGGGTATGAGAAGATGATTGGCTGTACATCTGTTTTCCAGAGGTCAGGTAAGTGAGTCCTTTATACATGCATACAGCTTTTCATTCAATGCGACACTGCTGAAAATAATTTTCTTACTAACATGTTTAAGGTCATGTGTCCTTTTAAACCTCCATTTTGATCCACTGACATTTTACAATATTGGTCGGGTATCTGCAATTTTGGATTTTTTTCTGGAGACACAATCTGTTAGCATACATGACATGCTAAGAAGTTTTGCAGTTTGCAATGCACTGAGGGCAATTTCAAATCACACAGCCTTTTTTAAACTTTCTCAAATCGAGAGAGCCTTTTACAGCAAACTAAAGGGTACAAACCGCATAAACTATTTTTTTTAAATCAAATGCAATGGCTTAACAAGACTTTTAAGACAAAAGCAGTAATGTTGGACATTTTAGTTTTTTTTTTTCAACACTTATGTAAAATCATAAAACAGGTACAGTACATGTAATTTTCCACTGGCTGAGTGCAACAAAACAATTTTTTCTCACACACCGCTGGCAGCCTGGGGGCTAAAAAAATGATACCTTATAAACAATATTGTATATAAATCTAGCATAAAAATAAAATGTCAATGCATCTCTAAGCTTTAAATGTTTTTAACTGCATGTCATTTCCTCCTTCTGGTCACAGATGCTTGGAGGTTCCTCTAACTGTAAAAAAAAACAACATAAATAAGACAAAATAATTATCATTTGGCAACAGACAAGAAAGAAACAAGGCAGAAAACTCTCCAAATTCATACAGAAATAACTGCAGCATAAAACATCATTAACAGGCCAACTTTTAGTTTTAATACCAAGATTTTGTAAGGTATATAAATAATAATAATAATAATAATAATAATAATAATAATAATAAAGTCTTTATTTAAAGAGGGTTGCACTAAATAGCAAAGCTAATAAACTTGTGGCCCTCTATAACACTACTCTTATTTACAAATTGATCTTATCCAAATTGTTGTAATTTAAATGTTAATGATAATCATGTCAACAAGTTCTGTTAAGGTGGCTTACTACAGTTTATAGGGGTCACCAGATGCTTCCGATAATATCGATCACAGGTGACCATTTGTGGGAACAAGCAACAATTACAAAGTCAAAACCATCGTAACAAACAGTGGGTGTTTGTAATTTCACCATCCTCTGGTTAGGAGTGGCTTAAAACAAGCGACCGAATGGTTGTCAGAAGACTGGGTTCTAATTCTATGAGGACGTTTTACTCAAAAATCACCCGTACGACCCTACCTCAAAATCTTACCATTTAAACTTTGGATAAAAATAAACGTTCTTACAAATTAAAATAAAAATCTGTAAGAGAGTTTTTCGCATATCAACGAAAATATCAAAAATAGGAATTTCGAAAAATATTTTAAAATCTGTCTTACAGATTTTGAAAAAAAATTGTCTGCCGATCGATGTTGATGTATATTTAAAAATATCAAAAATTGAGCATAGGTCGTACGGCTAGATTTCGAGAAATTCACGACCAAAAAAACGTTTAGTACGATCTCCGAGCATGCGCAGTACTGCGTACACCACGGCCATTCACTTATCTGCGCGCGCGGCTGCTCGCGCATTACTAACTGCGTGCACGAGATCAGAGCTTTGTTGTTGTTTGCTCGCGCGTATTGCTTGCGTGACACGCGCGCGTAAGGAAATTTATTGTCCCTCAAAACTGTATTCGGCCACCTTAAAAAGTCTGATGTCAATTCTCTCATAGGAGACACTCATACTTTAAAACATGAACCAGTGTTTTTGAAATACAAATACACAGTGTAGAGAACATTCTTTTCGATAACAGTGATTGCCCTGAATGCTCGCCATTATTAAACCACTCACCACTATTAACTGGTCTTCTTCAAGTGTTGCTTCTTCTTCTTGAACAACCTCCTCGGCCTACGAGAGTGAACAAAAGCACAACAAATTAAATGCGATGCTTGAAATGAGTGCTAGAACAGGCAGTAGAAACAGTGGGTTTGGCTTGAAACTTGGATAGGAAAACCCCGGGGGGGGGACTCCAATATAAAAATGATGGGGGTGCTCGTCGTACCTTTTAGGGGTTAAAATTTGTAGATTGGTACCGCTTAGGGTACGAAAATCTAAAATGACCACCGTTAGCATTATTGTGGTACCTTTTAGGGTATGAGCCGAAAAATATGACAGAATATGACATGTGTTGTTTTAGAATTGGTTCCTCTTAGGGGTAAAAAAAAAATTTGAGCCACGCCCATCAAACTGGATCTGGTACCTTTTAGGGTGTTTTTCAAACGACAAATAACAGTCATACATCTACAATGACCACCCTTTGGCAGAATTTTCTGGCCTTTGTAGAGAGATGGCTGTTATGGCCAGGTTTGAGTGAACAGATCAGTAGTCGGGACAAAAAAATATGGTTGTTGTAGAGAAGTTGATTAGTGTATTAAAAGGCACTTTAACATGTATTGTGTGGTTCCAGAAAATATCCATCCCCCCCCCCCACGGATGGTCTTTCAGTTTAGACCCCCCCACCCCACTGGAATTTCCGTTCCAGGGGGGGTTCTTTGATGACCCCCCACCCCCCAGGAATTTCCGACTTTTGTTTTTCCCCTTTTCAAATTCACAACTGTGTCATGCTTAAAAAACGTTCACTTGGTTTACACACAACATTTGTGATTTTTCAAGCGAAAATGATACTGATGGCTATCCGTTCGAGACGTTGAAGCTGTTCACTTGCCGTTCATCAGCCGTCCACGGCCAGCAGGAGGCTGTTCGAACGGCTGTGATTTAGTGATTAGCCGTTCAAAAAATTTATTCAGCCATTCGAATGGTTGCTACTAGCCGTGCTAAAAAAATCTTTAGCCGTTCGAACGGCTGCTGCTAGCCTTTCAAAAAAATCTTCCGCCGTTCGAACGGCTAGGGCTATCCATTCGGAAAAATATTCAGCCATTCGAACGTCTAATGTTAGTATCTACATCTACATCTATATTAATTGTAGATGAAAAAACTAACGGCTATGCTTATCTGTTGACAAACGATTAAAAACATTTCTAGTCTTTTTTACGGCTATCGGGATGGCCGGCGACTTAACAGTTGATTTATTTTTGTTTTCGTTCGCCCACCACGCAATTTGCATATGTCAAAAGTAATTTGAAACGTTTTGGATATAAACATCTCAGTCGCTATTCAAAAAGTGAAGCACCTCCAGAGTGCGTAGTCATTCTATTGCCGAAACGACACTTGGAAATGAAAGCAGGGAGTTTGGAAAAGCTTAGTCTTAATTTTGTCCGGCAAAACTACAAAGAAAACAGAATGAAACGGACAGTCAAATGATTCAAATAGTGTGTTGCGTTACCAACACTGTTTCGTATGCAAATTTTAGCAAAACGCAGAGTTACGCTTCGTACATACAGTGCTCGAACAGTTACTGTATTAATCTGATGGTTTCATCGTTCTTAATAAAGTGCTCAGTAAATATAAACATTAAGCATGCAATTTACTTGAAGAGTTTTGATTTTAAGACCGAAAAAGACTCGGGTTTTGATTTTAATTGTTGCTGTCAGCAACTGAGCGTAAATGACTCAAACAGTGACCCAAAAATCATTTTGGTTTCGCACGCTTGTTGTCAGAAAACTCCTGGTCTTCAACCTATTTTCGACCGTTTTCGTTTGCCGATATTGACATCTTATCATTTAAAGATCACCTTTGCCACTCTCGGTCAAATTTATACGGAACTTTATATCCCTTTGTGTCTTTGATTGTTCGCTCAAGATTTTTCGATAGCCGTTTTAGCCATTTACAGCCAGCCATTCGAAATTTTTCTTCTGCTGTTTAGCCGTTCAGCGTGAGCTGTTCGAAATAATTCCTTAGCCGTTTAGCTGTTCACAGCCAGCCGCGTTCAGAATTATGATTTTGCCGTTAAGCCGTTCAAAATTTTTCTTCTGCTGTTCAGCCGTACAAGTTCATCCGTTCAAAATTTTTCTTTTATCAAAATAATTCACGTAAGTATAATAAGTTTACTTTGTGCCTTGCTTACGATTTTTCGGCGAATTTCCTTACTCTCCGGACAAATTTTTCATGTGGACACCCCCCAGCCCCTCGGAAATTTCTGCCTATTAGCCCCCCCTCCCCCTTGGAATTTCCATTAACCATCCGTGGGGGAGGTATGGATATTTTCTGGAACCACACATTGCCAAACTCCAAAAAGTTAGCAATCTTGCGTTTTCACGACACACTCCCAAACACCTCAACCTTGCCTCTCATGATTCTCTTGAGAGGGGGAAGAGATAGGACCCAGCAAAAAAGAATTGAACAAAATGGAAGTTCTAAACATTAACATGTCAAATGTGAATTTGTTTACTCAGAAAAGTTGGCAAGAATAGAATTGAGTTCTATTCGCGCCGACAGTTTGCCAACAAGTTTGCGAACTGTTGATGTCACATTCATGCATGCCAACTTGAGTTTGCCAATGCGAATTTGCCAGCTCAAATTTGTTGTGCGATAGGGCCTCAAAAAAGGCTGTGGCATGGGTAATTTTTTAAACATGTTTTAGGGTTTCATTCTAGGAGAGAAAGAACTGAACCTTAAACCAAAGGAAAATCTATGTTAACATCAGTAAACTTTCATTATTTTCTTACCAGCTCTATATCTGGTGAGTCCTCATAGCATGGTGTTTCTAATGTCTTTTCAACAGAAAAATATTAATTTCAGTAACAGTTGGTGTCAAATGTTTAATGATGAAATTCAATAAAATGTCAATGGCTGACCACCTACCAAGTTGCGGTTCTGTAACAGTTCCGTCAATGAGCTGATTGTCTGTTTAAAAGAGGAAACATTTGAAAGTAAAACAAACTATTTCCATGAACACAGAGAAAAAAACTTGAGGAATCAAAGAAAGTAAATGTGTGACAAGTTTGTTGGTTTGTATCAATGATCATATGGATCAGACAAAATCAACTTAAAATGCTTTTGCCATCTACTTTTATCTTGTTCAGGTTTGACTGCCTACAGTGTACAAAAACATTTTATGATCAGAAGTTTTGAGATTTTCATTTGATTATGCAGCAAAAAAAAGTAAAATAAATTCTTTGTCCAATTGAGGCAGATTGCACAAGCCAGATGGCCTGATTTGAAGACCAGTTTAAAATGACAGGCCTAGGTTTTACTTAATCCAGCAATTTTAAATTCACAGCTAGAGTGCAAACCTAAAATGCTTTGCTGTCTTGCACATTATTTTGAAAAACAAACCAAAGAACAACAAAAAAAATACAGTGTACCTACCTTGACAAGCTGGGCATTTATTCTTGCTAGCTTCACCTTCTCTGCCCTTAAATTGTCATATTCCTAAAAAATATAGATGATTAAAGAATTATTAGCACAACCTTAAAAATTACTGGGTGACTTAAATAGTCTTGTATATTATGTTTCTTTGAAAATCATTCAACTTTTTTTTTAAAAAAAAAATTTTTCCATTGTTTCGGAAATCTTATGGTAAACTTTGAATCTCAGACAAAGGAAAATGAAAATTAAACTGGTTTGAAACAAACCACAAGTTGACCACTTTTTTAAAATAGATGGGAAATAAAGAGATTAGCCTGGAAAAATTGTTTCCTGGTGTTGTCATTGATTTCTTTTACTATCAAAATATATAGCTGGCACTCAAACACATTAAATTCAGCCGTGGAAAATCCCCAGCCCCCGACCTTATTGACAGCGCTGATGTGGCTTCCTCTTTAAAATCTGTGTACATAACAAATCAAAACCTCTCTCTCTTACCATCTTCAGTTTTTCATATCTTCCTGGACCCTGTGATACAATAAACAGAGTTTGGTTCATAAACATCACTGACATAGTTATAGATGTTTCTACTAGAACAGTTGTTTGTTTTGGGGTGGGGATCACAATAGAAATCAAGTACCCAATGTATAGGTTATGTCCAAGTAAACAGATTTTAAAATTTGCAGAAATAGGCCATTTTCATAATGGTATCACTTACCACAAGTACCAGTATCCTTTAGTTTAAACACTTAAATATGCAAAACATTGAATGAGTTATTCTTGGCTTGCACATGACATTTACTTGTTCGCCTATAACTCTTGAATGAAATGCTCTGGCGCTTCAAAATTTGGCCCAGATGTGTAGTTTTAAACTCTCTACAATTCCATAAACATTTCGGAATCGAAATCTGTTTTTTTAATGCTTCTGAATTTTGATATGACAGGATATGATGTTAGTGCAAGCCAAGAATAGTGGTGGGGCAGAAATATGCAAATTCTAACTTGATAGATCGGCTGTTAACATTGAGCCCACAATGTATAATGGTCACTTGTCTTACCCATGGGGATGGCATTGAAGGGAGGAAAGGGTGGGGAGTTGGATGCAGGTGGTGGCGGAGGGGACATCAGTAGAGCAAAATGTCTAGGAGAGGGGAAGATCCAATTGACAAATGTTTTGTATTCAAGAGTTGGCTCATAAAGCCTATGATTTGTTTTCTGACGTTAATTAGTGCTATTGTTATTTACAGTCAAAATACTCAACGCGTTCCGCTTATCATTTGGGAATGACTTTCATTAATCGGGAACGGATTGCCTTTTTGAAATCACAATTCAGGTTTAACATATTATTATTGATTAATGGAATCTTCCAATGGTAGCCTCATTCAAGAATGCTGATTGGTTTATTTACTGACATAAGTCAAACGTTCACAGGCGAAATATGCAACCGTTGGCTGCTGTTGGTTTCAGTGAATTCAGTCACTTGGACTTCATGGGAAATTTTCTTCACTTTCCGTGAAAATTTCTCTTTCAGAGCTAGCACACTAGTACATGTATTTTAAGAATTCTTCTTTGGAATTTTATAAATGCAGAGCTTCTTAACTTCAAAAAAATACTCAGTGATGAATTTTTATTGAGTGAACAGAAATAGGTCAGATGTGTCAAGCTGCCAACTGTCACCTGCTTTGCATGTGAACATTTGCCTGATGTCAATAACAAACCAATCAGCATTCGTTATTTTGAATGAGGCTACCATTGGAAGATTCCAATAATTGGTAATAATAATTATCAATTTTAAACCTGAATTTTGATTTCAATAATGCAATCCTTTCCCGATTGAAAGTCATTTCCAAATGATAAGCGGAACACGCTGAGTATTTTCACTGTAAGCTCCCCTGGGAATACAAAATTTAAAATAAGAAAGGAAAAAACAAAATAAACTCTTTTAGTTGTAGTAAAATGATACCATCATGAAAATTGCCTACTAGTCTACACAACCATACCTTGACAGCAGGTGATGGCTGACTGGAAACTCCTGTAATACTTTTCCCTTCTGCCACATTCTTTAATTTCTCATACAGAGCTTCTTCATCATCAATTGGGCATAGCCCAGTAATGAAAGAAAACAGGTTTGGACGCACTTCTCGACGAAGTACTGACTTTCCAAGGTTGGCATGTTTTTCCTTGTGGTTGTCCATTATTTGCCTGGCAGCGATAAAACACCTTTGTGATGAGGCAGCTACCCTGAAATGCCATGTAAGCATTGCCTGGTAATTCTGCAGAAAAAAAGTTGTCAATTAATTTTTATAACTGAAAGATACGCTGCACATACAGTGGCATTGATGCAATTAATCCAGTAATTAAGCCCAAAATATAATCAGCACTAAATTTTTACTCATCTTAAAATTAATGCATTATCAAAAACTAAGATCATGCAGGCTAGCCAACTAGACAAAGACTGTTAAAAAGTTCAGTTTGGGTTTTCCACTAGCTACTTTAGCTACTGCAAAACAAACACTTAACTCTTAAATCCTTAATATCAAACTACAAATTCTCCTTCCTTGTTCCCAAATGTTTCTTTTTTTTGTAGAAGAAGTGGTAAGAAGTTGTTAACAATCAGGAGACCTATTCATCTTGGGTGATTGTGTCCTTAATTCTCATCACCTCTCTGATTGATATGACTAGGAGAAGTTTGATACTGACCACTTTCAGGGCTCAAAAGGTTAAAACAATACAGTGTCAGTTAGAAATCAAACTGGATCATTTTATTAATCCAAAAAGAACACAAAAGTAAATGTCATCTCCTAAGCTTTTTTCTTCTATTACTCACATACACTGTAGTAAAAAAAACTTTTGCTCCACATTATGTATCATTTGGTGTGATGGGTTGTGCAAAACTATTGTCGTGTAGTATGGAAAACAATATGACAGATCTATAAGTGAACATTTACAGTACCGGACAGAAGTAACCTAACAGGTGAATGCGTTCCATTGACGTTCCTTTGGCGTTTCCTTAGCGTTCCAGTTCAGTATAAAAATGGAACACATTCCCTTGTTTTCTTTAAGAACGTGTTCTTATCTACACTGCAGTCTAGTGTCTGGAATGGCTTTGGTGCCGTCTAAAATATGTGAGACAAAAATATAATGCGTCATCAATCTTGGAAAAAATGTCAGTGAAAAAGTCTATAGAAAACAATACAAATTCATTCAGAGTCTTTTCTTGTCATGTTTTAACAAACCACGAACAGGACAAAATAAAAAAAACTTGTCATCCAACTTTACTGATGAAGACCGGAATGTGAAAAAAAGATGAGCTTTCTGCCTTCAAACTTGCTATCATGTTGGAGCAGATCATTGATCATCTGAACATTTTTTCAGGCTCTAAAATGTGATAAATAAAAATTTAATATAAATGGCTGAAGCATGCCTTTAATATTGTCCTGCAAAGGAATTCTTTTAATTTTCCCCCAACAGTTTTACCCCAAAAGTTTGTTGCGTGTATTTATGTAATTTGATAATATAGTCTGTGTTTACGGACTTTACGAGTGTACTGGAAATTCTTGAATGAAAATTGTATTTTTAGTGTTGAATACAACTTTCAATTGCATGTAACCAGAATGAGTCAGAGTGATTTTAGCCTTTATAGTATGATGTGTTAAATTATTTGTTTCATTTGTAATTCAGGCCGAAGCATGAAATGCATGAAATGTTTTTATGCAAATTTTGTGAAATGTAATTGCTTAGGCATGCTTTTCAAGCACTTGAATGTAAAAAAAACTTGACACTCATTGAATGAAAAATGCAATTTCATACCTGTAAAATGAAACCTTCTTTCACTGAAAAAATTGCACTTGATAAAACTCTAATCAGCTTTTGCATTTTTTTAAGTCTCCCTGATCTATTTGGTTTTTGAATGGTAACATGTAAGCAAAAATATACCTCTCAATTTTAAACAATAAAACATTTTCTTGGTCGTATATTCTCGGCTAGTAATAACTTTGGAGAAAAAAAACGGAACATTTTTGTGTTGAAATTTTGTCGCGTTAACATGAGTCCTACACAAATAGTCATGAATCAACGAATTTTGCAAATTTATCACCTTTTCCCGCGGACCAAGTATAAACTAGCGAGTTCAGCATACATGTAACTGTTTTAAGAGTTTGTCTTTAATTTCGAGAACACGTTCCCCTAAAAATTTGGAAAGTGTTCCCTGCATTCCCTTTGTGTTCCCTTAGCACTCCTTTAGCATTCCCTTTTGGTCCCGTTTGCATGCCTAAACGTATTCCCTGTTAGGTTGTTCTTATTGTTTTATTAATTTATTATTGCCTATCTTTTGTATTATCTCTGAAAAGCCCCTCTGGGAAAGATAATAAATAATGTATGTATGTATGTACAATATGTAGGTCACTTCTGTCCGGTACTGTATCTTGACTAGCAAAATTTGACATGTGATTCGCTATTAAAACTAGTTTCTATTCCTTTCAAAATACAATATTATCACTCAGAAGAAAAACTACATGTTAGAGCTTTCATTAAAGTAGTAATGGTGACAAACAAATAAAAACAATAACATTGAATACATACACTCGGCACTTTCCATTTGCGTGTAAAGTACACCCGCAGCTCAGCCATATCCTCTTTTGTCCAACCTTTGGTCTTCTTGGAGAATTTCATAAGAGAAGATCTTAAATTTAAAACTGTATCCTCAAAAGGCGGTGGCCAATTTTTCTTGCCAAAAACAATCTCACATTTTTCCACATCAAGACCAGCTTCTTGTTCTTTTCTAAGACGTTTCAGTGCTTTCTGCCTGCCTGACATTTCATTAACACGTCGCCGCCTTTTTTTCGGCATAGAAGATTTTGCCTGTTCCGCTATGGTGGCTACACATTCAAGTACACTTTTATCAACTGTTACTTCCTCAATGTCAGCTGCCATTGCGGTTGGAGCACTATCATTTTCATGTTCCATCTTGAACTCTGGAACCACAGGAGACCCAAGTATTAGGGTGAAAGCTGTTGAACTGTATAGTTTAACCCCTTAATTCCCAGTCAAGCCTGGTTACAATAGGGCTCTAACTATAACAGAATTAAATCTATGGATAAAAATGTAGCAGGACTTTTTTCACAAAGCAAAATATTAAAGGAGTTTTGGCTTAAATTCGAGGGCTTGGCAGTTTTCAGTTCCTTTAAAAAGTAAATCTCTTAGTCCTGACTCTTACATTGTATTAAAAAAAAACCCACCTTTGTATAACAGTGTTGTTGGGGAAAAACTAGCCTGTTTGAGAGGTCGAAGCACAAACTATCTCAATCAAAACAAAGTTTAGGGAAGTTCAGCTTTAAATTACCCAGTAGTAAACTATTACTAATGAAACCAAGTTTTTGGTTTCAGACAGAAAGGTGTTTGGGACAAAGGTGTTCTCGATCAGTGACATCTCAGAATAACAATACTCACTGGAGTATACTGTAGTTTGCATTTTTTCTGTACAAACTTATTTAATACTTGGGTCTCCTGTGTTGGCCTAATGAACAAATCTTTACGACACAGGCTTTTATGGAAGACAATATTAAATTTTTGTCTTCTTATTTTTCATATGTAAAAATGTATGTCTTGAATGGAACACTTTGTATACTGTCAAAACAAAGATGAAGCCAAACTATCCTTCTCATACTCTTTAATAATTCATGGAGAAAATACAAAGGAAATTGTGACCCTTCACGCGAAAAGGGGGCTTAAGAGTTTCACCGTGAATCGTGAAATTTATTTCACGGTCACGGTGCGTGAATTTAAGATTTCACGCCGTGAATTCCAAAATCCACGCCGTGTTCACGCCTGTCAGAAAAAATTTCACTCCGAGCGTGAAAAAGAATGCCATGAAATAAAACCACGCCGTGAAAAACAATGAGTGAAATATAATTTCACGCCGTGAAGTACAGTAATTATTTCACGCCGCGTGTCACGCCGTGAAATTGATGCAAGTGTCAATCCGAAACTGCTTGGAGTGAAAACAAAAGTCACGGGCCTAGGATTTGCGATCATGCGATGCTATTTGTGTTCAATGTTAGCTAAACGTTGCGTCAAAACGGTTATAAAATCTACAGGTATCTTTTCGAAATAACGTCAACTTCTTTCACTCAAACTAAATGCTATGCAAAAGGTTATAAATTGCAAACGACTCAGTCGAGCAAAGTGTCAGGCCTGCAAGAAATTAAAACTACTACAGGATTGTTTTGATCAGTAGCAAAGTATAGTATGGTAAACGATCCATTTCAATCACGAGACTTTCAAGTACACACGAAGGTTGTTCTCACTGGATTCGCACGCGATAGTCGCGATACGGCATGCAAATGAAATTCGTGAGCTGAGAGCGGCAGAAATCGTGCCTATATTTAAATTGAAAGATTCTACAATTAGTGCAAGGGTTCAATCCAATATTTTGCCGTACATAAAAACCCTTGAAGACTCGGTTATTCTGACATTCGATTCTTCTGTCAGTGAAATTTTAAAATTACCCGAAAGGAAAGCTCTGTACTGATTGATGGATTGATCAGGCAATAACGATTCTGAGGGTTGCTTGCATGTTGATACCGCAACGAACTACGTTAATACTTACTTTTCGACTACACGTCTATTAGAACACAAAGATTTTAACAATTGACATTATCAGTCTTTCTTGAGATGCAGAAACTACAACAGTTCCATTTTACTATTTAACGTGATCAACTTTGGGGCACAATCAGATTTGTTATCTCACTCTCTGCACATGCGCGCCCAGATCCTTTTCTTGCGTGGTTTCCGGTTGCGGCGTAAATTTAATTTTTTGTAATAATTGTATCTTTCATTCTTAAGAAATAATATATTTTCTAGAGTGAGTTGACAAATCTAGTAACTGATTCTAACCCTAAACCATGGCACAAAAACCATCAAAATCATTGACACCACAAATAGAGGCGATGAAGTCCCTCAGGTTGTTTGAGGAAGCACTGAAAACCTTGGAAAGTGCGTGCTGTTTGTTTGTTTATATTCCTCATGGCAAACAAAGAAACCCAACCGGCCATTTAGATTTCTATCATAACACAGTCTGATCAAAGGAGAAAGGCCCAAATATTACTCTGCAACTCGGCCCTTCTTCACTGCAAAAAAAACAAAACAACAACAACAACAACAACGAAAACATATATTTCGGAAAGTACAGTATAAGGAAATGAATGCGTCTTGTTCATACATGAATATTTTATAATAATCAGTGATTTGGAAAATATAACATGCATGCATGCGCTAATTTTAGGTATAAAGCGGTGGGGATCTATACACATGCGAACTGTGTCCGGAATTTAACTCGCCTCTTATGTCTAACTACAAAGTCACAGCTTCATGTGCAACGATTACCACCACAATGAGAATGAAAGTAACACTAGCAGTATCGAAAGTACAGTAGACTTCCGCTATCTCGAACTCAAACCCATTCCCTCTGCCCTCGATTTTCAGTTATTTACTATCGACTATCTTGAACTCCTCGCTATCTCGAACTGATTTTCGCTCCCCTTGAGAGTTTGAGATAGCAGGAGTCTACTGTAGTGCGACCTGCAGAGTATAAAAGCAATTATTGTTTGGTGTAAAAAACGAGCGATTGAATTTCATAGGCCACGGCTCTATCATAAATTGCGCTCGCTCGATCACGAATTCTCACCATCATAAAAACAATAAATGCGAGTTAAAGGAAATTCTAGTTACTTTAGAATGCATTAGAATTTGTTCAGCACATAGATTACATGCTTGCGAATCAAGAAAAAAAAGGGTATTTTAATTTCAAAATGCTATGAAAGTTTATGCAGATTTCACCGCCAACTCCGTAGAATTGAATCCAGTGTTGACAAAAATTTGACCCGTTGTTCCTCGGAAGCAAACTGTACATGTAAAACACTGCCCCAAAGACTTATGCGTCTAGTTGATTTCTTTTTTTAAAGCTATTCAGAAGATCGGTTATTTTGGTGGAATAAATTATTATTCGCGTCGTCCTGATGTTGCTCTGCCCTCAATGTAAACATTCAAGGTGGCGAGATATGACGTCCGAATCCGAGATGGCGTGTTGCGAACATTTCGAAATTCGCCAACATTTTGCAATGCACGACAACAAGAGAAATGTTAAAATCACCGACAACTCGAAAACATCTTGTAATGCACGGCAGTCGCCGACAGACCTCAACTTCGGAGATCAGACAATGTAGGGAGTGTATGTAAACAATTGATTTTGCTAAAATTACTCAAAATGTCAGTGTCAAGTGACAAAATACACGTACCGCGGGCAGTTTTTTGATCAGTTGAAGACATCTGGAAATGGGATAAAAAGTTCAGTTGCAGTCAATGATAATTATCATGAGAATACTTATTTTTCACGGTGTCAAATTTATTCAGTGCGTGACTTTTCAAAGCGTGAATTTATTTCACGGCGTGGATTTTTTTCACGGTCAGTTTTATTCACGGCGTGATTTATTTCACGGTGGCATGATTTATTTTCACGCCGTGTTCACGCTGCTTTAAAGGAATTTCACGGTAATTCCGATCATTTTAATCAATTTCACGGCCGTGAACGTGAAATCAGCCTCACCGTGAACTTTTGATAAGCCCCCTTTTCGCGTGAAGGGTCACAATTAATGTTTAATGAGTGTTTGGAAATCATATGAAACACTCCTCATTTTTGCATCCTTAATTTCTCCTTCTAAAATCATTTTGTTTGAGAAGTTATATCAAACATTCGACACAGTGTTTCATCACAGGATCAAACACCTTGAAGTTCGTCAAAAATACTCTCATCTGCTGCGCGTCATATTTTCAACTCTCTTCTCAGTGTTTGATCTTGTGATGAAACATTACTCATGTTTGATATATTTCTCCAATCCATCATTAAACTTCTTTGGTAGAAGACAACATAATTATTATTTCAGAATATTTACTGAGAACAAGGTGGCAACCGGATATTATAGTCAGCAACTACAGTTAAGATGACTGGTAAAGTTTGAAAATGGCTAAAAGACAACAAGTATCTAAAACTTTCTTTGTTTATGACCAGCTACTTTCCTTGTGCAGCTGGCCTCTTCAAAGCTTAATGACAGCCCCACGGTAAGAACAAACCTTTGAACTCCACTTGTCCAATGGACAAGTGAGGTTCCGGTTTTACTTGTCCAAACTTAAGTCTAGTTGTCCTTGGATGTAGAGTTAAATAATCCAAGTTGTAAAACCTGACTGTATACTGATTTTTCCGCTGAAACGCATTAAAAACACATTTTTTTAAATTCTTTCATGAATATCTACTTGTCCAAAGGACAAGTAAGATTGATAACCCACTTGTCCACAAGCCAAAATCACTTGTCTGGGGCAAGTGGACACCATCTTTGGTGCACCCTGCAGCCCACTGAATGAAGGTGGAAGCTTTTTTAAGGTTACTGTTGATGGCTTTGTAGCAGACAGATTATAAAAGTAAAAAGAAATTAGACAGGTGTGCATTTACAATGTATGATGTCCTCAATGAAAGAACAAATAACCAGTCAAGACTGGCTATGCATGTAAATGTCTGCTGGATGCATGAAGGTAGAATTGTTGTCTATTACAGTTCACAGTCCAACTATATTTTAGGGAGTAGACAGGGAGACAGAAGCGAGTCGTTTTCGCTTTAAAAAGCTTTTTAAAGAATCTGTCATCTCAGAATATTGATTGGTGTACTTTATATGCAGTTAATTGTGTGCTTAGCCGTTGTTTTTCTCGTTTTTTTTTGTTTATTCGCTTGTGTATTTGTTTATTAATTACAGCTTAAATATATATTTTTTGCATGTGTGTGAGTGTTTTTTGTGTATCTGTCTATTTATAACAACTTTGATATCTAGTTACTCTTCCGCATGGCCCAGCCACTCAGCGCGATAAGCTTTTGCTATTTCTGAGTGGCTGTGCTCTTTTTCTTTCACAGTTATTTCCTTTTAATGATTTCTGTACTTTTGTGTTAAGAGCACAATAAAGATTGCTGTTGTTTGTTGAAGCACTTTTATCCATGGAATTGAAGAGAGCTACAATGTACTGCTCACACATTAAAGCAATCCATAGCTTTGAATATTTCTCATTCACTATGGTAAGCAACAAATTCTCAACATCAGTTGACTTTGTGTCATTCTGTGACGCAGCTAAATGCCAGCTGCAAGTGAATTTTACCAGCCAATGAACACCTTATCATTGGTACATGTAGTCTTTAACCAGACACCTGTATACAAAACATTTGGCAATGTTTTTTTTTATATTCAAACTTATTTAATCAACTGTTTAAATTTTTGGCTGACCAAGAGGCCAATTACATGAGCCCCAACTAGCCCTGTTTACTGAGCTGGCTTGGTTGGCTAGGATCCCAGCAAATCAGTCAAACACACTGAAAATCAATGTTGTGATTACATGTGTACTAGGCCAGCCCAGTTAGGCAAGATACCGGTATCACGGCTAACCAGTGAGTGTAGACTTGTATAGTAAATAGATTTTTCCATGTAATCGCATTTTTCAGGCTGGGACAGCAAAAAAAAATGCTTCAGAGCTAACATGCTTGCCTGTAAATGTCATTTTTTCTTTTTTAATGACATAAAGAGGTACCGGTAGTTCTATAAGTATAAAAAAAGAACCAAAAATGCTGGACAAATTCTTATTTAAAACAATGTATGCTTTGTCTATGCATTTTCAAAACAACAACTTATTACACTTTCAAATAATTTTTTTTTGCATGATTGAAGGTACTTATCAGAAATTTTAGCAGAGTTTTGACAAAAAAAATCAGTCAAATCCTTTTGAACCTGATTTAGGAATTACATTATGACTTGGGGCATATTTTGTAATCATTTGAAACTTTCTTTTCTTCTTTATTCAAAGAAGCAGTTATTATGCCACTAATCTGTACTTTCCTTTTTCTTGTTTTCATTTGTTTTTTTTCTTTTTGATCCTTTTTAATGCTTCAAAATTTGAGTACTAGTATGACAGGCACTAAATCCAAAGATTGAAAAAAGAACATGCTAAATTTGACTTTTGCAAGTTACTTGTAGACACAAAAAACAAACCTTCATGATGCTCACTTTGTCTCTGCCTCTCCTCCACTTGAGCTGGCTCAGGTTGTGGTGAATGTTGGGTCTAAAAGAATACCCAGTATATAATTAAAGCAACAATCATTGCTTTGTACATGTAGAAAACTAACAGACTTGGACAAGCTGCCTATGGACTTAGCTTACAGCTGTAAGTAAAAATTTATAAAAACTTGTCCAGGCAAGACTAAGACTTTGGGCAAGCTTAAATTTTTTTTTTTTTCAAGCCGTGCAGTGTCCTGATTTTAGTTCACAGATCGATACCAAGTGAAGCTGGTGTGTCAGAAATCTCATGTAGACATTCACAGATACTGCAATGAGTAGCTCATCATGTTTTATCATCATTCACACCAGTTAAATTTGGAAAGAGAGAGGGCATGAGCTTATGGTTGGAGTAGATATGGGAGCTAATTAAACAAAGCAGTCATCTGAACAATGGATCAAAGCAAAGTGGGCAACTATTTGAATAAAAATTGGAGTAGAGAAAAACTGCACTTGAGAACAACTAAGTGATGTGACATACTAAAATCCAATTTTAGTGACAACAAGAATTGACAACAAGGTTAAATTTTGTCTTAGAAAAATCTGTAAACAGCCTGTGACTGTGGAAACATATTTGTCAGCTATATTAAGCAGACCGTCGTGGTGGGAGTATAGATTATGTGACCAGCCCTAAGGAACCTCTGCGTTGGACACTTCGTAAGTCCCCAACCTTTATAATACAGGATGCCTGTGGCACACCACGTTAAAGTTTCGGTTGATTATTCTTCCTCGTTGTCACAAATCACGGGACATCTCAGGAGAATTCCTGTATCACGTCACTATTCAATTCTGCTCATGTATTTAAATGGCAAAAGTCTACAGTTTCCATCCATGTGGGAGGCTAGACAGCTTTAGCGCGATTGCGCATGTGCGTGTTTGGGTTGGCGATCAAGCTGTGTACAGCTTCTTGTTTGTAAGTATAAACAGATTGTGACTGTGGGTAGCCATTCAAAGTTAATGCTTACATCGACCAAAACATCCCACGTGAACGCCTCCAGGCATCTTGTTTTCTCAATAAATTTATAACATATAGATGATAGATAAGGTATAAGACATAAAAGAAAGTAAATATGATGGTCATATCGGTGACTTGCCTTCAGCCATGGTGGGAATTTCCATGCATTGGAAATATAACTACCGGGTGTATTTTTATTCAAACGATTTCTATTGTTTCTGACCACCAACATGGCTGCTGTGCAAACAACTCATTTCGTTACGGGGGTTCCACTGTATAATTTGGGATGCAACTTGCCTCCGGTTACGTCAAATGATTCCAGAAATCAAGACTGGACTTAGGTGTTTAACTTCAAAATGTATCCTTACGTGAGCAACTTACCGAGACAAAATAACTGTGAAGTCTCGCTACCAGATCCGCCTTAAGACCTATAGATAAAACAAACGAGAAATTAAGCACAAAATGACCCTTCAGATTGGTAAATTCTGCACGTGGGCAATTATTAACAAACGGCAGAACGCGAAACATGCAGCACTTTGTCAGCTAACACGGCCAAAAGAAACCGTGAAGTTGCTTTTCAGGCTAGTAGAATTGATAATCTATGGCTCTACCTGATATCTGAAGTCCAAGTGATGCTAGTCGTGTCTTTAAATCGACAACTTTGAGTTTTTTGAGTTCCTCAATCGTAGGAACCGTTTCTTCCTCCATCTTGGATGATGCGGTCTTGAGACGTCGCCGCGCAGGATTATGGGAGATCGCATTGAGGACTGGACCCAACATGTCGCGGAATGGAACGCCTGGTGGAAAATGTATAATCCGCAGTCACAGCCATATCGATCGCTTGTTTCTATTCAATACAGCAAAAAGTGCCTCCAAAATGGAGATTCACTTTCTTGGTACAGGATCTTGTTATCCTTCTCCATACAGGGGCGCATCGTGCATGATTCTGCGGCATGAAATGGGATGTTGGATGTTTGATTGTGGAGAAGGAAGCCAAACTCAGCTCATGAGAAGTGCCATTAAACCAGGAAAAATTAACAAGATTTTTATTACACACCTTCACGGAGATCATCTGTTTGGTTTGCCTGGCTTGTTGTGCACAATGGGAGTAAACTCTACAGAAAACAGAGAGCCCATCGAAATTTACGGACCAGTTGGCTTGCGGAAATATTTAAGAGTGTCTTTGGAAATGTCGCAATCGCTCCTTGGTTTTAGCTACTCCGTGAATGAACTTCAGTGTTTAAGTTCAGGTGGGAGAAAATTGGATTTCCGCTAACATTTGGGTTTCACTTTTCTCTGGAATAAACTATCTTTTTGTTAAATTAAATTTAAATGTTTCTGTGCTGTTTTGCCCCATACACATTGAATTTCTTAAATGTTGTTGCATTTCAGAGCTGAGATATTCATGCATGAAGCAGTTCTGTTGCAAAATTAGTTTATTTAGCCAATAAACTACTTCCAGCAGTTTGTATATCGAAAGATGATGGCTGCATCTGAGAGATTGTCCGAAAAATGAACAGTTGTTATCCTCCCGCCAGCAAGCCAGTTCAGTTGGTTGGGAATTGGTTTGTTTGCTTATGATCCTCCATTATTAATTTACAAAATGCACTTTAATTTCGATGTTAACAGTATATTTTATGAATTTTTTTAGTGTTTCCTGGCACTGCTTTTGCAACCAAATTTTTTAATTTTTTCTTTGTTGGCTTCTGCAGAGACGACTTTCTTTATCTTCAACACAACAATAAAATTCAGTCCTGAACTTTGACTTGTATATTTGCTTGTTTTGATGGTGGAAATTAAGTCAGACAAGGGATATCAAATCAGACGCAGGATATCAGCTGATACCCAATTTTGTACCATCTGATGTGTTTTATCCAATAAGATCACAAGAAAGTTAATCAGTTGGTTTAATAACCATGATTAAGACAACAGTATGTGGTTGTGCAGTACTCTTTCTCTAAGGTTTGTGTAAAAACTGTAATTATAGTATAAAATTGCATAATAATGTACATACATGCAGCTGTGAATTATTTATATAATTATGAACTTATATAATTTTTCATTTTACGACAGATTTTACTCCTGAGAGTACTGTGGAGACCAAGTGGACAAATTCTCCTACATCAGACACTCTGCATCCAAGTGAAACTTCGGGGAGAACTATATGTGAAAATGATGACGGTTTATGGCCAGTTTGTCAAGAAGGAAATTTAACTGTTTTTGCAGCACCTCTTAAGCATCGCATTACATTTTTTGGCTATGTAATTCAAGAACAACAGCTTCCAGGGAAACTAGATCCCTCTCTTTTGAAGAAGAGAGGTATTCCTCCATGCCCTCTTTATTCAAAAATTAAGAATGGTGAAAGCATTACAGCTCCTGATGGCAGCCTTATCATGCCTAATGATGTAGTGGGACCACCTCGACCTGGCCGCAAAGTTGTTATTCTTGGTGATACATGCGATTCTTCAAGGATTGTGAAAATTGCTTGTGATGCAGATGTTGTTGTTCATGAAGCCACACTTGAGGATGAACTAAAAGAAACTTGCATAGATCATGGTCATTCCACACCAGGTATTGAAACTGTGCAGAAGCATCACCAATTTTTTGTTAATGTTCTAGCTGTTTTTTTAAATATGAATAAGAATATATGAAAATCATATTATGTAAACTGCTGATAAGCATGAGTGAAATTTTTGATCCTCGCAGTGTGTTATCAACTTAAGCAGTTGAAAACGCAACCTGAAAAAAGTCGGGCTTGTTCAGGCTTCAAACCGACGCTGTTCCAGTGTAATGCTCTATCCACTGAGCTTGAGCTTGATAGCTCAGTTGACCCAATTGACCATCTATCCATGTGGCTTGATCTGTATATGGGGGCAAAAATCAATACCCCCAAAAATCCATAGGGCTTGAAGCACAACCCAATAAATCTCCTGAACCAAAATTAAACCCAAAATAATTCCATGCTGAATTTGTTTGGTTGTACTACATTTGTAGCACTACGCAAACACTACGCACAGCAAAATGTAAAAAAAATGTAAATATAGAAACAAATATTGTAAATTGAACATAACATGTTAAAAATCCTAACTGGCAGGAGGCAGACCAGTCGGCTATTTTACAAGCGTGGCCGAGGAGTTGAACTTAGGTCTACCGTGAAACAACTCTAGCTAGTGGTCAGTCGCGGGACTTGAACTCGGGACCTCCGGATTTCAAGTCCAGCGCCTTAACCACTCGCCCATGCTGCCTCCTACAATTAAAGGGCTCCTGGCGAGAACGTCCTAAGTATGTTTTTGGGAAATTTCACTAAAATTATATGTTTTGGGCCTTTAAAAGCACAGTTTTGTCAAATTAATGATTTATTATTGTTATGGTAATTAAAATAGATCCAAAATGGCCGGGGAAGAAAATCCATATCTTTGAGAAAATGTATTGGGCCTTAGGATACCCTATGTATCTTTTCAAAAACAAATTTTATTCTGTTTGAAGATAGAAGATTTGTTGACCTGGCTTAAATCCTTTCAGTCAATCACATTTACATGATCCAGTCATAATTTTGGCAAGTGAGTCCCTGTTGAGGCCAAAAATCCATTATTTTAGTGAAAATTTTCCAAAAAAGTACTTAGGACGTTCTTGCTGGGAGCCCTTCCATTCTTTACTACAAATATTCATATTGTTTTGAATACAGTCAACTCTTTCTGAGACAGACACCATCAGGGCAGGTCCCAACTGTCCGTCTTAGAGAGGTGTCCGGCTTATAGAGAGTCGAGGTAATGTGACACTAGTTATTCTGAGACAATTAATAAAGCTGAACCTTAATGCACAATGAATACATGTCTGTTTTAAGTCTGTTTAAAGTCGTTTACTTGAGCAAAACCTACAAACTGGATCAAAAATAACATTAGAAAAGTGGACTCGTTTGTTCATATTCAGCACTTACATTTCCATATACCGGTATTTTTCACTAAAAAAAGCACTTCTCAAGTGTCCGTTGACGGTTTCAGTGTCTGTTGTCCATCTTACAGAGGTGCCCATCTTATAGAGAGTTTAGTTTCAGTAAAATGACTGAAAAATGGCAGGGACCAACACCAGATGTCCATCTTATTGAGGTGTCCGTCTTATAGAGGTGTCCGTTAAGAGAGAGTTGACTGTACCCAAAAAATACCTACTGCACTCAACTGGCCATTACAAAAAATACTTGCCAAAATGTTCTTACCTAAAAAAATTCCAGAATCGAAAATTTCAAACCCAAAAAATCCTTTGCACATCCCTATCACTTTAAATCTGGAGTAACCCCCCCCCCCCCCCCTCTCCGTGAGACAGTGAAATTTGACCAAAATATTACAGTACACTTATCTTTTTTAAAACACCAATCACCACATCTTTGTATACTGTGTTTTTCTGTCCTTTATACAGACATGGCTGGACATTTTGCTGTGCAAGTTAAGGCCAAGAAGCTGGTCCTTACACATTTTAGTCAAAGATATAAGGGAGTTACTGACATTGAAGCCACCAAGGATGATGACTGCGATGTAAGAAAACTTGTCAAGCAAGCAGAAAAAATCTTTGCATCAGGCAGTGTAGTTGCTGCTGAAGATTTCTTGGTCATTCAACTTCCTCTTAAATAATAAAATAATAATAATATTAAACAAATAGATTCCATTTTGTTGTGTCTGTTCAGTCATAGATTACAGGTGACATCAAAATGTGGTGCGAACAAAAAAGTGGCCATGCAGAGCCGCAGGTGAGTTGGTCACTGATGTTCTTGTTCTCAGGCAAAATGGAATCCATTTGTTTTATATGTACTTGAATAACAGGGAAGAAAAACTTCATAACACTCAACTACATGACTGTTTGAAGGTTTTTTCTAATTTCAGCATTTTCCACATCAACAAACATACTTTCTTACTCAAGAGCTTCTTCTGAACATTTTATCGATGCAAAAACACTTGTGCAAGAATAATATTTATTCCTTGCCTCATTTCCAAAACTGTCTGCCATGTTGGACAAAACAGATAAAACAAATTCAGCTGTGCGTCTGTACTCTCTAAACAAATCTTTTTAGGTAATGTCCAATCAAAATGTGTGTAGAATTTAGTACATTGTTAGTATAAAAGTTTAATGTGTATGTTCCCAAGTCATTAGAACCTCAACTAGTTCAGGACAGAATATGTTTTTATTATAATCCTTGCAAGCCCACATTCATTAATTAGTTTACTACTTATTCAACAATATCTTATTTGAAATAAGGAAAAGCACTTAATATACATTTTTTTATAAACACCATTCATGTAGCTGTGATTTAAAAAAAATAAGGCTATAATAATATACAACTTATAAGTGAGATAAATATTTGTGTGAGATGTGCTTGCCTGTGGCTCATTACTGTATATATATCCATACTGATCTGTCACTCATTTTATCTAACACTAAAAAATAAATTCCATGTGGACTACTTGTCAGTTGCATCTAAGTGTGGACATGCGATGAAAAAATGTATCAAACTCAGCATGATAATTTTTTCTATATTTCTTCGGAACCTTTTGTTGATGCCTTCACTTGTGCAATTCAGAATAATATTATTTTGTCATATTTTCAAAACTGCCAGCATGTTGGACAAAACAGATCATATGGTAATGGACATTCAAAATGTGTTTAGAATTTAGAAATTGTATAAACATTTAATGCACATGTATGTTCCCTAGTCATTGACTTAAACTACAGTTATGTAGTTCAAGTTATGTTTTTATTATAATCTTTACAAGCTACCTGCATTCATTGATAATATGATTTTACTACTAACAATATCCATTTGTAATATTAAGGAAAAGCACACTGCATTAATGAAACTGAGTAATCCGCCTATATATATATATATACTTACAAATTAGTGTGGGAAGGGAGATATGGACAACTAATTGCCTCATAATCTTTGAATGACCAACCTATTCTCGTTAGGAAGGCGATTCACAGCGATTTCTGAAATATATACATAGACAGTTAAAGTGAGAACAGAAATTTTCACAACAAAGATTATGAGTGAAAAAGTGCCTCAGCCAGGAGTTGAACCCGGGTCTCCTGATGACCGGACAGATGCCTTAACCACTAGGCCACTGAGACAACCACGCTTACACAAACACAAACAACACATTTGTGGCTTCAGAGTGGAAAGCTCTTGGGAGACATTTACACAAATTCTGCAATTAGGATCGCGTCACTTTACCCAGTCGTTCAGCGATTCACAGTCCACTCCCCAAGGAAATTTAATACACTAATTTGTAATTAAATTTCCTTGGGGAGTGGACTGTGAATCGCTGAACGACTGGGTAAAGTGACGCGATCCTAATTGCAGAATTTGTGTAAATGTCTCCCAAGAGCTTTCCACTATGAAGCCACAAATGTGTTGTTTGTGTTTGTGTAAGCGTGGTTGTCTCAGTGGCCTAGTGGTTAAGGCATCTGTCCGGTCATCAGGAGACCCGGGTTCAACTCCCGGCTGAGGCACTTTTTCACTCATAATCTTTGTTGTGAAAATTTCTGTTCTCACTTTAACTGTCATATATATATATATATATATATATATAAATAAATGTGAGAGGAAGTCACAAAACACAACTCCACGGTGTGGCCATATATATATATATATATATATATATATAATATATATATATATACATGTATATATATATATATATATATATAATATAGAAAGAAAGAATATGGACTAGTTCAAACACATATATTTGCAACTCCGAGTTTCATGCTTCGAGAGAAGCAGGAAACTCGGGGTTGCAAATATATGTGTTTGAACTAGTCCATATTCTTTCTTTCTATACAAAGCTCTGGATTATATTCATTGAGCACTTTTATAGCAGATGAAGAGTTCAATTTTTCCTCTACTAGTTATATATATATATATATAATAATTTGTGGTTGTCGTCACTTGGACAGAGTGCTCGATACATATAGTGGAGCAGGAATATATATATATATACATAAGATCAAATATTTTTGTCAGATCTGTATGGATATTTACAACTGCTTGCCTGTGGCTCACCACTATAAATACTGTGATACGTACAGATCTGTCACTCATATTAATTAACTATCACTAAAAATTTCATTCCATGTGTACTACCTGTCAGTTGCATCTAAGCATGGACATGTGATGAAAAAAAACATGATTTATTATTGGGTATCAAGTAGTCAGCATGACAGACTGCTAGCAGGCCCTCACTGGATAGTCAAGCGGGCGAGCAAATAAGCGATCCGTGATCTGATCAGACTGTCTTGCCGAGCTCAATTGACTGAAAGGGGATGGCTAGCAGTCTATCAGCACGATTAATTATCAAATATTTCTTTCAATTAACGATACACAAACTTTAACACTACTAAAGCAGGGCTGCCGTAAGCTGAGGTAGCTGGCTAAACAAGGAAAAGTGGGCAGTCATTAATCCTTTATTCCCTGAGAGTGACCAGCACCTAATTTCTCCTTAAATATCACAGCTTAAACAAACATAAAGGTCATGAGAATAAAGAAAATGATCACCAAGTAAAGAAAGGTTGTGATTGTTAAACAAATTCTTCTTATCAGTACCATGGTAAACATGGAGAACAGCGTGGAGAATATGCATGCTGATCGATATCAGTGTTTAAAAGGTTAATTTCTTTAGTCATTTTCAAACCTCACTGACTACTAATGACAGTCCTGCTAAAGATTCAATGAAACTGCACTTAACCATTACTAAAATATAAAATCTTAGTGTTTAAACAAAATTATCTGATTGCTAAATGCCAAACTTGTTTCAAAATGTTTTAGTTTGGCCACAGTTAAATTTTAATGTGTCTGCATTTCATTCAAACTTCTATAACATTGTCCAAGGAAAAGAAGGAGACTGTCGCAATCTTTAATGGAAAGCTTTTTCTTCAGTTGCTGGTGAAAATAATGTGCGCTTATATTTTAGCCCAGTTCCTCAGGAATTTAATAGTTTTCATCAATGAAAATGGGTGGGGCAGTGAAATAAAGTGGGTGGGACAATGGTTTTCACAGTATTTGCTCGCAACAACTAGTAATAGTCCTTACAAGTAGAACATATGATAGAATTTGTTGATGGACATTACTAAAGAAATAAAAAACACGCCGAGTGCATTATTAAGTTATATAAGCACGCGGGAATTTTTAAGAACACGAGAGAAGTGCAGAGAAGCACGAGCCAAAGGCGAGTGCTTCTCGCACTTCTCGAGTGTTCTTAAAAATTCCCAAGTGCTTATATAACTCAACAATGCACGAGGAACAAGTTTTTTTATTTCTTTTATAACATAAAAACGGTTATAATGAACCTTACGTCACGCACGTGCTTTATCGAGTTATAATGAACTCAGTTTAACCAATCATAGTGCGCGCATTTCCTTGAGCATTTATAAAATGATTTTGCCCATTGTTGATTTAGCATTTTATTTGGTTGCAGTGACTTGTTGCACAAGCAGTACACAGAGGGGGATATATAGGGGCGACAAGTTTCTGAAACTTATCAAGTCGCTCCTGAATAGCCCATTTCCAAGTTGCTCTTAGCCTCCTTTTCAAACTGAGCCCAAGTGAAATTTAACCATTCATATGAAAGTGAGTTTTCTTTCACATGCAAATAAAACTTATAATCCTTATGAATGGTTTTGCACTTGGCCTCGGTTTGAAAAGAAGGCTAATATAAGGGCAACTCGGAAATGGGCTATTCAATTAATTTTAAACCAGTTTGAATTTATAGAGTGACAAGTCATACTTGGTCCAAATTTAGGATACCACGACTATATATTTTTTACTAAACTGGGTTGTTTAAATGAAAAGAAACCTGTAATTATGGTGACTTGGTTGCAGGGAGTGGTTCCTGTGATTAGTCGCCATTAATTGTATGTACAGACGCTTAGATCAAATGTACCATTAGCATCTCCATGAAAATTATACATGTACCCTTTAGAATTTTTAATTTTTTGCCAGCTGTCTTTACGATCTTTTTTCTTGCCAAGAAAATAAATTCCGCATAAAAAAGATAAAATACCAAACAATAATATGGCCAGCCACTTTCTCGATGGTAGTTCGTCCATGAAGGCAGCAGTTGCTACAGCTGCTGCAATGCACCCTCCTACAAAGGTGCGCCCAATTGGGGCAGTGGTTTTCCAGATCCATGGGTAGTTAATCCCATAAGCGTGAAGCATCAATCCTATGACTTCTCTGAGCAATGAAAGAAGATCATCGGGATGTTCATTCTGCAAGATGAGCCTTAAGATCAGAGCCACAAGAGGCACAGCTGGGACGTCACCTTGTTTGAACACAGTGCTGGTGATGATCAGGAAGTTTCTCACATTCAAGATAGCTTCGAGGATCACGGGTGATTTCGTCGTTTTCGAATCGTGAAAGACTGCCTCCAGAAGGCCGATAAGTGAGATGTATTCTGCGAGATCTTCTTGCTCATGGTCTTCCATACTCAGGGAAAATGGTTCGCTGATAGCCTCAATTTTTCGTGCAATCTTGCTTTTCAACTCAATTAGATGACTTTGGCAGAGGTAAAAAGATAACAGATTATACTGTGTAACGTAATAATCATGGCACGAGGGTTGACGACAGCGTATTAACCAACTTCCATACTCAGTCAATGCCCAGACGTTAGGTTGAATCTGTAGGAGTTGAACGGACCCTGCATGCCTCCCAGGCAGTCTCAGTGTGACTTTCTTTTTCAGGTCATTTCCAAAAAGCTTTTCAGTATCTCTAAATGTACGGGGTGTTCCGCTTGTCACTTTCGGAACTTGACTGATAGTATTGAGGTCGGACAAAAGAACCGTTCGCAAATCTCTGACGGTGTTTATTTTAGGAGAAGCTCGATTTCCTGTCATTACTAACAGGTTCTCGCCCAAGTAGGTCCAAGGAGGCTCAACTACTCGCGGAAAGAAGGTGGCTGACTACTTCCGTGTTGCTTATCTCGTTCTGAAGTCTTTCGAAGGGTTTCAGGGAGCGCTTTCCTTTTGCAATTGTATGGAAAATTCGGTTGTTCCGGTGGTAAATCAAATGGAACAGACTTTTCCACTGGAAATTTTCCGGAAAAAAAAGAATACCTCCAGAGGTAGTTCTCTTTTCTCGTTTTTACCGAAATGATCGGAAAATCCTGTACCATCTGCTACATCCCACTAGTGCATGCTCCTTGATGAATTGAAGGCCATGTTTGTTATTGTAAATCGTTAGTACCCAGTCTCGTCAACTCCGTGCAAAAGGAACACGCTCTTCCCGTTCCATTTTGATTGAGGACAATTATATTTGTCCTGTTCCTTTTGACAGGAAATTCTACCCGGTTTTTCAGAGGGGAGTGGGGTTATTAAAAAAGCTGAAGTCTGCGCTTTTAAACCACCCGGCCTGTTAAATCGATGACAATCGATCATCGGAAATCCAATCGATATCAATCGATAAAATTAGTTAATTGATATCGATTGATATCGACCAATCGATGATCAATCGATAATCACAAAAAATGTCCGCAAATTATCGATTTTGTCGATTTTTGCGTGTTTTCACGGAGCTCGTGTAACAAAATTCCGAACACAATGTCGCATCGCGAGCGGGAAGTTACCCTGTAATATCCGATGTCGTTTTACCAACTGTTCTAGAGACTATTCGCATGACAATGTTTTTGCTTGAAGCCGTTGAAGCTTTTCAAAATGATATGTGTAGCTTTTCTGTTTGCTCGCGTAAATCTTGCCCCGTTTATGGCGATCGGCACGTTGTTCCTTCCTGTTGTTTCATTTCATTTAGGCCATCCCCATAAAATGTTTCGTTTCCCATCGCCCGACCGCCCCATTTTTTTGGAAAAGTAAAAAAAAATTCAGATACACTGTCTGACAAGCAAAATTTTACTTTTTAAACATGCTCGACATCATAACTGAATAGTAGTTCGATCTTGAATATAAAGAGAAATGGAGCACAAGACACGTGCAGTTTACAAAAAAGGATTGAGATTGAGATTGAGATTGAACTTACCGAGAGCTGAGGAGAAACGTCCCAGTATGTGTTTACGTTCTTCTTGGAGACCGAGCACATGGTAGGGGGGCTATCACAATGGGTGATTTTATGAAGAGGGGGGGGGGGGGGGGGGGGTGTTTTAATTGAAATTTTGTGACACCGGAGAAATTCGACGTAAACCTAGACTGGTCTCCCCCTGCGGGGGGTAGCCCACTAATAAAAATCTTTTATGTTTAATTTATTAGCCTCCATTGTGGACGAGGAGTAAATTTGGATTTGGAGAACATTGGCAATCGAAAGCACACGTGTAACCAGGACTTCATACTTAGCATCCGGACTTTTTATGGACTCCGGATCCCTCGGTCAATTTTATTATCTCTTCTTTGCCCGACCGACCCACTTTCACAAGGGTGAAGGCGATGGGAATTGAAACATTTTATGAGCATGGCCTTACAACTGTTCTGCTATCGAATCATTCATTGCTGATTTGAGCGTCATAACATGAATAAAATGCAATACCAATGACAATCGGTGGCAATCGATAAAATCGATATCAATTAATCGATTTTATTCAAAATCGATGGTCAATCGAATTATCACAAAAACATACGTCATCGATTGATCATTGATTTCCAATATCAATCGATTAATTGGCATCCATTGATTTCGATTGATACATGGATTTCATCGATCATCGATTTTATTGATTTAAGGACGTTCGCGCTAATTGTTTATGCGCATCCTTACTGTGCACTTAATTCATGTCGCAACGCCATGCTACGTCATGCACGAGCGCGCGCGCAAGAGAAGAAATCTAAGCACATAAAGGGCTGATAGCCGTTGCGTTAACTTTGCTTAGATTTAACTGGCTTGGATGGTTGGTGACCCTCAATTTTTTTTTCATAGATAATTTTCTTTGCCAATTCTCGACAGATTGTGAAAAAATGAACAAAAAATCAATGTAGGAAGTTTAATTTTTTTCCATTTTTCTACCCGCACGCCGTCGAATCCTGCCAACTTGCGGCTGTCAGAGTTTGCAAATGCTGTCGTTTAAAGGTGAAATTTACTTCAAGGAACGTCACCAGTTGATGAAATTTACTGAACAGACCTCCTCGCATAAAATTTGGGAAAGAAAGTTGCATTTTAGAGATTCATTTGCAATATTTTTAGACTAACAGACATTGGGGTCACATCCCGTAAGGAAGACCGATTTTTCAAAATTAGGGTCGCCTTTCAGATAGCTTATCTTAGAAACGAAGTCGGTGACCCCCTCATTTTTTGCATTTCTGACACGAGTTAGTCATAACCTAGCTGTAGCAAAAGTTTTATAAAAAAATCAATGTTAGAAGATTTTTACGCGAACGTCCTTAACAGGCCGGGTAAACCAATACCCGCAAAAGGGGACCTGTTCACAGACTACCAGGCTCACGAACAGACCACTTAGTATAAGGATTTGTATGGAACTTTTTCATTGATTTGGTAAGCAAACGAGAAATGACAGTAACTATCCTTTTACCTTGCAAAAAAGGTATCGGGATCCCGGCGCAATTCCCGCCGGGAAATTGGCCGCTGGGATTTTCATTCCCGCCGGGATCCCGCCAGAAATCTCGCCGGGATTTTGGCCGCCGGGATTTTTTTTACCGGCGGGATCCCGGCGGGATTGAAAATCCCGGCGGCCAATTTCCCGCCTGAAAATCCTGGCGAGAAAAATTCCCGGCAAGATTTGCCGCCGGGATCTTGCCGAGAAATTGTCATTCTTGTCTGGATCTTGGCCAGAATCGTGCGGAGGATATTTTTCATTCCTGGCAAAATTTACAGTAAGGGATGGACCATTAGATTTTTGAGGGGGGGGGGGGGGGGGTTGGGCAATTTTTTGGTGCAGGATATATTTTTCTACGCTCGAGACTGTGCAGGATTTTTCTTTTTGCCATGATTTGCTTGCATGATATTTTTTTTGCGAGTCTATATGTTTTAATGCGTGACACATATACGTGTTAGGAATACTAGAAAGGCCATACTAGAGACAGGAAAACTATAGTAAGTCAGATCTGATGTAACAGCAGCTTGATAGCATGAAGCCTGGCCGCGGTGTTGTAACTGCCCCTACAATTTTCTTTACACCAGCCCCCTGTTGATGACGCTTCCACAGCCCATCGTAGTACACCCAACCATCTTACAATTACAGGGGCGGCGCCGGAAATATAATGTTGGTTGGGCGAATCTCCTGTGCCGAGCGCCGAAGGCGCGAGCTTCTAGGGCATGCTCCCCCGGGAAATTTTTGAAATGAAACTCTCTGAAATGCTATTTCCAGCGTTCCTGAGACCGGAGAAACAGTTTCCAAGGCCAGCTTTGAGTTCAGTTTAATTCTCATGAAAAGTACATGTACACGAAACACTTTCTGAAACTTGGGTGTAACTCCATTTGGTTGTTTGTTCAAAGTAAATTCGACTGTCACTCGAATTTTCTCTGTCAATAGAGGCAGAAAGAAACTGATTTCCAATATCAGCCATGTTCAATTTGTCAGTTAATGCAATGTCTGGATAATGCAATGATTTAATCTTTCTTGTGACATAGTTTGTTCGTAGATATGTCTTGAGCCTTCTTAGGGCAGAGGCCGAGCGCTAACTCACAGCATTGATGGATTTGTTTGATGGATTTGTCGGTAGCTGGAGTCCGATAGCTGACGTCCGAGTACTCAACGGGTATTGAAATGCTTGGTTCACAATATCCAATCTCCAGTCTAAAGTCAGTCACAATATCTCCGATGCTAAAATTGTAGGCTTTTGATTAATTAACGGAATATTTATTTTGCAAACTCTAATGCATTAAAGCGCCCCGCCATCAGATCTGGTCAAAGGATGTTGCTACACTATTCATCTCCGCCCACCGCCGTTTTGAGCTGTCGAAAGTTGGTGGGGCAAATGCCCCACCTGCCCCACCGGAAGCGCCGCCCCTGCAATCACAAGCTTGTTGTACAACGCATAAACAAAGTATTTCTCATCCATTGAGATATACATGTACCTTCAATGCCACTATACAACTGTAAAAGAGCCATTCCTTGTGTCAGAAAATATCTTACATGCTTATGAAATCGGCTAAAAAGCCTACAAAGAAACACAACTTACGTCGGGTCAAAAATAAACCATTGTTATTGGCTAAACTAAACAAGCCAATGAAAAGATAGAACATTTGATCCTCCCAAGTGCATATAAGTCGCTAACATTCCACAACGTCAGTGTGATTTATTTGTGTTCTGACCATCTGCTTCTGGATATAAAATATTGTTCTAAAAATATAAAGCTTTGCAGGTATTTTTTTCCTGGGGTTTTTGTTTTGCACGATATTTTTTTTGCAGTTCGAGGCCGTGCTCGAATTTTTTTTTGGTATTTGCCCAACCCCCCCCCCCCCCCCCCCCCCCCCCCCTCAAAAATCTAATGGTCCGTCCCTAAGCGAGAAGTCTTGAGGGCAGCAGTAAGCGAGAAGTCTTGAGGGCAGCAGTAAGCGAGAAGTCTTGAGGGCAGCAGTAAGCGAGAAGTCTTGAGGGCAGTCCTAATCAACTGGGTATAGCGTAGCCTGCATGGCCAGGCTTTTCCGAAAGCAAGCAGCGAAGGAAAACCGGGACGAAAGGGGAAAATGCATAAAAAAACATGCCATTCCTCTTGGCGGCCCAAATCGCGCAGATAAGAATTTAATCACCATACGTTCGCGACCGCGCGTAATGAATTGTGTAAACATTGAAATATTACCACGTATGAATAATAACATCAGTTCTCTTCTATTTATATACAATCTAAAAGGAAAACCCGTCAAATTATCCGACATTTTAATGAAACGCTGGTATCATCCGTTGTCTTCAACCTCGTTCCCAGGGTCTCTCTTCTTCCCGCCCCCTAGAGCGAGAGAGAGAGAGACCCTGGTTGGGGCTGGTCACGTGTCTCCCAGAATCTGGGAGATTCCAATTAAAGGACAAGGGGGAGGGGTGGCAAAGTGTCATTTTAGGGCTTTGTTCATATTATGTTCAGTTCGAAAATTATAAACTGTCAGGATCTTTTGTCCCTATTTATTCAGTTATAAACGGCAGGCATAACATAAACAGCAAAATTGAAGCACTTTTCACGGCCAAAGAGATATCTAACATCCCTATTCGGTTGACGATAAGCATCTGTTTTATTCCGGGTCAGTTGCTATAATCACAGAGAATTGTTTACGTCTTTTACGTATATCTTGCAATACAGATTCCTATTTTCAACAAGAGGTTATGGAACATGTAGACAAATGCCATATTTATTTTACAGCCATAGCTGAAACTGTCGCGCACAGCACGAGCCTTGCCACTGTAAAGAAAACAAGACAACGTTACAAATACTGTCGACCCCTCCTTAGGATTATAATTGTCCAAGAGACACGTGACCAGCCCCGACCAGGGTCTCTCTCTCTCTCTCTCGCTCCAGGGGGCGGGAAGAAGAGAGACCCTGGGAACGAGGTTGCGTTGTCTTGTGTATTAATTGTGAACTTAATATTCTTAAATTTTGGATACATCTAGAAAATCAACCAGATGATAGCATCGCAAAACTCTGCTTAAACATCTCTAAAGAAATGGCAGATACTTTACAAACAGGTTTAATAAATAAGGTAAACCATCTTTGTACAAAACACAACATTGATATTTCTTATTTAGACTTTGATAACCCTTCCAATATACTTTCACAAGCAAAACAGAATATTAAGACTAGTCTCATGAATCACCAAATCAACCTATTAAATTCAAATAAAAAACTCAAATTTTATACAATTTTCAAAAATGATACAAAACATTCTGTTTTCCTTAACTATATAAAAAATCAAAAACACAAGAAGGCTGTTACTAAATTTAAGATAGGGAACCACAAATTGAGAATAGAAACTGGAAGATATTCAATACCAAAAACTCCAGAAAATTTAAGGATATGCACTCACTGCAATTCAGATTCTGTTGAAAATGAAATACATTTCCTTTTTCACTGTGACTTATACGCTAATCTCAGAAGTACCTTCTATGATGAAATAGATAAAAGAAATAGACACTTCAAAAACCTAGATAATACATGCAAAAGTATGTTTCTGTTTAACAGTGTTGATCCTTTTATTTGTAGAGCAACGGCTGCTTTTATATTTAATGCAATGAATAAGAGAAATGAAGATATGTTTTAAAACTACACATAAGAAATAATTCCATATTATACACAATACTGTTACTTCCTCTATTTATTTTATTTGTAATTAACCTTGATACAGTAATGTACAATGAACTTCTTTTTGTAATTTTTATTATCTGGTAATACCATGTATAGAAATGGGAATACCTGAATAAATTGTTGTTGTTGTTGTTGTTGTTGTATTCTTCTGAATATTAAACACCGAAACGAACGAAGACTCAAGGTGTTGACCTTTTTGACCCTTTGTATCTCCTGGTATCTCCGATTTCATGATACACGTAATTAGATTATTTTCCCCGTTTTTCAACGCGCTAGTATTTCCAAACGAATTGTTTTGTATTGAGCTTTAGCTTATTAAAGGTGGCTGAACACAGTTCCACTGTACCTATGCGTCATTCATTGTCATTTTAAAACCACTATAAACGTCTGGGCGCCCAAAATTGGCGAGGCATACGATTAAGCAACAAGCTATATATTTTGATATTTTTGTTGAGCTTTTAGGGTGTTGCCATGGCAACACGGTGGATTGAAAATCAGCCTGCAATATTTGGTTTCTTTTATTTTCAGAAAATCTAGTCATTAGATTTTGTCCATCATTTGTCTCCAGTAAACTCGTAAAAATATTCGCATGTTAACACTGGTCTCATGTAATTTTGACAGAGGAATCTTCCGCAATTTGTTGTTTACTTTGCGTTTTGTAAAAATCTCCTCTGTTAGATTTCAAATTTTTGATGGCAGGTGAGTTCGGCATATTCGGAACTATTATTGTGCCAAATTTCGTGAAATTCTAATGAGCAGTTTCGTAAAAATCAGCACGTTTCCGAGGAAAGTCGCTAAAACATCCAGTCACAATTTTTTGGTCAACTGCGTATGCGTTGCATTTGACTGGGTTCTCGATCCAAAGACAAAAACGACCAAAAAGGCAGTGTATTTCTTCAATGGTTCTATATATTATCTATTGATTCAACAAACATTTTTACGAACAAAAAATTGATTGATTTTAAGACGAAAAACAACACTTTCGCGATCCATGCTGAGCAAAATAAAATGATCGCTGAACAGGCGCCACGTTTGACACGTTTGTTTTTCTCAAAACTCTGCGCGCGCTGACTCACGTAAGCAGCTAAAATTGAAGAGCGCGCGCAGCCACCTTAAATTTAATTTTTCGGGATGTGAGCCACGCTTGAGCGAACGTAATCTTATGAAAGTTTTTAAAAATCATTTTCCGGCAAAATCGAGCAATTTGGATTAAACTAAAAACGGGGTATTAAACTAAAAACGGGGTAGTGGCGGGGTCGATGATCTTATGTGAGACCCTGCCTGGCTATGCCATGCTGATGAGTCCTAACCAGGACGAAACAGCTGTCCATGGCTGCCACTGCTAGGGTGATATGGCTGTGCGCATGCGTAAGGTACTGGCCAGACCGCGGGGTTGGTGTTTGAGTGTGTCTCTTGCTTTTTTCGTGCTTTATTAAACTGGGGCTAATCCGATAAATTTCTTCAAAATAAAACTAACAACGTCGCAAAACGTGACAATTATTTATAACTTCTGTTGAGTGAAATCAACATCACGTGCAAAGTTTGTTGACACAGAAAAAGCCAATTACGGTAGTTCAGCTCATAAGCTCAGTTTTTCTCTTTTCTTCCTTTACAGTTATTTCTTCCCATATTTCCGAGAATGATACGCACTGATGACTCGTTTTCCCTAACTATTACATCATATGTCAGGCTATGAGAATGTCAGGCTATGGTGAATATTTAAACGCACTTCAATTTTGAAAAACATATAGTTTCAATTGATTTTCTATTTAATATTTCCATTTAATTTTTTATATTTTGAATCCAACAGATAGAAAGTAGTGATGTACTACATCTCTAGGGAAATTGCCCTAGAGTGTAGTACATTACAAATCCCCCTCGAAACTGAAAACACATCAGTGAAATTTCGTTTACATCAGTTACTATGACATTAATTATCATGATTTGGGATTTGGGATATTCCCATACCTTTTATTAATAATGTTATTGTTAAATATAATAAAACCCAAACCCTTAGGACAAATTTCGAACTTGTCAGCTAAAGACAAATTTTAAAATACGCTACGTAATAGTGACTTGACTTGGCAGATATGGCATGCGAATTTCACACTGCCCAGTGAGATCAATAGACCAATTCCGATATATTAAAATTCATACTTGGCAACGAGGCTTAGGGGAATAAAACAAAAGAAATAAATTATTCATACCTGAACCTCGATGTGATTTCTTTTGTTTTATTCCCCTAAGCCTCGGAGCCAAGTATGAATTTTAATATATCGGAATTAGTCTATTGTTCCCCCGACCTTTCGGCTTTCATGCGTATGGAAACATTCCCGGGAACTTTAGTGTCACCACTGACGCGTAACTTCTGTAGAACACTATTTTAAAGTGAAATTCTTGAAAATCGCGCGATAGGACTCGTAAGAAGAAAAGCTCACAGAGCATACATTTTTACTGGAAAACAATACAGCAAACTATTACGATTGTTCTCAGGAAGAGCATTATGTATGAATGGAGAAACCGTGGGTAAATAAAGATTATGTATGTATGTATGTATGTATGTATGAAAAGCGATTGATAGCTCGGCTCGGAGAGCATAGACACAATCAAAGCTCCCTGAGCGGACACTCTCGTACTTACGTACGTGGACAGCTCTCCTTACGGCCACCTTGACAAAACCCCGTTTGTACGAACCCCGTTTGTACGGACACCTTTTTTGCTTCCCGAGTGTGGAGCTTCGACACATCCCTCAGGGTATCCCTGTGGAGTCCGCAGAATGGACCCTTAATATGAAATCGCGCAAGGTGATATGGGACCCCATTCGATTCAATTATACGATTTTATTATTTAATTTCTCTTCCTGGTGTAATAATATTTTATCTTATGAGAAATAAAGACATTAATTATTATTATTTTATTCAAGGCGGCGGGCAAACAGCGGACTTTCTCAAAGTCGTTCACTTGTTTCCGGTCCGCCTGGTTACATCAGTTGATAGGGGCAGTATGCAGCTCTTACAAGTTCTTCTCTGATTTGCTGAGAAAACAATAGAACAAACAACACAACAATGGACCCTAGCCCTGAAAACAATAGAGCTGCGTGATACCCAGGTCCGGTTGTTAAGAGCTGCGTGGTGTCTGGTTGATAGAGCGCCAGTCCTGCAGAACGGGAGGTCGCGGGTTCGACTCTCAGCCGGATTAACACTCAGTGTCTTAAAATAACTGAGGACAAAGGTGCTGCCTTTGCTATGACATCTTCAGGTGGCTCGGATGACCACGTAGAAATGGCGGTCCCGTCTCCGATGGGGACCTAATAGAGCCACTGAGGACTAACAAATCCCTGGCTCAGTGTGTGACCCCCCCCCCCCCCCCCCCCCCCCCCCCCCCCCCTCAGTGCCATACATTGTTCACGGGTAAGGTAGGGGAGATGAGATCAACAATGGACCGACAGCGGCTGCCTGAGACGTCTTCATAAGATGACGTTCGATCTCATTCTCATAAGTTCATGTAAAGCGCCTTGAGACGTGTGATATGTGCGCGCTATTTATGTCTCTCTCTCTTTTTTGTTTACAGGCGTTTCGCGCTACGCGCTCGTTCGCTCCGCTCATAAGCTCGACTTGCGGGCAAGCCTATTTGCCACCCCGTTTAAGTCAAACAACATACGCTGTTTAAGACTTACGGTCACATTTTATCTCCAGAAAGACACCCGATCGATAAGCTACAAATTCAGCTTTGCATTACGTTTATAAAATGCTACAGTTTGCGGAATATTTCTTTAGTAACACACGTGCACTGAGTCGAATCTATACCCTGCTAAATCTGCTTTTTAATACAATTCTCAATCTAGGAACAATGCCTCAAACTTGGTGTAGCGGCCTTATTACACCAATATATAAATCAGGAGGAAAAAGTGATCCATCAAATTATCGAGGAATTTGTGTTTCAAGCTGTTTGGGAAAATTGTTTTGTTCTATCCTTAATCAAAGACTCCTTGAGCATGTTTACTCTCATAACATACTCCACAAATCTCAGATTGGATTCTTGCCCAAAAATCGTACAGCAGACCATGTCCTCACTCTGAGAACTTTAGTAGATAAATATGTGCATCAACACAATGAAAAAATATACGCTTGTTTTGTAGATTTCAGGAAAGCTTTTGACTCAGTCTGGCATGACGGACTCTTGTACAAGCTATTGCAAATTAATGTGGGAGGTCGCTTTTACAATTTAATAAATAATTTGTACTCAAACTCTACATGTTCCGTAAAAATTGGAAAACGCCAAACACAACCCTTTCAATACGCAAGAGGTGTACGCCAAGTATGTATTTTAAGCCCATTGCTATTTAACCTCTATGTTAACAACATACCACATTCGTTCGAAAATATTTTATCGGATCCTTTTGTTCTACCGAATGACACAAAATTAAACTCACTTTTATATGCGGATGATTTAGTCATACTTTCAAGATCCAAAACAGGACTGCAAACTTGTCTTGATAAGTTATCTTCCTATTGCAACTCGTGAATGTTAAGTATCAATCCAAAAAAGACCAAAGTTATGATCTTTCAGAAACTAGTTTTCACATAGGCAATAAAATGATTGAAATCGTCCAAAGCTACACTTATCTAGGGTCTGTAATCTCTTCAACGGGTAACTTTTCAATGGCACCTGACCAGCTAAAAGAGAAGGCCCTTCACGCTCTTTTCAGTCTAAGAAAACATACAAATTTCAGTAAATTGTCCCCATCCCTGGCAAGTAAAATCTTTGACACGATGATCTCCCCAATTTTAACATATAATAGCGAAGTTTGGGGTGTGTACACAAAACCGGATTTTAAGTCTTGGGACAGCTCGCAGATTGAAAAAATCCATTTACAATTCTGCAAACGTTATCTAGAATTAAGCAATAAAGCATCAAATGTGGCATGTAGAGCTGAACTAGGAATTAGGTTTCCTCTTATTATAGCTATTAATCAGAAAATAATTAATTACACCTTATATCTTCAAAGTAAAGACAATAACTCTATTGCTAAACAGACCTTTTTACTGTCCGCAGATCTTCACTCTTCTGGTAAAAATAGCTTCTACTCTAATCTTATAAGGATATCCGAATTCTATAATTTGCCTGATTTTGACCCTATTTTCTTAACTGAAACTAAAATCGAACATTACGTAAACTTAATGCAACAAAAATATATCCTATATTGGCGACATACCATTCAACACTCTAAGAAACTCGAATTTTATAATATCTTTAAGAACGAATATACGCCATTTCGTTACTTAGACCTTACAAGGAAATCAAATGACAGAAAACAATAAGTAAAATTTCGTATAAGTAATCATAAATTAATGATTGAAATTGGTAGATATGAACAAATCACGAGAGATGATAGATTGTGCCCTACTTGTGGATCTAATGAAATTGAAGATGAAATTCTCTTCCTTTTCCACTGTCCTAAATACTCAATTATTAGGGACGGATTCTACAGGAAAATAGGGTATCACCTACCAAACATAAAACAGTTATCTCCTTCAGAAGTTACCAATGAATTTATGAACTCTCGTAATTATTTTGTAAGTATTCATTTGGTGAAATTCATTATTTCATGCTTAGATCTCCGCAATAATCAAATTATC
>JAJLRJ010000006.1:35876560-36216560 GCA_024195265.1 Dendrophyllia cribrosa | reverse complement strand
GTCATATTTTAATTCAACAAACCGAAGACGGGTTACTTCAACTAAGTGCGTGCGGTAACTGAAAGGAAATTAACAAATACAGAAATAAACAAAAGATAACTTAAGCAACTGGCAAGGAAAGCACAGAAAAACAGCAAAATAGGAATAAACTAGAAACTTACAAGACGATTGTGACAAGCAAACGAAAAGCGATGAACCGACGAAGCAACAAACTAACAGGACAGAAACTCGAGATCTTGACAAACCCACACTGACCAGAAATTTACATGCTAGCGGCATATATACAATATGCAAAATAATCATAGCAAGTAAAACAAAGGGCAAATAACAATGAAACTAATGAACAAGAAAAACTAAACGTAGAAGCGTGAAAAACTAGAAAAAATACATTCCTGGCGCTAACATTCCGGCCCCTTAAATACAAAGTATGGAACTTGTATTTACATAACATCTTGAATAGTCCAGGAAAAACGAACTTAAACAATTAACTTCGGCTTCTTAAGTGATTGTCACTTAGGCCAAGCGGCCTTTTAATTAAGTACTCTCTAAGTGTCACTTGAAATTGTTCTCATTCAAAAGAACGCAAATTCATTCAATGAACAGTCACGCATAAGTCTCTTTAACTCTCCGTAGCAGTAAACAAATCAAAGTACTTTTGCTTCTAATTGTTCAATTGATTCCAGTAAACACAGCTTGTTAATAGGACGCTCCAAGATAGAGGTTTTGGTTTTGACCTTCACGCGGCGCACAAAACCCTGCTTGTCTGGAAAGACCTCTGTAATTCGGCCAATTGCCACAAGTTCCTTGGCGTAGACTCGTCAACCACGATAACAGTGTCTCCAACAGCAAAATTCTTCCTTGGTCGAAACCACTTCTGACGCTCTTGCAGCAAAGGCAAATATTCCTTTTTCCAGCGCCTCCAGAAAAGATCTGCTAAATATTGCACTTGACGCCATCTTCTTCTTGAATAGATGTCGCTCTTTACGAAAAGGCCAGGTGGAAGAGATGTGTCGTGGCGAAGTAACAGAAGATGGTTTGGTGTCAAAGGTTCCAAGTCGTTCGGATCATCGGAGACCTTTGTTAATGGCCTTCCATTGATGATGCACTCGGCTTCACACATTAAGGTTTGGAGGCTCTCATCGTCGAGGATTTGCTCTTTAACGAGACCTCCCAGAATCTTGCGGGTAGACCTGATAAGCCTTTCCCATACACCACCATGATGAGAAGCTGCTGGTGGATTGAAAAACCATATTATGCCTCTCTGCAGAAGGACGTCGTGGATCTTAGATTGATTCCAATCAGCGATCGTGTCACGAAGCTCCTTTTCAGCTCCCTTGAAGTTTGTGCCGTTGTCAGAACGAATTTCCTTTACCTGACCTCTGCGGGCGATAAAACGTCTAAGGGCTAGGATGAATGAATCAGTGTCCAACGAGTGCGAAATTTCTAGATGGACAGCTCGCACAGCCAAACAAGTGAAGATGGCTCCGTATCTCTTTACCAGACTTCTTTTTTGACGAACGAGAAAGGGACCAAAATAATCTATCCCAACACACGTAAAGGGGGGCTGATCTGGAGTGACCCGAGGGCGTGGTAAATCTGCCATCTTCTGTTCTCCGACAGGTCTTTGACGCCGTTTACAGTCAAAGCAGGACGAGAGGACGCTACGTACGGTCGTGTTGGCTCGGATTAACCAAAACCTTTCGCGCAGGAGAGCTAATACGTATTCTCTACCAGAGTGACCACTCTTCGCGTGAAAGAAGTTGACGAGCAACGGAGCGAGAGGAGATTCCTTGGAGATGATTATTTGATGCCTAGATTCATCGGGTAGAGGAGTCCTGCTTAGCCTTCCGCCGACACGAAGAAGACCATCCACTAAGATTGGGTCCAATTTTACAAGAGCACTTGATTTCTTCACGCAGCTTCCTTCCTTGACGGCTTCAATTTCTTCTGCAAAGACGTGTCTCTGGTCGAACTTGATAATCTCTGTTTCTGCGCGATCCAACTCTGGGCAGGTCACCGATTTAAAACTGAGTGCTTCAAAACTTCTCTGGACGTCTTGGTTTGACTGTCTTTTCCTTGTGAGAAATCTTGTTTGACAGCGGAGACATAGCGCGATGAACTTCAACAGCTTAATCCAGGATGAGAATCGTTGGACCATAAGAATGAAGGTTGAGTACTTCTTACTGATATGGACAGCGAACGACTTTGGTTCTCGTTTCACCTCAGGGTCCTCATCAGCCAATTCTGTCCTAGGTTGAGGACACACTTTCCATTCAGGCTCTGGCTTCAGAAGGAAATCCGGCCCCTTTATCCAACGATCGTTCTGAATGAAAGAGTCTGCAGTAACACCTCGTGACGCATCGTCAGCGGGATTAGACTTGGTATCAATGTATCTCCACTGCGACGGGTTGGAATCTTCTCTAATAAAGGCAACACGGTTGGCGACATAAGTATGAAAACGCTTGGACTCATTTTCAATGTAGCGTATCATAGTCATGCTATCAGTCCAAAAGGTGATGGTATCGACCGGTATCTCTAACTCCTTCTTCAAAATCTTGTTCAGTCGAATTGATACAGTGGCAGCTGATAACTCCAATCTCGGGATAGTCATTTGCTTTAACGGAGCGAGACGGGACTTCCCAATCAGAAAAGAGCAGTAAATCTGGTCATATATGTCAACAAGGCGAAGATAGGAAACTGCTCCATAAGCTAATTGAGAGGCGTCACAGAAGTGGTGGATCTGACATGACACTATGCCTCCGGAATTGGTGCACGTGGGCTTAACACATCTCTCAACTGTGATCTGGGAAAGCTTCGGCAAATCTTTGAGCCACGTTCGCCAACGAGCCAAGTGATTGTTTGGAACTTCATCATCCCAGCCTAGGCCTTTTCTGCACAAGTCTTGTAAGAGGAGCTTCGCGGGAAGAATGAAAGGCGCTGCCATTCCCAGTGGATCATACACCGAACTGACCACGGAAAGTATACCACGCCTGGTACACGGTCGCTCCTTGGCGAACACTTTGAAACCAAATTTGTCAGTTTCCACGAACCATGATACACCCAAAGCCCTCTCAGTGGGAAGCGCGTCATAAGTAAGGTCCAGCTCTTTGGTGCCCTTGGCTCTAGCTTCGACGGGTATTGACTCTAAGACCTTTCGATCGCTACTGACCCATTTTGTCAAATTGAAGCCTCCTTTCATCATCAGGTTACGTAGGTCATCCACGTGCTTAATCGCTACACTGCTCAATGGCAAAGATTTTAAACAGTCATCAACGTAGAAATTCCTCATGACGGTCGAGACAACATCCGGGGGGAACTCGTGCTGGTGATCTTCGGCATTTCGACGCATGGCAAAGTTGGCACAACTAGGTGACGACACTGCTCCGAACAGATGCACAGTCATCCGGTACTCCTCCAACTCTTTAGCGAGATTTCCATTAGGCCACCAAAGAAACCGCAGGAGGTCACGATCTGCTACAGGAACGCGCACTTGATGAAACATAGCTTGCACGTCCCCCATAACGGCCACCGGGTCCTGGCGGAAACGAAGTAGCACGCCGATCAAATTATTGGTTAAGTCGGGTCCTTGGAGCAATTCTTTATTTAGAGAAGTTCCTTGAAGCTGCGCGGAGCAATCGAAAACAACCCGAATCTTATCCGGTTTCCTTTGATGATACACTCCATGATGGGGAATATACCAGACCTTGCCGTCTGCTCGCCCTAAGTCGTCCGGGGGAACCTTCTCTGCGAAACCTTCTTTGATAACGTCCTCAAGAAAGGCAACATAGTCTTCTTGAAACTGGACATCTTTGCTGAGTTTGCGCTTGAGACTAAGAGCTCTGCGTTCGGCTTGGCATCTGTTTACTGGCATCTGCAAGCGCGGATTACGTAACGGCAAAGAAACTTGGTAATGTCCATCCTCACACAGTGTAATTGAATCCTGTACAATGTTCATGAACTTTAAATCATCACAGGACAACCCTATGTCATCGGTGAGTGACGCGTCCGCGAAATCAGCACAAGCCACACACATTGGATGGACCTCTGTGGTCTTAACCAAATAGCAGGAAGACGGAACATACTTCGATTTCCTTCCAGTTGGTCCATTTATGACCCAACCGAGGTCGACTTTAGTGGCGTACGGACCTCCGCCAGTGGCAGGGATGACTTCTCTTGGTTGCAAAGCTTCAGGAACGTCTGAGCCAATTAACAAGTCGACTTGAGAATCCAGCTCTGGAAGGTGCACATAACCTTTAAGGTGAGGCCATCGATCCACATCATCTTGTTTCGGTATTTCATCCTTCGTTACGGGCATAGCCGGTCTAGAAAATACCTCGCGCAGGGGGATGACCGCGTTCTCGTCTAGATCAGACACCTCTAAGCCGTTCACAACAATGCTGTCCATGGCTTCACTCCTTCCCAAGGTTGTCAACTTTAGTCTTATCTTCTTGCCGTGTAAACCGAGGCGATCCAATAGGCTGGTTGAACAGAAGGTGGAATTGGAGCCTGTGTCTAAGAGTGCGTAAGTCTCGATACAAGACGGATTCCCTCTGACTTTGATCTTCACTGGAACAATGGGTAATGCAGTTAGAGGACCTTCCATTGTTGTGACACCACAAAAGTGTTCACTGCCGCTCGGCGCAGTGTTTATCGGCTGGGCGCTGTTCTGGTCGACCTTACGCTGGGCTGTATTCTGGTCGACAGGTGCTTCGCTAACATCATCAGGTCTAGACTGCTCATGCTTGTCGTCCAATGGATCTACGTGCATTACAGTGGCATGTCTTCCATGGCAACGTGCACATGGCTTCTTCTTGTAGCATCCCCTCGATTGATGGCCTCCTCTCAGGCAAGAGAAGCACAATCTCTGCTTCATTACGAAATCAAAACGTTCCCGAACAGGCACTTTGGCGAAACTAGGGCAGTCTGTCAGATTGTGTCCCCCACTGCAAAGCAAACAGTTCTTATTGGAGTGGTCGTCTGCTTTTGTGTCACCAGGCCCGACTTGTTTGGCGGGTTTCTTCTCGGAAAGGGTAGAGAAGTTACTCAGATCTAAGGGACCAGGTTTATCGGTTTTCGGTTTCGTCCTCCTTTTCTTGACGTTCTTGTTATTATTCCCAAAGCATGGAAGCTTTCCGAAGATCGGGTTGTTCAAAGCACGTGACTTCTCTTCGACAAACAGTGAAATGTCTTCGATGCAGACTTCTCTCCCTTCTTTATTAAGTATACGATCGGCGGTGTCTCGCCAGCTGATTTGCAGTTTTGGGGGTAGCCTCTCAATTATCTTCCTCATATTGTCTGGTCCTTCGATTTTGTTCAGGTAACCAATAGCTTTGAGGGTGTTCGTGCAACTCGACAGAAGAATGGAAAATCCTTCCAGACACTCCGCATCCTCAGCTCTGATGTTGGGACCATTAGTTACTTGATCAATGTATGCCATTGCAATGTTGTGTTTCTGACCGAATCTGGCTTCCAATAGTTTCTTGGCTTTGCGGTAACCTGTCTCCGGCTCCAAGTACATGCAGCTGCGAACCATCTCCTGGGCTCTTCCAGTCGTGTGCTGCTCGAGGTAATAGAGTCTTCCGGCATAGTCACGTTCATTCGCCTCAATTACGGTTTCAAAGGCGCGCATGAATGTACAATATTTAAGGGGATCTCCATCGAATACAGGTACTTGTCGTCTGGGTAATGTGTTCTTCTGTTGCTGATTAACGAACTCCTCCATCACCCGATTTTGCTGTACGAGGATCTGATGAGCCTGGTCGCTAAGATCCGACTTTGTGGAGTCCGAACTTGAGCTGCTTATGTCGTTTTGTTTGTAACTTTCTTTAACAGATTGATGATTCTGAAGAGTGGAACTTTCCTTAACAGATGGAGGCTTCTGAGGAGGTTGACGTTTTGTACTGCCGGTCGCGCCCCTTAAGTTAGATACCGCAGGTGAAACACGAAAACGGGGTTGGCTAGTCAAATCACTGGATGCAAAATGTCCCGCCTCCGCTTGGGCATATGCATCTTCCCTAGCCACGGCCTTTGCGTACTCTGTTTCAAGTTCGAGTTCTTCTTTCTTCCACCGTAAGTCGTACTCTTGCCTTTTTAGGTTGAGCTCCGTTTCGTTAAGCACTTGTCGCTGTTTCAAAGCTTGAACTTCGGCTTGTAATTCCGCGATCCTTGCCGCTTCTTTAGCTCTGGCAGCAGAGATAGAACTTGCTCTAGTAGCCGTAGTGCCGGTGCTTGAACGTTTAGGTTTGGGCCGAGCCTTAGAACCAACTTGAGAAACGCTGTCGTTAGGGGTTATTTGCAAATCATGAAGGGTAGCCTCCGTTATACGAAGCCAGTCGTTAACTGTTTCACAGAAAAAGGTCATGCTTGCCTCAATTTCGGTGAAGTAGACCTCTGACTCTTCCCTTTGAACTTCGTCCACCAATTCGGCAACATAAGCATCATGCGTATCCACAAATTTACGAAACAGTAATGTGATTTCGGCCAACTTGACTTTTACGGGCTCTAAGTTGCTCGCGTCGGTCAAAAGATTGTCGATCTCTCGGCGCTTGGCGGTCACAGCCGAAAGCACTCCTCCTCTTTCCCTTCTGAGCTTTCGAAGTCGCTCCATTCGGATTCCGTCTTGATCCAAAGTTAAATTGGGCTTACGAACACGGGAACTCGAACGCACATGCTGAACATTCTTCACGGGGAGGTTTCCAGAATTTCCATCCAAAACATCGGTAGACATTACGATCGATCGCTTCCAAGAAACTGTAATCGTCTTTTACGATGAAGTCACAAAGGCTTTTACTCGCGAACTACCCGGTCATATTTTAATTCAACAAACCGAAGACGGGTTACTTCAACTAAGTGCGTGCGGTAACTGAAAGGAAATTAACAAATACAGAAATAAACAAAAGATAACTTAAGCAACTGGCAAGGAAAGCACAGAAAAACAGCAAAATAGGAATAAACTATAAACTTACAAGACGATTGTGACAAGCAAACGAAAAGCGATGAACCGACGAAGCAACAAACTAACAGGACAGAAACTCGAGATCTTGACAAACCCACACTGACCAGAAATTTACATGCTAGCGGCATATATACAATATGCAAAATAATCATAGCAAGTAAAACAAAGGGCAAATAACAATGAAACTAATGAACAAGAAAAACTAAACGTAGAAGCGTGAAAAACTAGAAAAAATACATTCCTGGCGCTAACAGATAGTAATAGTATGTAGTAGTAGTAGTAGTAGTAGTATGTAGTAGTAGTAGTATGTAGTAGTAGTAGTAATAGTAGTAGTATGTAGTAGTAGTAGTAGTAGTAGTAGTAGTATGTAGTAGTAGTAGTAGTATGTAGTAGTAGTAGTAGTAGTAGTAGTAGTATGTAGTAGTAGTAGTATGTAGTAGTAGTAGTAGTAGTAGTAGTAGTAGTAGTAGTAGTAGTATGTAGTAGTAGTAGTAGTATGTAGTAGTAGTAGTAGTAGTAGTAGTAGTAGTAGTAGTAGTAGTAGTAGTAGTAGTAGTAGTAGTAGTAGCAGAAGCAGTAGCATAGGCCTAGCTACAAATATCCGGATTTTTTAAAGATATTTAGAAGCTCCTGGGATATTTAGAAAATGACAAAATATAGACGGCAAGACTGATCCTAACGGCAAGAAGAAAACGATAAGAAACAAAAAATGATATATATTTATTATATATATTTATTATAATTTGTAAGTATATATATATATAATCTGACACGCTCTTGACCTAGCATAATCATGGATTTCATGTTTTTAAACTTTTATATTTAACGGCCTTGTAACGTATTTACTTATTTTTTTGTTTTTCTGCTCCCGAAGAAGGTTTGTTTGTCAAACCGAAATATCGGGCAATTATATTAAATATATATCATTTTTTGTTTCTTATCGTTTTCTTCTTGCCGTCTATATTTTGTCATTTTCTAAATATCCCAGGAGCTTCTAGCAGTTAGCAGTTTTTAGCAGTTAGCAGTTTTAGCAGTTATTCATCGAGGCCGCCAAAAGATAATCAAAAGATACATGTATCTCACCCTGAGATATGTCACTCCAGAGCAGCAGTGACATAAGCTTGCAATGCACCCTGTTCATCCCCTTCAAAATTGAACATCCATTGCTGTGGTATGTCTGCACGTGCCATCCATTCTTGCCTAACTCCAGCAATGTTCTGTTGGTCACCTCGCTCTTTAGTCTGCTTGTAAATTCCACTTCCAAGAAATCCTCCAAGAATCCCGCCTACAACAGCACCAAAAGCAACTCCAGCAACGCCAGTTGCTGGTCCCAGTGCGAAACCAACAGCACCAAGGAACCCGCCTGCACCAATGCCTATTTTAGTGCCTGGATTTGCAAGAGAGACCCATGTGTAGATGACTCCAAAGGCGAAAAGGATAGTGTCCACGACTTCTTTAAGCGCGGAAATTAATAACTGCATAGTTTTCTCAAATCTTTCTGGGTTCTCTAAAATACGTTGGAAGAGGTGGAAAACAGGAGGTAGGGCGACTGCCAAGTTGTCATTCTCTGGGTTGAGCACCGCGTTGGTCATCATCAAGAAGTTTCTGACATTCAGGATCGCTTCGTCGACAATTTGGGATGTGCCACTTCTAGTGGGGGCCTTTCTTGCTTCGTGGTAAGCTCCCTCCAGTAGACCGATCAATGCAGTGTAGCCTTCAAAACGACCTGCCTCTGTGGCGAATTCGCTTCGGGAGAAGTTGAAACTTTTCTTCTCCATGGCCAGACAAATACGGTCTATCAACAGCTCTCGATGAATAGGGCAAAGGTATAGATCTCGCTTAATACCTTTTCTGCGCTTCGCTACTGGTGGATTTTTGTTCTTGCACGAAGGATGACGGCAAATGACTACAGTTGACTTGAAGTTAGGATCAAACTGAAGTAGTACAATGTCGTCCGGAATGTTTTCCCAGGAACGAAAATTTGTGGGCTTTCGCAAAGTCACTTTGGCCGTTTCTGCTTCAAAAAGCTTCTTCGCATCTTGAAAGTTGGATTCGATCACTTTGGGTAGGGCGGAAGTACTTTTAAGGTTCTTCTCGAGCTCGCGTTTCCATGTGGTAACTGTAGAAAATCCGGCTAGCACCTTTTTCTTAGCTCTTTTTTTTGCAAGTTTTTCTGGTTGTAAAACTTTTTCTTTCATACACAAGACTTCCATCGTCGCGAACGAGCTGTTCTTGCAAGTTCCAAATCTAATTGCAGAATAATTATTCTCTTTGGAATGTTTTCATAGAGTTAAATCCTTTGCGTGGGCGTAATACTCCCAGAAACAGGAAGTGTGATGGAAAATGTTTACATCATGCAGCTACTTTATTCTCATAATTTGGTATTTTGTTTTTGTGAGATTAATTTTTGGATATTCCCGTACCAATTAGTACTGTTAATTGCTGAATGCAATAAAAGAAAGAATTTCAAATGTATCAGCTAAAGATGAATTTTAAAATACGCTTCATAATAGTGACTTGGTGTATATGGAATGTGCATTTCAAATTATCAATCGTTTCTGGACCTTTCACTTTCAACAATGCATGCATGAGAACATCCGACTTTTCCCGGAAACTTGAGTGTCAATTTATTGACATGCGTAACTTCGATTCGAGTCTATCTTTTTGTCGAGCGTCGAAGGGTCGCGAGTTCCATGTCGAGGGTAACAAAATAAATAACAAATAAAATAAAACAAAAAATCAATTGAGAAAGAATTTAACCGTTTTGTAAAGATGCGACAAGAATTGCATGTGGACATGCAAACGTTAGCGGGTGGAGGGAGAAGGTGTGGGGAGGTGGGGGAAGCGGGGGGAGTATAAAATAGCACATGGACCGTTCTAATTTGCATTTAGAACCCAAAGAAGCCTATATCGAAGAAACATGACAAAAGAAATCAAGATTTCAGTCACAACAGCCTCGATTAGCCTTTTTTGCTATAAGCGGTGGGCAAGCATCTCCATTTCTAATTTCTAATTACTTAACTGACAATGTAACTGCTGTGGTATTTGGGAAGTGTGAATAAATTGCTTTGTTTGAACGGTTTTACAACATGCGGTTATCAATTGTGAAGGAAACTCTTTTGTTTATATCTTGACATATCCAAGCTTCAGACAATATTGTTTCTAGGGCAGAATTGGTCATAATTTAATATCAACTTTGTTTTCACCACGATGGAAAATGTCGACAAAACAGGCTGCCCAGTAGCCACCATTTCGTAAGTTTAATTTCGCAATTATTGCTTTAAGCGAGTTTTTTCCTTTGACATACATTTTCCACACTCCGCACTCCACATATTCCATAAAACAAGAGCATTTAGAAAGCCCATTATCGTGAGGAAATGGGATAATGTAACAAGTAAGAAAACGATTTCCGTTGAGTGAAATTTAAAATAATCGTCTCACTCGATTAATCGCCGTCCTTCGAATAGTCGCCCCCTTTCAGTGCCAGAAAAAGAAAAAAGAAAAGAAAAGAAAAAGAAAAGAAAAGAAAAGAAAAGAAAAGAAAAAAGAAATAATCGCCTCGGGTATTATTCGCGGAAATTTCTGGATTTCCCTTGGATTTGCACGCAGGCTAAGGATGTGTACAATATTAGTTTCACAACATGATGTCCTATTATCCTACTGCCGCCATCAACGCTTCATGATGTACTGCGCCGATGAGCCTCTATCGGTTTTTGTTTTGTTTTGTTTGTGTTGTTGTTCTTGTTTCTCAGGGTGTTTGACATTTCTGTTGTGATTTACTGTTTAAGCAACCTCGTTCCCAGGGTCCAAAAGGGACACAAACTCACAGACGTCGAACTCATACCACTCGAACTCATTAATTCTAAAAGAGAATCCGTGCGTAGAGCTCGCGAAACATTGTATATAGAAATGGCCAAAACCATGCAACCGCATGGTATAAACAGAGAAGACGACCGTTAATTTTTCCTACAATTTGTATATCCTATTCTATTTTTATATTATACCATCATATTAACCGTTTATTCACTTAGTTTAGCTTTATTCCCATTCGCTGTTTTAAATTCCTAGCCTGTATCATATATCAAATTATAACCGTTTCACAATTTGTTTACTATATAAAATATTGTAACGACTTTCCGTATCTCCATTATAAATGCCCTGAAGAAGGACAGCTTGACTGTCCGAAATATCGGGAAACCTCATTCTCTAGTTGTATATTTTTTCTTCGCTGTTTTTCCTCATTATAGTTTTTTTTCTCTCTCTCTTCTTCCCGCCCCTGGAGCGAGGGCGGGAAGAAGAGAGACCCTGGGAACGAGGTTGCTGTTTAAGCAGCAGAACTGCAGCAGAACATTAATTGTGCAGGAATTTACTTTTACGGATCGAGAACAATAGGCAAAGAAAGGCAAACAGCATTAAAACCTGCGATTTCCGGTGTTGGTGATCAATAGATCAAACCTTTATTTTAATAGGTGGTTTTCATGTTACGTCATCGCCGCCATGCTGGTGGACATAAACAATAGTTCTCTCATTAGCTCCTTTTGTTCGTCCACCAGCATTTGTTCGTTTCACTACTGTTATCTATGTCTCTAGAGATTGATTGAAAACCACCTATTGCGTCGACGAAGGAGACGCTTCCTAATCTTGTCGGCTAGGCGGAACGAATCGAGAAAAGTGTCGGTACCAAATCTGCGCCATCTTGAAACGTCACAATAGTATCCAGCATACTTAGCGCGTCGTCTAGGCGCCAGGCGGAACGAATCGAGAAAAGTGTCGGTACCAAATCTGCGCCATGTTGAAACGTCACAATAGTATCTAGCATTCCCAGCGCGTGGAAATCAGGCATCATCCTGGGGAGCTTGCGGTTCCGAAATGTCACATGTGAATAATCTATTTGTCTTGATTTAGTTTCGGATATTTTCCCGATTTTGAAATCGTACGGCTCAATATTTCAATGCCTACTAAAAGTACGCAGTGGAAAAATTGGACGAAGGTTCTTCTCCGGACCAAGTAAGTTGTTGGGTCTCTTTGGAATCAAGCAAGAAGTTATCGGATTTCCCTCGCTACCGTTCTAGTATGTTTTGAATGTTCTATCTTGATTTTGCTGTGGTTCTCTGCCTGATTTGGGAAGCTTTCACCTAAATACCGACGTCGTTCTTCGCGATGTTCTACGGTACGGTGCAATTCGCTGTATGTCTTGTAGCAATAATTCACTGACCGGCCGCGCCAGGCGAACGCAGATTAACTTTATAGTGCTCGAAATTGCTGCTGTATCGGGCACATTTGCGACTAAAGATTTCGCAGTTTTGTGGCTAAAATTTGTCTAGCTAATAAAGGAATTATATTCAACAGTCTTGTGTCTTATTTGCAACTGGTAGCTGTAATTTTATCCGAAAAATCCCGCGAAATTACGTTGAATGTTGCGTGACTTAATCGTCGATTTCATGCTCCATTAACGCGGTGTCCAAGAAGTTTATCACGGGAGCACTTTTTCAGGCTTTTCTCAGAAATTTCTCATTTCCGGTTCCAGTATTAGTACATGTACTGAGGAGTATGATTTCAGAATCGGAGAAATAAATGAAATGAAATCAAGACAAATATACTATTTATATGTATATGTCGGAAAAATCTGAGACCTTTCGGAGTACACAGCACGGCAGGATTTTGCCCGATCCACGGCGATAGCGTGAATTTGTTTGATGTCGACACGACGTTTTTGCCTGCGTGACATATCTCGCGACATAGCCCTTTTAAACAGTGGCTGAATTAATTCATGAAACTGAGGTACTAGGTCAAGACGAGGTGCCACGGGATAAGGAGACGCACTATAATCTATGATTACTACTAGTTTAGTTCAATAGCATTAGAAAATCGTGGCGCGTTTCCATTTTGAAAGCACGACAGTTCAGTCATGTATAGTGGTAGATGGATTTCAGTTAGTTTCGAGAATATGGATTCCTCTTTGTTTAGTTATTGTAAATCGCAATGACATATTTTCTATTCGACTTTTTTCGTCGCTGGAAAAACAAATTTAATAAATATGACCGATTCGCCCAAGTTTCCTTGACAATTGATAAACCCCAGTTGTGAAACCGTTTGCGGCTGTTGTGACTGAGGTCACTGAGATCTCGGTTTTTTTTGGCATATTTCTTCGATATGGGCTTCTTTGGGTTCTAAATGCAATGCTTAAAAACGAATTGGAATGTCCATGTGCTATTTTATACTCCCCCCCCCCCCCCCCCCCCCCCTCCCCCCACCTTCTCCCTCCACCCGTGCAATTCTTATCACATCTTTAAAACGGTTAAATTCTTTCTTAATTGAATTTTGTTTTTATTTTATTTGTTATTTATTTTGTTACCCTCGACCCTCGACACGGAACCCTCGCCCTCGACATGAAACCCTCGACCCTCGACAAAAAGATAGACTCCTTCGATTCTACAAAACATTAAAGAAGTGAAATTCTAGAAAATCGAGTGCTTAGATTTGCGCGAAGAAAGATTTCACAAAGCATGCATTTGTTCTGGAAAACTGAACAGCAAACTACCTTGTTACATGAAATTTTCGCGACACTTAAATTTCGCGATTTTGCGAAAATTTTATATTTTGAATCACTTTAATTTCGCGTTCTTGAGTTAGACACAACTTATTTCCTTGGCAATGTTATTTAACATGTCCTTGAATTAAATAAAACGAGTTTATAAAAGGCGCAACAGTGACAACAAAGCAGTTCTCACGATCTGCACGAAAAATTGACTTTGACGGTGGTCAAAGGTATAGTTAAAGGCGCGTCAAAGGCCTTCTTTGCACACTTTTGTACGTCTTTGACGCGCGTCAAAACTTATCTTTGACGACACCTTTACTTCGCGTCAAAGGTGGTAAAGGCCGCATTTGATTACAGTTTTGGCGCGAGTCAAAGGTGAAGTCATAGGTCATATTTGAATATACTTTTGACGCGAGTCAAAGGTGTAGTCAAAGGTGTCATATTTGACGCGCCTTTGATTCTCGTCAAAGGTGTAGTCAAAGGTCATAATTGACACGCCTTTGATTCGCGTTAAAGGTGTGTCAAAGGTATAGTCAAATATGTCTTTGATTCACGTCAAAGGTGTATCAAAGTTCGCTCAAACTTATTTCGCTGTTTTCTTCCACTTTCGCTGTAATGAAAATTAACAAAAGTTTACATGTAAGATTTGATGTTCCTTAGCTTCAATTTGATGCCAATTTAGATCACAAATGGTCTCTTGTTTTTCTCAGGGATAGTGGAACGAGCGGGACACGCTCGCGCGCGCGTAATCACATGCCGCGGGGAGCGCTCCTCGCAGCAGGTGATTTTCGCTCATGCTCGCGTGTTCGGCTCTCGCTCGTCTATCTCTGGTCTAATGTAAATGTAAATCTTATGTATCTATTTTTTCTGAGGACATAATTACCCATATTGGGCTATCCATTTCGAATCAGTTGTTTATCAAACGCATCAAATAGCAAGCTATAAAATCAAATCTTACCTTGTATATTAGTTAGTTTTGTGTTTGATCTCTTGCAATTGTGTTTTTTTCCGGTATTGTTATAGCAGTAATATGCTGGGGTTTGACCAGTGTTAAAAATTGATGATTGCTAATAAAGGAAAGTAAGGAGAAATTAGCCAGATCTGTCAGATAACATGATATTACACTTTTATTGAATTAACAACAACAACAAACAAACAAATAACTGCAACTGATAAAACACAGTACAACAATCAATGTTGTTCAGTGGAGATAGCATGTCTTCTGTGAGGTGTTGCTGTTTGAGGGAATCAGTAGTTTCAGACATCAAATTATCCTAGGGCATGGAGAGAAAATCCAAACGGCATGGCTGTTGCTCTACCTGTTCTGAGTGACAGAAAGAAGGAATCGACATTACTACGCCATTGTGAGTATTTGCCCTGATTAAAGCCCCGGCTAAACGTTCTAACATTGTTATATAACATTTGTTGGTTCAACAATGTTAAAACGTTTAGCACCCATGTTGGATGATGTTTGATCGAAAACAAAACATTCATCCAAGAAACAATGTCGGTCAAACATAATCTAAAATGGGTGCTAAACGTTATAATAATAGTCGAACATCAAACGTTCTAACATTCGTTCTAACATCAACGTTCTAACATTGTTGAACCAACAAATGTTATATAACAATATTTGATCGTTTAGCCGGGGCTTAAGTCAGTGGGTTTGTTTTCGGTGGTGTATAGTACCAGTCAGTGGTTTCCCCCAGGGGAGGGGGGTATCGGGCATACCCACGGGGAATGGCATTTCAACTAGAAATCCAGTCAAATTCCCCACCCTAGGAAACCATAGTATATAGTAAATAGCAGCAGATGACAATTTTTCCGACCACGGGGCAGCATAAAAGTCAAATTCCCAACCCAGCGGATAACACTTTTGGTCAATCCCCGTGGGTATTGACTGATGCATAAAAGCTGCACATTCAAATTAACTATATGATGTAACTTAGTTAAGTCTTCAATTTCTAAATCAGCTTAGTTCTGTTATATAACAGTGTTTGATCGTTTAGCATCGCACCGGTACCGCGAAGGTCTCGGGTTCGAATTCCGTTGAAAGCCCTGATTTTTCTTTCAGGCTTCAATACAGTAGTGTAAGGCCTCACTTGACCCTTTCTTCAATTAGGTCTGTTAGTGAACTTATATTATTGCTTGCTGTTTCTGTTACGTCATACCTACAGACAATGAATTTTATATGTGTAGAAGTGATGTCATACCTACAGACAATAGTTTTATGCATGCAGAAGTGACGTAAGTTGTTTACTTACAAGTTGACTGCTGTGCATTGATCACTTTTTTGTGCGCGCTCTTGTCTTTACAAGTGCAGCTCAGGAATATGCATAATAAAACAATTATTGGATTCGGTTTTCGCATGATAGCGATAATTATCAAGGCCTCAGTTTGTGTTATCCGCCTCAGCCTTCGGCTTCGGCGGTATATAGTAAATAGCAGCAGATGGCAATTTTTCCGACCACGGGGCAGCATAAAAGTCAAATTCCCAACCCAGCGGATAACACTTTTGGTCAATCCCCGTGGGTATTGACTGATGCATAAAAGCTGCACATTCAAATTAACTATATGATGTAACTTAGTTAAGTCTTCAATTTCTAAATCAGCTTAGTTCTGTTATATAACAGTGTTTGATCGTTTAGCATCGCACCGGTACCGCGAAGGTCTCGGGTTCGAATTCCGTTGAAAGCCCTGATTTTTTTTTTCAGGCTTCAATACAGTAGTGTAAGGCCTCACTTGACCCTTTCTTCAATTAGGTCTGTTAGTGAACTTATATTATTATACATTGGTGTCACTAGCTCGATTTTGATTGGCTATAAGCACGCAGCTAATTATTGCTTGCTGTTTCTGTTACGTCATACCTACAGACAATGAATTTTATATGTGTAGAAGTGACGTCATACCTACAGACAATAGTTTTATGCATGCAGAAGTGACGTAAGTTGTTTACTTACAAGTTGACTGCTGTGCATTGATCACTTTTTTGTGCGCGCTCTTGTCTTTACAAGTGCAGCTCAGGAATATGCATAATAAAACAATTATTGGATTCGGTTTTCGCATGATAGCGATAATTATCAAGGCCTCAGTTTGTGTTATCCGCCTCAGCCTTCGGCTTCGGCACAAACTTTGGCCTTGATAATTATCGCTATCATGCTCAACCTCATCCAATAATTGTTAAGGTGGCTCCCTACAGTTTTTTGACCGCGCGCGAGCTGGTTACTAGAATGGCGCGAGATTTGAAAAGCCCGCGCGACCTACGCGCAGCTCCACGCGAAAAGAGTAAACAAACATGGAGTCGCACTTTAATTACCTTCACAAAGGTAATTTAACAAACATAAAAAAGTCTCACGAGTCATTTGTGTAAATGTCATGATAATATATATGGATCAACAGGCGGTAACACTTCTCTTCCTTTGAGTTATTTTTATTGTTAGTGGATTCCAGGGTGTTCCGGTTAGGTTTCGACGGTGTTCTGGGCCGGGGTGTTCCGGGGGTGTTCCGGCGGTGTTGCGGGTTGATTCCGGGTATTACAGTCACCCGCGGATGGGAATCAAAAGCACGTGGGTAAACACGAACAGCACGAATTTCCAGTTCTTTATGTCCTTAAATTTTCGTTGGCTCATTCAGTGCTCACCACGAGCGGAATACCTTTCCATTCAAAACGTCTGTGCCACCGCAACAGAAAAGTACAAAACAGGAAAAATATCTAAGGACAACATCGCCAGAATCGACAAAAGCTTAAAATTACGTGGGCCTAGGCCTAGCTACAAATATCACATAAAATCGCCTAAATATCTTTCCGGAAATTCGCAATATTATTCCTAAATATCTTGCTTTTCCCCCCTAAATATCTTGAAAAAATTCTAAATATCCCAAATATTTTCTTAACATTTTTCTATAAATATTCCAATAACGACTTTATAAAATCAAAATCATCATTTATTGGCAAGACGGGAATGCGTCACAGTCTATACAAAGTGACTACCAGACGTACTAAAACTCATGGGACATAATATTCGTGAGGAAAACCGCTGCACAGGACCACTGCTGACACTTAATTGAGCCTCAAGGTAGATTCCATCTCAAAGAAAAAAAATTCGTGAACTCATGCCAGATCATAGAAGTAATAAAACTGTAGCAAAATCCGGCGAAATGCAATCTTGTTTTTCTAAATTTCTCGGAATTTTCTAAATACAAGACTTTAAATACGGCAAGACCACAGCGACAAAACGTTAAGAGGAGCCGGATCTGTTGTAATAATTAATAATAATAATAATAATAATTTAATAACTTATATAGCGCCATTTACATATTCTGATCAAAAGCACTTTACAGAAATAATAAAATAAAAATGCTATATTACATATAGCAAATATTAACTAACAAATTCGAGTCTGAAAAAATTATCGAAAAACCACAATTGGTTCAAAAGATACATAGATCTCAATTTTGAATTTCCCGCCATTTTGTTACTATTTTTAGAAACAATAGCAACTTTTAAAATGCCATAACTTTTTAACCAATTGTGGTTTTTCGATATTTTTTCACACTTGAATTTGTCTTAACGTGTTCTTTCAAAATCACTGACTTAAATTTTGCCATAATGAGAAAAAATAATTTTATTGGTATTACCCTTGTGACGTCATTTTCCCGCCAAAAACGGTTAAAATTGAAAAAACAAAAAACATACGATTGTTTGGAATTCAAATGTCTGTCGTCTTGCAAAGTTTAAGCTCCCTCACTTAAGGCATTCAAAAGTTGTTCCTGGGCTGCCGAATACTTGAGCCATCGGTCCGGCGTGAAAAGTGATGGGGGTTATCGTTATCATACCATTTAGGGGTTACGATTCATGGTTTGGTACCATTGAAGGTGTTTGAATCGAAAATGATCACCGTCAGAGTTATTCAGATCCCTTGACACTCACAGGAACAACTTTTCACAAAGAACTGGTTACCACAAAAAGTTATGAATATAGACCACTTTCATAATGGCGGCCGATTTATTTATTCTTTTATATGTATGTTAATTAGCCTCACTGGCCTCGGTAACATGTGCAAAATTCAAAAGAATTTTTACTCTAAAATGAGGCCAGTGAGGCTAATTAACATACATATAAAAGAATAAATAAATCGGCCGCCATTATGAAAGTGGTCTATGAATATATGAAATTTATTTTATTTCAATAAAAAGTAATGTGAGCCACACCCACAAATGAGTTTCTGGTACCTTTCAGGGGTTCCCTTTAAGATTTCAGACAATCACCCTGTCAATTTATATGGGAGTCCCTCCACCACCCCCCCCCCCCCCCACCCCGTGACTGTATAATGTCCTCTCAATAGATTCAGTACACTTTTACATACCATAAATGTCATGTTACAAAGGACTTAAACATCAAGCTAAGGATTGTTTATCATGATCATGAGAGCACATATCAATGGTTATATAAACTGTGATCTATTACTGTCTTGGAACATCAGTGATGAAACTTGGAACTTTAAGATCAAAATTTGAATCATTGCTTACAATATGCCAATTTTGTTTGATTTGGTTGAGCAGTGTAGCTACCATATACATACATATGCTCAAGCATTTACAGTAGCACTTGAAATCTGACAAATTGAAAATTATAAAATATATTATAAAATAAAAAATAAATCTTGGACTTTTAACATTTTTCTTTGAGCATTGTGGGGGATTCTATGCAATGATGCACAAGTCATGGTTATCCAGTCTCTACATGCTCTGGGCCACCAACAACTTGAAACCCCACTATGCAGCACAATGAGACTCAGAGATGCGAGGTTACCTCTCTCACAATCCTTTACATTCATCAACACAAGGAAATTGACAAGTGATATGGTTGTCAACAAGTTTGCAAATGCTATGGATAGGCATTTTGTAAAATAATTGTTGTATGGCTGTGCATTTAAAAAGCTGATGATCTTCTGGATTAATAAGCCTTTGGCTGAAATACACACTGATTAACTTTTAAAATGCTTAAAATATGGGTCATTTTACACTGAAATGACTCAGAATTAAAGCATTTTCAAGCAGTTAATTTTAAATTTATTTTTTTGTTGGGGGGGCATGCCCTAAATTCTAAATCTGTGCATACAATACAAAAAAGTCTAGCTATTCCCCTGTGAGCATTTACAATTTTTCACCGTGAGCATTTACAATTTTTCCAGAGATTTATTTGCATGATCAAAATATTAACAATGTATTTAGAATAAACTTGATTACTGATTAATGATAGAATGATTGATTGTTAATGTCTGCATCACAGATTCCTGGCATTGCATGTTAGCCCGGCCACATGTGAGTGATAAAGAAACCCCTAAGCTATTGTCCAGTTTAAATATGTCTTTTACTGTGCTGCAGGGAATGGATGCAAGTACAATCCACCAAAGGCATTTCCATCAAAATAATACACTGGATATTGATTGTTTGGTTGCCCAGGTCCTGCGACAGCACCACCAGCAGCTCCCCAGTACCTTCTGAATCTCTCCACTTCCTGTTGTCTTTGGTCTCCCACTATCAGGTTGTAAATGCCACCACCTATAAGGCCTCCCAACACACCTCCTGTAGCTACACCGGCTGCTCCACTCCAGGGTCCAAGTGCAAAACCCACTGCTCCAATAACCCCTCCCACGCCAGCTCCTATCTGGGCACCAGGGCCCTGAAGAGAAAGTGACACCCACGTGTAGATGACACCAAAAGCGAAGAGGATCATCTCTATAACTTGTCTGAGAACGTACACGAGGCCATTTAGCAACGGCGGTACACTGTCTGCATTCTCCAGAAGAAGTCGGAGAATTTGAACAACAGGGGGGAGGCCAAGTTCCAAGTTGTTGTCATCGGGATTGAGCACCGTGCTTGTTATAATCAGGAAGTTCCTGACATTCAAGATCGCTTCGTGGACCATCGGGGATTTTCCCTGCAAGGTTTGAAATTTCTTTGCATCGTGATAGGCTCCCTCTAAAAGACTTATAAGGGAAGTGTATCCAGCAAAGAGGCCTGGTTCGGGCTTTTCTTCACTCTTGGCGATGTTGACGTTTTTCTTCGCCAAGGCGTCAGAAATCGAATCCCTCAACACCTGTCGATGATGTGGGCAGAGGTACAAATCTCGCTTGCCACGTGTCGCAGCTTCCGGGTTTCTGAAGTTGCATGAGGGGTGGCGGCATATGATGTCGGTTGACGTGAAGTTTGGGTCAAACTGAACAAGAACGATGTCTTCATGTGCTCCTTGGTGTCCGGCTTTTCGCAATGTAACTTTGGTATCAAAGTTGGTTCCAAACAGCTTTCTTGCATCTTCAAAGGTAGTCTTGGTCACTTTAGGCGGCCGAGATGTATTCTTGAGAAGTTTGAGAAGATCGCCATGCCACGCTTGAACCGTCGATGACATGGGTTCTCCGGTCAAACGACGTTCCAAATGTAATTTTAAATAAGATTCATCTACTTTGTTTCCAATTTTCCGAAGTAAAATCGCCACTTGGCTGAATTGATTTACCTTTTTTATTTCGACCTCAGTTGTCTCTAAATCATTTGCTGCCATTCTTGCTTTGAGCATTATATCATGTCTATCTTGTAGCGGAGTTGTAGCTCTTCGATCGACCACGCAAGGAAAACTGAATACAATTGTGTTCTGCTGAGCATTTCTTTCGAAAAGTTCGGGAAAAAACCCTGCATTGGCACTACCTTAGGAGAATTTAGCATGCTTTAGATAAAAACGCTTTGATCAGTCGCGACAATCTCCTGCTTAGGTTTTAAATTACACATATTTTTATATAATTAGCTCAGGTATATTTTAGTGAGTTTTGTTTTGTGACGTGGCATATTTGTCTCAACACATCACTTTGTTTTTCACTCGGCCTTTCACTTTCGATCACATTTCATTTTATTTTTGTTTCAGCGGGATAATCGTAATAAACAGCTACTTATAGTTAGATTTGAAAGCTTTAAAGTTTTCAATACAGAAGAGTTTTTAGGGAAAATTGTTTTTTACGTGGCAATTCTCGGAGAAGTTTTTTATAAACATCTGGGCCCTGAAGGGGTAAACCGTGAGGGGAAACCCCTTATTGAAAACGCGAAAGGTGACCTGGGACTGTTTATCTCTTTGACATTTCAAGATGGCGGCTAGTCCAAAACATACGAAAGTCAAACGATTCAAGTAAAACCCGGGCAAAAATCGGCACGACGAGCGTTTTCTGGAACGGGCGAAGGAACTCGCTTTAGAAAACTTTCGTCACGCCGACTTTTGCCGGATTTTTACCTCGTTCCGCCCCGACTCAGGCTAAACTGCCTTTGAGTCTCTTGGTGGTATATACTCCATGGGGGTTTTTAATTATATGCACACAAAACTATCCGGCATTTATTTAGGGTTAAAAACTCATTTTAAAATGGTTAGCTTTTATTTACTGTTATGGGTAGTGATATCCATAACAGTAAATAAAAGCTAACCATTTTAAAATGAGTTTTTAACCCTAAATAAATGCCGGATAGTTTTGTGTGCATATAATTAAAAACCTCCATGGAGTATATACCCTCTTGGTAGGCTCGATTACCAGCCGCTGTTCGGGAAACGAGCCCGCGGGGAGGCTCAGAGAGCGGCGGAAATCGAGCCTAGTCTCTTGGAGGAGTCCAACACTTCATGCAGTTGTTTTTGCTGCGGAACGAGCGTAGCGAGTGAGCAGCAACATAATCAGGATTTAAGAGAAATATATGAGAAAAAAAATATAAGCTACGAAAAATCTCGATTTGATCGCTTTTTACCAGAATTCACCGCGCCACGCACACATTTTGGGCCAGAATTCACTGCGCCACGAACAATAGCCTCGCTTGCTGCTTCAAGCTGTTGGCTGCGAGATTTGTAATATTTTGAGAATTTAGTTTTATCGACTGAGTCGATAAGGTAAATTGACCACCGTAAAAAGATTCAAATAGCTGACGTTTCGAGCGCTAGCCCTTCGTCGGAGCGAATCAAGGAATTGTGGGTAGTGTGTGGTTTTATATAGTAAGCGGTGGAGCTACGCTATTGGTGGAAATTTGGTGACGTGAAAAACAAATGTAGATTAGTTGAATGAAAAGCGTTCGTTGATTCCGTGGGGTTTGAGAGTGCCGATTTGAAAGATTATTTTTTGTTCTAGGTTTTTACGGCTTTCTGTGTTACCCTGGTGTAGGGAAACGCCGCAGATTGTCATGTGTTGTTTAGAATGGTTAGTAAGATTAAAATGGCGCGCGACTGGTTTGGATGCGTCTTTGTCATTTTTTTCAACGTCTCGGAGATGTTCACGAAAACGGTCGCCCAGTCTCCTCCCTGTTTCGCCAATGTATATCTTTTTGCAAAAAGTACATGTAATGCAGTAGATAACATGGGTCGGCCCGGATTGTTTGGTTTATGAATTTTAGGTTTGAAATAAACGCGTGAGGTTCTAGGAGTAGTGATGATGAGATTGTTGGCGGTAACTGGTAATTGTTGTTTAGTAATGAGGTCTTGGATAGTTTCTTTGACAATTTTTTGGTTGGTAGAAGTGAGATCTTTATCAACTTTGGCATAGAAAGCGGTGTCAGAAAGTTGCCGAAAAGCCTCTTGTCGGTAAAGGTCGGTCCGCCAAACAACTACCGCCCCGCCTTTGTCGGCCGCTTTGATAACAATTTCCGAAACCTCAGTCGCTTTTCTTGACATTAATATTTCAATCAACGGTAACAGTTTATCCACAAGTGTGCACTACAAACCTACAGATTCCCACAGTTATCTGTTACATTCATCCTCACATCCATCGCACGTTAAAAACGCCATTCCGTATTCTCAATTTCTCAGACTTCGACGTCTATGTAGTGATGACTCTGATTTTTCCAACAAATCAGAAGAAATGTGCCAGTTTTTCAAGAAACGTGGGTACCCTGACTCTGTTGTTAATACGGGCCAACAACGTGCACAACAGATCGACAGACAGTCAGCACTACAAACGCCACAGAAGGAAGAGAACGAGAGAATTCCATTCACCCTCACTTTCCACCCACACAACAACACAGTCAAAAGCATCATTTTAAAAAATTTCAAATTACTCCAAAACGACCCCGAAACTGGCAGAATTTTTTCACAACCCCCACTAATTTCATTCAAACGTGACAAAAACATAGGCAACTTTCTAGTTACGAGCGCACTGAAATCTGACGATGTACCGGGAACTTTCAAATGCACACGCACACGATGTAACACTTGTCCTTTCATTCACAACGCGGACAAAATAACAGGACCCAAACGATCTATTAAAATCACTGATCGTTTTACATGCACCTCCGTAAATGTTATCTACTGCATTACATGTACTTTTTGCAAAAAGATATACATTGGCGAAACAGGGAGGAGACTGGGCGACCGTTTTCGTGAACATCTCCGAGACGTTGAAAAAAATGACAAAGACGCATCCAAACCAGTCGCGCGCCATTTTAATCTTACTAACCATTCTAAACAACACATGACAATCTGCGGCGTTTCCCTACACCAGGGTAACACAGAAAGCCGTAAAAACCTAGAACAAAAAGTCATCTTTCAAATCGGCACTCTCAAACCCCACGGAATCAACGAACGCTTTTCATTCAACTAATCTACATTTGTTTTTCACGTCACCAAATTTCCACCAATAGCGTAGCTCCACCGCTTACTATATAAAACCACACACTACCCACAATTCCTTGATTCGCTCCGACGAAGGGCTAGCGCTCGAAACGTCAGCTATTTGAATCTTTTTACGGTGGTCAATTTACCTTATCGACTCAGTCGATAAAACTAAATTCTCGTGTTTCATCCCCCCACCGACGCAGCACCACAGTTTCTCTAGAAACTAACCCCATTCATTTGTAATATTTTGGTCCAACATGTGCCAGTCGTAATCGGAACTGAAGTGTCGAAGACTACCGCGAGTTGAGCGAGGACTGTGAGGCATGGTGATAGGACCGTTGGATAGCAAAGATTTTCGAAGATTGTACGTAATGAAAGACAAATTTATTTTGAAATCACTCCGACAGCGGTCGATGAGACTGAGCTGAGCGCGTGGGGACGCGAAACCTGAGCTGAGCGCGTGGAGACGCGAATACGATACGTCTAGCTAGTAACGCAACATATTCATTATCAATAATTAAGTTAAACACCTTCCTCGTGGTGAACGCATCCTTTGCTCAACAATATTCTACAGACATTGCAAGAACTTGATGCGTGAATTACAAAACAAAATTAGTCTTATCAGCTGGAGTTTTCGTCGATTCATCCCGGTTACATTTGCTTTGCTTTCCCTCAAAAAACGAAAGAGAAAATTCTGTAATACCAGCGAGGCGATAAAACAGCATTATTACAACAAATTTACCGCAGCAATTGCTATCTTTTGGATACACTAGTTTATACGGTTTAATAGCATTGAGTCTATAAATTCAAGCTTTCGAAAACCTCAGCGGCACCTTCCACCCAAGCTTCTCTTTTAAAAGTCCTTATACGGCTTCTAATATATCAATGTTCGTTTTCGCTTGATACAAATTCTTATGCTTCCGCTTATGCTTAGGATTATGCCGCTCCGCTAGCGAAAAACCAGGCAAAAGCCTGATACCCTCGAGATCATCTCTAGCTGTCCGCCTAAGAAAGGTGTCCGCCTTACAGAATTTAAGGTTACAAACAGACAAGTGAAAATCGGCCGAAACTCCCATATAAAAATGACGGGGGTGCTCGTCGGATATTTTTGAAAAACACCCTAAAAGGTACCAGAATCTCGTTGATGGGCGTGGCTCAAATGAATTTTTACCCCAGAGAGGTACCAATTCTAAAACAACACATGTCATATTCTGTCATATTTTTCGGCTTTATCCCCTAAAAGGTAGCGCGATAATTTTAACGGTGGTCATTTTAGATTTAAGCACCCTAAGCGGTACCAATCTACAAATGTTGACCCCTAAAAGGTACGACGACCACACCTGTCATTTTTATATGGGAGTCTCCCCCTCGGGCCGGAACTAGTTAAACACTGATGTCCGCCTTAGTGAGGTGTCCGCCTTACAGGGCTGTCTGCTTTTAGGGAGTTGACCCAGCTGTCGGATGGTTTTCACTTCGGCCATGTTGTTGGTCAGAAACAATATAAATCGTTTGCATAAAAAATAGAGTTTTTAATACTGATGCCCAAAAGATGGAAATTTCATTGTCCTGGCCACCAACATGGCCGCCGTAAAAACCATCACTTCCGTTTACGAAGAACGATTTCACAAAGCATGTTCTCCAAAAAATACCATTTATTACAATTTATTCATTCATTCACTTCATTCATTAATCCCACAAAATTTTTTTACAGAAGCAGAATAAAAAAAATACATGTACAGGGGCGGATCCAGGGGGGGAAATGGGTGAATTTTCACCCCCCTTTTCTGAGACCCTTTCTTTCTTTTTTCTAAAGTATTTCTCAAATAAATAATATTTTATTTCTCTGATATCTTTTTTGAGGTGAATTTCACCCCCCATTTCAAAATCCTGGATCCGCCCCTGATGTAGTAGGTGGTTAGTTTGAAAGCCGACGACGACGACGGCGCAAAGCCGGGGTCGGTCAAGCGATGATTTCCTCTCTTCTTGTTGAAAATCGTTTTCTAAAGCTTATTTTAAGCAAGTCAAAATCAAAACTGAAGGGCTGAATTTTTTTTTAACATTTTCAACATTTTTCCAATAATAAGTTATTAAACTGCCTTCAAAATTGATGCTGATCCTGAGTTTGCTAAATCATTCTATGAACCACCCAGCCCAGGCTTGTAACACTGGGCTTTCTCGTTAGATAAAATAGATGAATAAATACAAACACTATGGCTATCAAAGACCAACTGCTGTTAAAAAGATAAAAATAACTAATAGTCACAAACTATTAGTCACAACATGTGATATTTTTTCAGATTATTTTTTTTAGAGGCGATGGATAAATTTTGTTAAACTTTATTTTGACACAGTTATTAAACCACAGTGTTAACAATACACAGCAGGGGCGTAGCTACCTGTACGCACATACGCACGTGCGTACCTGAAAAAGTCGAAAAAATAAGTAAAAATGAATCAAGAGTACGACCTAGATGAAAATTTATGTGAAGATTTGGTGATTGTGCGGCGTACCTCTGAAAAATTCCTAGCTACGCCCATGCACAGCTAGGGGCAACAAACGAGCCCAGCTCACCAAAGGCTTAAGAAAGTCATGTTTACGTTTCTTTTGACGATTTAATGCTGTTTAAAAAGATATTTGTATCAGCATAGTTAGTAGAGGGGACTGGTTAGGAAACCCGGCGAACTTCACTAAGAGTCATGTCTTTGTTTACGATTTTACAAGTCACGTGACTAACTATGGTATCAGTTACCAATTTTTGATCTGTTCCGGGATGCCTTAGCTGAAAATTCAACAGGTCGAAATTATTAGGAACAAACCCCCTTTCTTCGAAAAAAGTCGCCCTCAAGTATGATTTTCAAGAATTTTTGCCTCCCGAACTAAGTTTTTGGCTGCGCTTTCTGAGAACCAAAAATATCATTTTTCATCCTCTGGAAAATGTCATGCGTAGTTTTCATTGGGTTCGAAAGCGTCAGTCTACATTCCCGGTGTGCCGAGAACCTTAACTTCCCATCTGATTGTAATCCGAAAATCTGAGGGTGGTATGCGCATCTACAGTCTCGAACACTGAGCTATTTGGCGAAACACTAATTCGTTCGATGCCCCTGAATAATACTGTTAACATTTAGCAGCTTTCCACCAGCAGCAGATCGGGCGGTCACATACTGGAAAACAGAACAGCAAACAATGTCGATTGTTCTCATGAAAAGCGGTTGATAGCTCGGCTCGAAGAGCATAGACACAGTTAAAGCTCACTGAGCGGACAATCTCGTACGTACGTACGGAGACAGCTCTCCTAACGGCCACCGTGACAAAACCCCGTTTATACGGACACTTTTTCTGCTTCCCGAGTGTGGAGCTTCGACACATCCGCCCAAGGCATCCCTGTGGATAAACTCCCTAGAGTTTGGCACCTTCGGTGCTCAATTTTTCCTAAATCTGACGACGGTGTACAATACAAAAACGTCTAGCTTTGCCCCTGTGAGCATTTACAATTTTTACAGAGATTTGTTTTTAGTTTGATTATCAGCAGTTGACATGTATTGTGATAACAACTGTTGGATACTGCATGTTCAAAATATTAACAATGTATTTAGAATAAACTTGATTACTGATTAATGATAGACTGATTGATTGTTAATGTCTGCATCACAAATTTCTGGCATTGCATGTCAGCCCGGCCACATGTGAGTGAAAAAGCAACCACCAAGCTCTTGCCCAGTTTGTGTATTTTACTGAGCTACAGGGAATGGATGCAAGTGCAATCCGCCAAAGGCATTTCCATCAAAATAATACACTGGGTATTGGTTGTTTGGTTTTCCAGGTCCTGCGTCAGCGCCATCAGTAGCTCCCCAGTACCTTCTGAATCTCTCCACTTCCTGTTGTCTTTGGTCTCCCACCATCAGGTTGTAAATGCCACCACCTATGAGGCCTCCCAACAAACCTCCTGTAGCTACACCAGCTGCTCCACTCCAGGGTCCAAATGCAGAACACACTGCTCCAATGATGATCCCTCCCACACCAGCTCCTATCTGGACACCAGGGACCTGAAGAGAAAGTGACACCCACGTGTAGACGACACCGAAAGCGAAGAGGATCATTTCTGTAACTTGTCTGAGAACGTACACGAGGCCATTTAACAACGGCGGTACACTGTCTGCATTTTCCAGAAGAAGTCGGAGAATTTGAACAACAGCGGGGAGGCCAAGTTCCAAGTTGTTGTGATCGGGGTTGAGCACCGTGCTTGTTATAATCAGGAAGTTCCTGACATTCAAGATCGCTTCGTGGACCATCGGGGATTTTCCCTGCAAGGTTTGAAATTTCTTTGCATCGTGATAGGCTCCCTCTAAAAGACTTATAAGGGAAGTGTATCCAGCAAAGAGGCCTGGTTCGGGCTTTTCTTCACTCTTGGCGATGTTGACGTTTTTCTTCGCCAAGGCGTCAGAAATCGAATCCCTCAACACCTGTCGATGATGTGGGCAGAGGTACAAATCTCGCTTGCCACGTTTCTCTGCTTCCGGGTTTCTGAAGTTGCATGAGGGATGGCGGCATATGACGTCGGTTGACGTGAAGTTTGGGTCAAACTGAACAAGAACGATGTCTTCGTGTGCTCCTTGGTGTCCGGCCTTTCGCAATGTCACTTTGGTATCAAAGTTGGTTCCAAACAGCTTTCTTGCATCTTGAAAAGTAGTCTTGATCACTGTAGGCGGCTGAGATACATTCTTGAGAAGTTTGAGAAGATCGCCATGCCACGCTTGAACCGTCGATGACATGGGTTCTCCGGTCAGACGGCGTTCCAAATGCAATTTCAATAAAGATTCATCTAATTTGTTTCCCACTTTCCCAAGTAAAATCGCCACTTTGCTGACTTTATTTTCCTTTGTTATTTCGACCTCAGTTGTCCCTAAATCTTTTGTTGCCATTCTTGTTTTGAGCACTATAGCTTGTAGCTTGTTGCTCTTCGATCGACCACGTTCCAAGTCACGGTTCCAAATCTAATTGCAGAATGATTATTCTTCTTGAAATGTTTTCAACTAATAGAATCCTTTGCGCGGAAGTAATATCCCTCGAAACTGAAAACACTTCAGAGAAATTTCGATTGTTCTCCTGAAAAATGGTCAAGTCAAAGTTCATATCGGCCCAGGGCAACCTGTGGAGTGGAGCGCACAGGACACGCACTTATCGCGCAAGGTGACCTGGGACTGTTAACGCATGTAGATTCAAGATGGCGGCCAAACAGTTGAGCGGCATTCTGCGAACACATATTGCAGCAGGAAAAGCTACCCCTTCACCGCCGTTAGGTCCTTCACTTGGTCAGGTTAGAAGCTATTTCGCGCTTTCTCATTCCGTTGTTTTCACACAAGCGTTATTCAATTTTCTATTTTCGTTTTGATGGATTTTAGCGCGGAGTGAACATAGCTCAATTTTGTAAAGAATTCAACGACCGCACGAAGCACATTATCACTGGAGTTCCGATACCAACAATTATCCATTACAAGGTAATTATGGACTTGTTTCATATAAGAATGTTGGGATGTCGAGTAACACCTGATAGAAAATAAGCGAAAGTACCTCTTTAATTTGTCATGTCTTAATGCAGGAGTCCATAGGAAATGTATGGGAATATCGAAAAGGTTCACTTATCGTTATATTTTGTAATGAATATTCATGTATAAGATCAAAATAGATGTATTTTTACCTGAAATGTTGTGTGTTGTTGATCTTGTAACTGAAAACGGTGAATTTAAGCGATTTGAAGGGTTTTGCATGAGACATTTACGTTTACGTCAGATGCAAAACTACCCTGCGAGCAGTGGATTCTCCTACGCCGAGCTATGCCGAACGAGAGAGAAACCACTGCGAGCATCCGTTTGCTTTACCATCAAGCATGCGCAGCGGACAGCGGCTCGATCAAAGGAACTAACGGATGTTTGCAGTGGTTTCTCTCTCGTTCGGCGTAGCTAGGCGTAGGAGAATCCACTGCTCGCAGGGTAACGCAAAACCCTTCAAATCGCTTAAATTCACCGTTTTCAGCTACAAGAACGACAACACACAACATTTCAGGTAAAAATACATCTATTTTGATCTTATCGCGTTCAAAGAATACAATCCTAATTTCGTGTTGGTTGTCCTGTGGTTTATGTGCAGTAAAATTTGAGATTTTTTGGTAGACGGTCTTCCAAATGGCCGCCCCTACTGTTTTTTTTCAGGGGCTCATTTCCGCCGGAAAAATGCATCTCCATAATCTGTGATTACTGCTAGTATATGAATATTCATTACAGAATATTACGATAAGTGAACCTATTCGATATTCCCATACATTTCCTCTAAATTTAAAAATACGAACGGTCACAAAGTTTGTGTGGGCCCCCTGTGGTCTAAGAGGCTTTCAATTTTTCAAAATATCCTGGGGGGCATGCCCCCAGACCCCCTTAGAAGTTCGGCACGATCGCTTTTCAAGCTAGGGAATTTCACATTCTTGGCCGGCCTATCTTTAAATCCTGGGTAAATGCGTGTTTCAATGGACCTTATAAAATCAATGGACCTTATAAAATCCTAAAATGTTTTACACTCACTCTACAGACCATGGACTGGAAAACGGTTTTTTGTAGTGTAATAAAGAATGTGGTGTAATAAAGAGTGGCATGCCTACGCGACTCCCACATGCATGTTTTAGCCTTTAAGAAGGTCAGCTCGTACGGGTGTATCTCTTAGAGAACGTTCCCTTTTGTATGATATTAGGGGCGGTTTTTCATATATTTCGTTTAGTAATGGCTGCTGTTTTATAAGATGCCAGTGTTTCATGAGACACCGATGGATGATATTTTGCTACAAAAGGCAGGATTTTCTTGTCTTCTTTTTGTTTTTTGTTGGAGCGCTTTATTTCTGTCTTCAAAAATCACTTCTGAGAGGACCCTTTGAACAAAATTCTCTGGGTAACCTCTTTCAAGTAGATGTGTTTTGAAGTTATGTTTTCTTAAAATAATGTTTTTGAAGAGTTAGTGCTGAGAGTTTGAGAGCTTCTCCTTTGATGAAGCCTTTTTTGACTCCAGATGGGTGGTATGTAGAATAATGGGTGTACTGAAAAGTTTCTGTTGCTTTGAAATGGGTGCGTACATCGAGCACCGATTCAGCTATGAATGTCTCGCCTTTGTAAACGTTAGTGTCCAAGAAGCATATTTCTGTTTCGGATATCTCAGCCGTAAATTTTATGCTTGTATGATGTTTGTTTGCATGTTCAATGGAACGTAGTATTTCTCCATTGGTTGTGTCGGCATTATTTAAAATTTAAAATCAATGTAACGATTCTCTGACTCTGGTAATAAAACCGTAGTAAAAAAGTTCATTTTGATTTTTCAAACGTTAACTTGTGCATGGATTTGCAGTAATGCTTCGCAGATAAGTCTGCTTCACCTTGGCTTTGATATTCTTTCTACATTACCGTGACTCGATCAGGTCATGAACATGAACGGAAATCGAAAGCCAACCAGGGATAACTACCGGAAAAAACAATCTTGCGTTTCATTTCCCATAATTTTTTTGCCCTTTTTCTGTTATTTCTCAATTACACAGGATGTACAGCGTCAAGATGGTGCATCAAATACTATTTTCTTTTGAGTATAATTTCCCTCTCCCGGCCCGCTTTTCTTCAAAGTTTCTTCAGCAGCAAAAACAACTCCCCCAGGTGGTAGGAGCATTTGATGACTTTGGTAGGCAGACGATGTCCCCTGGGTCAGGGGAATTTGTCAACATTTGACCAAGGTTGTTTTCAAATCCCCACCTGGCCCCGGGGTGGGGGGGGGGGGGGGGGGGGGGGGGGGGGGTTAACATTGACTCCTGCATAATATCCCCCCCCCCCCCCCCCCCCCGCGACTTAACTGTGCCTTTCAATTTCAATATTGAATGTGTAAACTCTCAAGTTCAAAGCCCAACTAAGGTTTACGTTTTTCACTGCTATCAATTATAACTGTGGCAACAAACATTGTACATAAACGAAACTGTTGCTTGAGTTTTGAACTTTAGAGTTCGCGTGTTATGCCTGGTTCAATTCCTACAGTTACCATTACACCCCCTGGGATTTGCCATTTTTTCTTCACTTGGCATCCTAATCCCCACCCCCGGGCACAAGGAACTGAGGTAATTCCCCACCCCTGGGACACTCAACAGCAAGCTCCACCGTTTCTCAAGTAGACAGAAATATTTATTATATAAATCCACCGAACAGTTTACAAATTAGACATGGACTGGACTAGACTTGCATGGTTACGAAGATCAGGAAGCATCTCTCCTGTTGTTTTTCTTCCTTGCTCGCGTTTCTTCGGCTTTAATCGCTGCTCTCTTGCCGTTGTTTCGTGTACTGAGGATATGTTCTTCCCAACACTTCACATCATCCACTGACAGGTTTTAACTTTGCCAAAATTTTTTTCTTCCAGCCAATTACTAACAAATTGTAAGGATTTCCCAGCAAAGAAGTCCAGTTGTTGAGTCATTGTTGAATTTTCGAAAATTTAAGGTGGCTCTGAACCCCATGTACAGAATTTTTTTAAAACTTTGCCAAAAGTTGCATCTTATCCTGCTGATCAAAATTAGACAATAAAAAATGGGGTTCACCGAGTCATTTTTGAGTTATTAACACTTAAAGCTAAAATTAAGGGTGTTTTCAGCACATCATACTGTTGCTACATGGTAACATATTGTGTCACAAAAATGATAACATCATATTTACCATTCATTGGGTATTCGTTTGATATCATTATTGTAGCATCAACTGATAAAGAGTGGTTTTAATGACCCATCAAAATCTAAGTCTTGGAAAGTGCTGGAAACTGTTTGGAGTCACCTTAATGTACCACATGAACATTTTTTCTCACTCAGATTTGTCCATTTTTGGCATGTGAACTAGAAATTAGTTGCAAAACATTGTTCAGAATTTTTTCTTTTGTTTTTTCCGTCGTTTTCGAGAAATACCGTATGCAAAAAAAAAATAAATCAAAGGCTCGTATTGTAACGCAATATTGTGGTAAGCTTCTGTTTTCACACTGACGCGGTTCTATATTTTTTTGCGCGCTGTGTCTTGCGTTCTTCGATCTGTTGTTTTCGAGTTTTTCCCCCAGCGGGACCCCAAGCCCAACGGAAAGCTCTGATTACGCTTGGGGTTCCGCTGCGCTGGGGCGAAAAACAGACTCGTAAACAACAGATCGAAGATCGAACGCGCAAGTCAGCAAAAAGCTTTAGGGCCTTGTAAATGCGCGCGATTTCGAGCAAAGGAAACATATAGAAATTATAGTTTTAGCTATTTGTTGACGTTTGTCAGTGTTTAAGAGTCCTTCTCACGAAAAAAGCATTTTCTTAAAAATTCATAGTTTTTTTGTCCTTCAAATTTTTCAGGGCCACAATTGATTAACTAACTGCCCGGATTCTGAATTTCATGGTCATTGAAAAACTGGTATGGTAATTAGTATGAAAAAATAGAAGGGATTCCCGTCACATAACGTCTGCAGCCAGGAGTGTACATCATGCCGAGAATTGATTAAAAATCATGAGTTAAACCTCTATGTATCACGCGATCGCCTGTCTCAGGCCGTACCAAAATTACCATATCTCGGTGAGCATTCGGAAGTCAGCCAAGCGTGGTCATTGCACGCGTGCTGAACAAGAATGCTGTATAATGACAGACTAGAAACAATAGACAACTCCCAGAGCACAAACTCAGCCAAAACGCTAAAAATCTTCAATGTTTACTCAACTTTGGGCTTGTAGAAGATAATGTCACAGTTTTTCAATGACCATGAAATTCAGAATCCGGGCAGTTAGTTAATCAATTGTGGCCCTGAAAAATTTGAAAGAAAAAGAAACTACGAATTTTTAAGAAAATGCTTTTTTCGTGAGAAGGACTCTTAAACGCTGACAAACGTCAACAAATAGCTAAAACTATAATTTCTATATGTTTCCTTTGCTCGAAATCGCGCGCATTTACAAGGCCCTAAAGCTTTTTGCTGACTTGCAAGGACTCATCTGTTATAACGATCCCCAAAATAAAGGGATAAGTCTCATAGTTTATTAGATATAATCGTGTAAAGTTTGCTTATCATTTTCGCTTAAATTATGACCTAAATTTGGAAACCACTGAATTTCTCGAATTGTGTCTTTGCGATGTTGGTGAAATTCTGCTCAGCGCAAGGCATTAATGCGCACTATGTGTAGCCGAGAGATTTCCACGAAAAAATGCTGGTAACAGCAGATTTTCGACTCAGACCTCAAAGGGGCGTGGCATTATAACCACGTGACATTTACTCCGATCGCCAAATATTTTATATTATATTGTAGATTGATCTATATGTTATCCATTCTGTGTGAGACTTACGATAAAAGTAAAGGTGTGGATACCAGATAGCTTCAAAGTAGGATGGTAACCCCCCAGAAAAACTGGGTCGAGTCACCTTAAGGATTTCCGGACTTAATGATGTCTTTCAATCACCGGACGGGACTCATACACATTGGCTTACACACACGCTACAGAGGCGATGTGTTGCTGTAGTGAGCTCACGATAGATAAGCGAGCCAGGCGTACGTAAATAACGGTATTTTTGTTCAGGTTGTTGGCACTGGTCAGAAGTATTGCAGTCGCGTATTCTCACGGCCAAACTGCTTTGAAATGGCTTCGAAATTGCGCTTTGAATGTACAGTCAAATTACTGGAGGGCCAGAACTCTGCTTTTTTCAGGTGAAATTGGTCAAATTCCTTAGGGTTAGTGCAAATTCAACAAGGGCTTGTGATATTATTTGTTGCATGTACGATAAAATGAGGCTATTCTGAGCGAGAAAAAAATAAAAAAAGGCCTAAAAAGTCACATAGGCTGGATATGCTCTCGGCCCTTCAATTGTTCCGTTCACAAGACATTTTCCCAATAAATTGTGCCTGAAGCGGGGGGGGGGGGGGGGACACTCCAGTCATCAAAAATGGTGTTATTTGGACCATTCAGGCACCACAGCACAGACACAGTAAAATTAATTACTTTGTGATTCAATGTCTTAATTTGTTTGTTTTCATCCCATAATTTGCCTAATATTCTGTATCCGATTTGAATGGCGTGGATAGAGAAAGTATATCAAGTGAAAAGTTAATCTTCAACAACTGTGAGAACCCATTAGGCTTGATTACCAGCTAGCCGCCTTATGGGAAATGAGCCGGCACTCACCCTGGACCCGAGTGAGTGGTGGAAATCGAGCCAAGGAATCCATGCGAAAGATGAAATGCAGCCATGATGGTAAATGACCATATTCCCACTGCTGAAGGGACAGCAGTCCCAAAATGTCTGGATTTTTGTAACATCAACAGCGTCCAGAAAAACTCAATTTTGATATTGAACTCATGATCTGTGGCACAACACAGTTAAAATCGTACTATGAACTTAAAAAAAACCACTTGCCTACAGTGTTGGGCGTGATTGTTTTTTGATACTGTTCAAACATTTATTTATTTGTCCATAATATTCACTTAAGATTTAAAATACTATTTACAAGGCTAAAAGTTAAAAGCAAAAATGGTTCATGTAGCAGATAGTCTGTCTACAGACCGATTTATTTTTAGCCCAGCGAACGCGTGCAAGTGCGAGCGCGTAGCGGGAGAAACTCACGGGCTCGCTTCGCTCGCGAACTCGGCTCAAAAGGAAAAGTTTGTGAACAGACTATGTAGCAGACGGTCTTTTACCCTGAAGATTTAATTAGTCGAAAACGTTCGGTTTTATTTTCTTTTTAACTTTTATCCTTGTAAATAGTAATTTGTTATTAATTAATTAATTTATTTATTTATTGCTTCAGGGTGACAGGACTTTTACTTTTGAAACAAATTCCCCTCCATCATCGCATTTCCTCAAAGCAGCAGCGGAGATTGAGAAGGGAGCACAAAAGCCAGGTAACTAATATATCCTTGTTATCACTGCATGTCCATTTGCACTACCACTGCTCCCAAGAGTGCAAAAATCAAAATAAGAAAAATCCTAAATTTCATTTTGTGAAATATTAAAGGGGCTATGTCACCATTTTTAGCGTTGCTTTAAAAAGCCGAAATACATCTTTATATCAGTAAAATTCCAAAAATAAGAATCCAGTTTTGTTTAAAATTATTCTACTAGTGCTCTAAAAGTAAAAATAAGTGTCTTGGGCTGCAGATGGCCAGGATGGAAATGGATTGTATCTTGAAAAAATTGGGCCAATTTTTTCAAGTTTATCGCTTGTGTCTTAGAAAATTCGCTAAAACTCCGATTATGGTTTATTTTCTCTGCTAAAATTCACTTGATATCTTCCTGTTAGTGTTCTTAAAGCATTTCGTGTACGACAAAGGTACTTAGTGTTAATTTGCGACGGTTTTGACCCGAAAACCTCAAAATCACCATGACATAGCTCCTTTAAAAAACAAATGGTAAGTTGCAAAAATACTGCTGAACAGGTTTTATTTGAATGACGTCAGACCATGGGATTTTTTTGACGGACTCAAAAGTTAGCACTACTTCCGACATAATTGACATGTCTCTAGAATATTGACTCTGGGAGTGAATGGTTAAGGCCAAGGTTAAAAAAGCAATACTTTGCAGGTGGCATGTATGTCTCGGAACACCTTACACATGTACGTCTCGGAACACCTTACAGGGTTGGCTGAGAAAACAATAGAACAAACAACAGAACAATGCAGGATCCTAGCACTGAAAATAATACATCTGCGTGATACCCAGGTCCAATGAAATTAGAGGTTCTGAAGAGGTGCATGAGTAATAAGAGGAGGCTAGGAGGGGAATGGTCAAATGTCCTTAACCACGCCCAATAGGGGATTTTGACTATAATTTTTTCAAATTTTTTTTTGAATTTTTTTGAATAATTTTTTCAATTTTTTTTCAATTTTTTATGTATTGTTTAAAAACAAGCAGTAGTGTATTATCAGGTTAATACACGTGCTGCGAGTTTTTTGAACGGCTTCAAAAACATTTGTTCGAAAGTGTGTCCCTTCGGAATTAAAACAATTGCGCTTTTGTGCAAAGAGGAAATTAGCATACAAGAAAAACAAGTAGACTGATTAGCATACAACACATGTGCCACGTCTTCGACGAAGTAGCCATTGCTTCCCTGCTCCTGTCGAAAGTTTTGGGATTTTACAGTTCTGAGGAAAAAATAATCTACTGAAAAATGCTATACCAAAGTTGACAGGTACGGTAGATAAAACGCCTGAAATTTTTTTTTCAGTGGTAGAGAACGAGTAGAAATAAGCAGCTTGCATCTTCGAACCAGTCACTTACCTGGCAACTTACACGAGGGCGCTGGTGTCATTCAAATAATGGCTCACTTGTTAAACTGTTGGTTGTTTATTTTGTTGGGAAGATTCCAAATAGAATGGCAAAAGACTAGATATCGTAAAACAGTACCAAACAAAAATATTAAAGTCACCATTTATTGTACTAAGAATCCTGAATAGTTACTATCCGAGTATTCTTTATATAAAGATTACGTGTGATCTTTATATAAAGATCACGGTGGTCATTTTAAAATCATTCTCATTAAAGATTTAGCAATAATTGCATTGTTTGCACATTCAGCCTCGCACTCCCCTGTGACTGAAATCAAAGCTGCCACCAGGCTTGTCATAATGACCGTAGAATACCAGGTATAAAGGTGCATACACGTGATTGATTTGTGTCATGTGATAGGCTGATATGCTCATGAATTATTAATGAGTTTTTGAATTATAATTATAGGTGATTTTGAGTATTTTTTCAAAAATTTTTTTTAGGAATTTTTTTCAATTTTTTTTTTTCAAATTTTTTTTCAACTTATGTGCAAGAGTTGTCGTAGTTCTCCCGAACTCAGGAGGGCGTACACCTCAGTACTGTACACCCTATACAACCCTGTACAGCCCTATATACCCCCCATACAACACTGTTTTCTAAGTTCATGTGTGGAGGAATTCCATCACGTCCCAAAAAATGGGGAAATAGTCAAATCCCCTATATGTAGTGAAACCCCTAGGGAATTGATTGAGACCACACCGGGGAATAGTCAAATTTCCCTATATATCCCCAAAAATTGGGAGTACAGTTAAATTTTGGGGGAATAGTCAAAATCCCCTATATGAAACCCTCCAAGAAAAGGAGGCCACACATTTTTTAAATCAACAACAAGTTTTAATGAATCTTAAAGTTCAATAAATGAATATGTTCAATGTCCGCAAAAGTACATGATTTTGCGGGGTGTGTCGCTTAAACCAACTCTTTCTCTTGTGATGATCTTTACCATCTTTGAAGTAATATGAATCAACACAGATTTTGGTATTTTTCACCATAAAACCACGAATCGTTCAGTTCTTCATTTGTGACAAGACAGTGAGCAGAAAGATTGTTGAATGGATTGTCATCATTGTCAAATGGGTTGTTACTGTGTTTGCGAGTTAATCTATTCAATCTGAATAAAGCATCGGTGCCATACCCTCCAAACATTCTATCATCAATATAGACTCCACGATATCCAATGGCCAATGGTGGAAGTTGATAAGCGCAGATCTCATTGAATTCTGTGAGGCTGCAACTTAATGATTGATATTCCTCAGTTGCATTGAGAGTTGGTCTGAGTGAATGTTTGATGATTTCTCCGAACTTGTAAAAGAAGTTTCTTAGATCCTCAGTATCCTCAAAACTCCTTGCCCAGTCGTTGTTGTACCATTCCTCTTCAGTCATTGATGCCCCATTGTTCCATAGTTGTTCCGGTGTGATGCTGTTCTGGTGTTGGATTGAAATTATTACATTCATAGGAGCAGGTGTAGGGGGTCCAAAGAGTCCAATGCATAGATTGTTGACAAGATGTTTTAATTGAATACAAAATGTATTGTAGTTGAGTATCTTAAATCATTTGAAAAATAATTAATTTATTGCAAAAAATTCCTTTCGATTATCTTGTCTGTTTATTACTCCAATGAAAGGAATGGGATATTCTCCTTCTCTTCTTGGGATGACAGCTGTAATATTAAAGAATTTTATGATTAATAAGATCGTTCTCCTCTCTCCTCATTTGTTTGCAACTCCACATTTTGTAGTTGTAAGCTAAAATATGCATGTGAAAGTAAAAATGCAAAAAAAAAAACTTTGATAGTATTGATGTGCCATGAATTGCTCCGTGAATGTGTCTTGATGCAGCGGGTTTTTGATGATCAATCTCAAAGTGATTATCATGAACCGAAGTGGTTCATTTGTGCCGTGAGAATATTGTGTTATGAAGGCTGTTGTCATCGCTGTGATTTGATTGGTACTGTATGTTGGCAATCACTGAAAAATGAAAAGAGAGAGATCGAAAAAAACTTAATACCATGTCCATCTCATATTATGTCAAAATGTTTCCCAATTGTTATTTCTTATTGTCAACCACCCACTGAGCGCGCATGACATTTGATTTTCATTTATTTTGAAATACGGTTGACCAACGTTTTCGGTGAAGCGACATATTTTGATGAAAAAAAGTGAGCGATTGGTCACATCAAGTCCACTCACATAATTTAACTTATCAATGAGATTGGTTGTTAGACATGTATTGAACATGTTATCCTGGAAAACTTTGAAGGTCATTTCTCACAGGTCCGCTTGCGGGAATTGATATGTATGCTACATCATTCCACCAAGATACAAGGGCTGTTGTTGGTAGGGATGAGTAAAGACTTTGCCTTAACATGCTGATCAATGAAGTAAAAAACGAGTCAAAATTGATGATCGGAATGGGTGGCATCTGCAAAAAGAAAAAGTAACTCTTAGAAACCTTGCAAAAACCTACTTCCTTCTGATATTGGAACTGTTTATCAAATATTGTTTCTTCTTTTTGTTTGATACCAAGGCTGCTGCCTAAGAAAAATTTCAGGGAGCCCTTTGGGCTCCTAAAATTAAAAGTTAGGAGCCCAAGCCACATTGTTAGTAGCCCATTTTAATCTCGATGTACCGTTTTTCCAAGATCATTACATGGTTCTTGCACCTTCTGATATTTATCAAGGGCAACTTTAACGAGAATTTGTGGGGTTTAATTGCACACAAACAAGAATTGACACAATTACAGGGTCGTAGCCATTGACTTCACATGACATTTGGTTTTCATTGATTTCGAAGTGAAATTGAACATCACTTTTAGTGAAAGGACAACATAGTAAGAAAAGATAATCACCGCCACGATTGATTTTGTCTTAAAATTGTGTAACCAGTTATGAACCACCGAGTGAAAGTAATTTCGCTTGAGTAAAAACCGGGTTGTTCTCGGACTGTTCTCGGACCACTTGTGGGAATGACAATGCGAAGTAAATTATACCGCTGTGTGATCATTGGATACTCTGGAATGGGTGAATTTGCAATTGCTTGAGTTAACATGCAAATCAACAAAGTGAAGAATAGAAGAATTCTTCGAAATCAGCGAAATCTTCCGCTGCGGCGAAAATGTTGATGTCGAGGAAATTTTCAATGGGTGATAAAATGCTAGGTATGAAGGATAGATGATTAATTAACATATCAAAACTTTGCCGAGTGTATGCCGTGTGATTGGATATCCTTGCTCTACTTCTTGCTTCTTCTTCCATAACAGTTGAGGAATAAATAGAGGAGAAAAAAATGTTCCTGTTCAATGGCGCGAATCATTCTGCTGAATAACCATTGATTTTCTGGGTACTGAAAAGAAAAAATGATGAGGTTCTCGTTGATAATATATCTAAAGAAGTCATTGTAGTTTTGAGCTGGTGGCTGACAAAAAATTGAAAAAGTCATATAGACTTCAGTTTGGAAATAAGGGTTTCGATAATTCTGGAGGAATTGGGTCTGTGTCCATTTGACCATGATAAACACTTACGCGTCAGAGTTGCTCCCGTAGTTCTCCTGAAGCACGTAGAGTTTGCAATCTTTCAATGACTTGTTGATTGGTGAGATTGGGTTGTACTGCCACTGGCGCTGGTGGTGATGGTTGTGGTAGCGGTTGGCGACACTGGCACAATTTTGTCTGACACGTTGCATTTCCCATTCTCTTTGGCATGTGACGACAGCAAGGTAATAAGAAAACACCTTTTTTGCAGCAAAAGTCTTCAGCGAGACAGAAGTGGCACTTGAACTTGGTCTCAGAAATTTCAGGACTTTGTCCGGAAAGGCGTAAACTTTTTCTGACTGCAGCCAATTTTGAGTGGTGGAAAAAAAAATGACGGTGGGAGGGTTTCTTTTATAGAGGATGAGGTGGCATCAGCTATTGCGAATTTTCGTTCCCTGTCGTTCCTATCGTAACCACCATGCCTACATGGCATGCAGCACTGATTTTCTTATCGTTCTGGAACAATACTGTGAACGATAGGAAAAGCACGATCACCTCCTTCGAGATAGCTTGCACAGAAGATGAAAGTGTTTTTTTTTTCTTGTACCAAGCACATTAAGTTTATCAGGGCATAGTATAGTGAAAGTGAATTTCAAATCATAGTCAAAATCAGTCTGCACTACCGGCGTAACAAACAAGGTACATCATTCCTATCGTGCCCTTACTCAATTGCCTCCAAACATCATGCCATTCGTGCCCAATTTCGTTCCTGTCGTGCCCTTGCTCAATTGCCTCCAAACATCGTGCCATTCGTGCCCTATTTTGTTCCTTTATCGTGCCCATTTCGTTCCTAGATCGAACCCTAATTCATTCCTATATCGTGCCCTATATCGTTCCTTGATCGTTCCTAACGTGCCTTTATCGTTCCCGGGGCCCGTTTCTCGAAAGTCCCGATGACTTATGCGCGCCATGTATTCATTAAAGATTTAAATTGTGTTAGTTTTGAAAGCAAAGCAATAAAAGTCTAAATTGACGAAACAAGTCGGGCTGGTTTGAGGGCTAAAAATACATCACCATTTTATAGATTCTGATTAAAAAATATAGTTCCAGGCCCGAAAAGTTATCGGGACTTTCGAGAAACGGGCCCCTGGTGTGGCTTCATTAGTCACGGTTCTTGAACTACAATATGTAGTATCCTTTTTTCGCGCGCTGTAAATATAGCAGTTGTCATCTGCATACTTCCCTTTCCAAGAGAGAGTTAGAGCGTAAATAAAAAATCATCAATGGAAAATTACGCCTTAATTTTTGTTTTCTGTCTTCTAATTCAACATTCTTCGCAGTGTGGATATGTTTTTACACACTAGCAGGTAACTAACACGAATATGAAATTCTCGCGCACAAATCGACTGAACGTGTTAACGTTTAATTGAGCACGGACGACAATTTATCAGGTAAGAATTATCCTATTGACCCCTGCTTTATTCCTGAAGAAAACCCACTTTTATTTAGTGTAACTGATTTTTAAGATTTATAACCTATATCAACTTAAATATGCTGCCAATCTGGACCGTCTTTCTTTTCACAGTCCTTAGCGAAAGGCTGGATGGTATGGAATAGTTTTATTTTTTTTATGAAATGATTGACTCATAATTTAGTCGCTTAATAGAAAACCAGGCGAGTTTCAGAAATCATAAAGCCTGAGCGGAAGAATGGCGAGAAAGTCCGAGTAAGCTTGCTTTTGTTCTTACCCAAATGCACAGAAAAACTATCCTATTTTCAGCAGACATGATTCCCAAAGTACCCTGCCATTACACCGAATCTGTTAAAGCTATCTCGCTGCGATTTTCACAGCGAAGTAAAATTCACTTTGACAGGAAAAGCATACAACTCTATGGCCAGTACTCCCCTTGAGCTTGAAAAGCTTGAAAAGTTGTAGTAGCGAAACGATTTATTTTCATGACTCGAAAAATTAGTTTTAATCATCATCATCATCATCATGTCGAGCGCACTCGGATTCCAGAAATGACCCTCCTCCAACCATTGGTGTCCTCCATCACTTCGGGGAGCGCCTCTCTCGCTAGTCCTGAATCATCCTCTAGCTGGTCAATATAGGTCTTGGCTGGACGTCCCCTAGATCTCTTACCATGTGATGGCTCCCAGAATAGCAGTTGGGAATTAATAAAACAAATAAAACAAAGTTTTAATAAAACAAATAATTTGCGGGCCAATCGATGAAAATTTCTCAACTTGTCATCGACAAAGAACTCAAGCTTCTACATGTAATTTTACACTGACTGTTTAATGACAGTTAGTTGGGAGAAAATATATCTTTTATCGTACTTATAAAATCGCGTAACGTCGTCTCACAATCCCTTCCAATAAGCTTCCAATAAGCTTACTAATTCCTGGTGCAAATTTATCGCTCGCATTATAAGTTACTGGACTAGAAAAGGGAACTTATAAGGTCGACTTGTAACAAGTTGGAGACTGACACTGGAATGACTAGATACGATCTCCCTATATTTAATAATGCTCTGGATTAGCAGAAAGACTGGCAGAACAGATCATGATGTAGGAGTCTAGATTCAGCTAAGTTTGGACAACAATACTGTTAACTTTGACAATGTTATGACGTAGATTTATGTATTTTACAATAAGCTTAATTTTACAACAAGATGTCAAAACTTAACTTAAGCTTTTTATTCGAAAAAAACACACTCGTGAATGAAAGGCTAAGTAGATTATTTAAGTTAAAAATACAAGGAACAACTTGAATTTCGAAACTAATGTTTATTCCTGTTAAAAGTGGTCTCAAAATAATCCGCTGAAACACGTGCACGGCTCAGTATTTAAACTTAATTTCAGGGACATCACTAGTTCCTGCTCACCGCCAATTCCTCAACAAACATCGTCATCTTTTCGCTTGATGGTCACAGTTTTGCTTCTTCAGTTTCATTCTATCTACATTCCGCTGCTTTTGACGATTTTCTCTTTGAATTCTTACCCCCGTCGAAAACACAGCACTAAATTTTGCTGATGGCGTCTCTGTTCGTTTTGTTAACAAAACAATTAACCAATTAGCATGCAAGAATTCGCTCAGTGAACTGGATGGTGTGGCTTTAGCGAGCGTGCACTCAAACCCAAGAAAAATCGCGCAAGAAACGATGTTAGATGCATAAACACAAGAACAAGAAAGGGACAATTTTGGCGCTTATTTAACTAGTGTTTTAGCTTGTGCTTATTACACTAGTGGGACTATTACACTAGTGCTTAGTGTAATAGTGCGTACACTAGTGCTTATTACACTAGTGGGAACCGGTGTAAAATAAAGACGCACACGTACAAGGATTATTCTGCCATCTTCCAGCTTTATGTCAACATCACTGTACTTGCGTTTGTCTTATTGTATATGCCAATATTAGAACTGGTAACGTACCAGTCTTTGTTCTTGTACTTATGCTTGTGCTTGTCGCACAAGTGGAAACCGGGCTTAAGGGTCTGTTTACAGGGAGGTTTGGTCACCCTCCTTCCAGTCTTAACCTACCAAGCCTCACACATTTCTTTTTTTTTTTCCACGTGTCGTGCATGTTTGTAAGGAGGCTAGGGTAAGCGTAGTGCTAGCTTCTGTCAAATGATTACCCAAAGGCTGTGCTATAGCTTTAAAGAGTAGAAATTGAAATTTTGAACAACAACAACAAAACAGGATCCAAAGCGACCCTTAGCGACTTATTTTTTTTTTAATACTTATAGACGAAATCAACGCATTATGGACCATGGAGCGCTCGCTCAATGAGTGGCAAATGATCTTGAGAGAGCTTTCAAGCCCAAAAGGAGTGAAGATATCATGCCTCAAAGTGTCCGCCCCTCACCCTCCCCCCATTTCCAGTTCAGCCCCTCATTTGTTGTCCCCAACTGTGTTTACTGTTTCACCCTCTCCCCCTGTTTGTTCCAGTTTATTTTATTCTGATTTGGTCCATCCTACATGCATTTCACATAGTGTTGCACCCCATACCTCACCTTCACTTCAACTGGTCAATACATTCTCCCCAAACCATTTTTCACCCATCACCAGTTCTCCCTCTCTACCAGACACAGCTACATTTTTCACTTCTAAGGCCCCCTCCACAACACTCAATCCTGTCACTTTACAACAAATAAATTACACACACCAAAACACAATCTCACACACCCAACTACTAAACCAAATTATCTTAAACCGATTTAACATCATGACCATGATTTCTGGGGAACCACAAGGCACGTCACAGCTACAGCCATCACCATCAAAGCCTATATATAGAAGGACATATCCTGCCACGTGAAACAATTATGGACCTTAAAAATTCATCAACATCTGCCATTAATTTTTCTGTTAAGTTGGTGTGTGCCGTCTTCCAAGATCATGAACTGGTGAACAGAAACGTGAATGGTGGACATGGAAGGATTGCGTTAGACTAAAAAAAATAGGGGCAATTAAGAACATTTATTTTACTGTATATCCGACAGCGAACGAGGCCATTGAGTGGCAAAAATGTTTCAATGCAATTTATGCGCACCTTAGAAAATATAAGAATAAATGATGATTCTTACATGTAACACCCCCTCGTGCAACTGAATTTTGCATTTTTTTTAGTTGCACGAAAAATTGAATCGTTTTCTACTTTCTGCAACATTTTTTTTTAAGTTGCACAACAAAAACACGTGTAACATGGCTCTTGCAAGTTGTTTTGCCACACTCTTCTAAGTTAACCAATCACAGACCTGAAGGTTGGGATACAAGTTACATGACAATTAGAACGTGTAACATTGGACGTGCAACTTGCAACAGTCTTTTTTGCAAGACAAGTTGCACGAAAAATTGTTAGTGTAACAGCACTTTTAAAGCAGTTTCAGTTTTACTTGGAGAGAGCCTGAAATCATCACAATGTATTCTTATATTTTCTTAATTGCACCCATCATTAGTAAAGTCGTTTGCAAACTGACACGTCACCTTGCAAATGTTTATTATCAATATATAAATTATGTCAAAAACACTATTTTAAAAGCTGTTATATCAACTAAGCCTTTTGAACAATTTCCACGTGTGTTATGACCACACAGAGAATTGGTCAGCATATTTGTCTTACAAATATATATATAAATGAATAAACAATATATAGATTGTTTTACTTGTTCTATGAGTGCTCTATGCGTAGATATGCCGAGCAAAGTACAGGACGGAAAGTTGTAACTCAAGTTTCACGCACTAAGCGATCATCAGACTAAAACGTTCCACACATGCAGATGGCAGTTTTAAGTTTTAAATTTTCAAATTCAAGGACGGTTGGAGCGGCGCTTCTTCTGATTGGTTGCGAAGAACTTGTTTTCGTAGCAACATTTTGTAACGAGTTCAGATTTCTTGCTGCCATCTGCTCGTGCGGAACGTTTTAGTCTGATGATCGCTTAGTGCGTGAAACTTGAGTTACAAGTTGATCCTGTGTTCTCCTCTGTTGCCAGCACGTGCGAGCGAATCTTCCATGCTGTCTCGTTCTTGTCTGAGTTGATGCTCGATCCAATGCAATCATTCTATAGAAGCGAATGAATGGGGTTTGCTTTTTTCTTTCCATCCGCGAATGGGTTCGGAAGCAATGGTGTATTCTTGCAAACATTTCTTGCGATAGTAGCGGTTGCAGGCTGAGGCGATCGAGATGCATTCTTCCATGGGGTTGAAATCAACCAATACTTTGAACTCTTTTTGGAATAGCATGCAACCTTCTTTCAACAATCGTACATCCGATTTGCAGTAGTCATTAAGTTCTTGTTGAAAGTTGAAGAGGTAATTTTTCTCGCGTCTGACTTTGTGCCACTTTTCGAATTCTTCTTTGCGTTCTGGTTTCATTCCCATTGGATCATAGTAATCTCGAGCTGGGATGATTCCTTCGTAAGCTTCATTCTCTTTGGTGTTGAAAACATGGGGGGAAAACCCCATTTTCAGTTCCTCGAGTCCAAAGGCTTTTGTGAATACAGAAAGTGACATTTGCAGGAAAGCCATGCTGGAAAAGAACGCCAGAAACGATGAAGGCACGTTAGGAACGATCAAGGAACAATATAGGAACGTAATAGGGCACGATCAGAAACCCATAAGTAGGTTGAAACGTGTAACGCGCATTTACAGCTTCCGAATATTCATTTTTTGCTTAGTACCATATTTGGAAACCCCTCGGCCCCTCAAGATTGGAAGCAAGTTCTAGCGAATTGATTGGTTAATATTTTTATCTTGATTTTTCAAATATGGCTGTAACAACTTCTTAGCAAATTGAATAATCGGAACCTTGTTTTGAAGCGTGCAAGAGACAGTTGCATGTTTCAACCCACTTATTGGTTTCTGGCACGATATAGGAACGAATTAGGGCACGATGTAGGAATGAATTAGGACACGATGTTGTTGGAAAAAAAAATTGAAAAAAAAAATCCCAAAAAAATTGAAAAAAATATGATACTCAAAATCACCTCTATAAATCAAAAATTGAAAATATTTTGAAAAAATATGATACTCAAAATCACCTACATAAATAAAAAAAATTGAAAAAATTATTCCAAATAAATTCAAAAAAATTTGAAGAAAAATTGAAAAATCAATTGAAAACAAAATTAGTCAAAATCCCCCATATAAAAACAATTATCGTCAAAATCCCCTATTGGGCATGGTTAGGGAAATTTGACCATTCCCCTCCTAGCCTCCTCTTACTACTTGCATGGTATCTGATCCTCTGGTGGGATTTTGTAAGGATATTCATAGAAATGAAATAAGGAATGAATAGGCCAAAAATAACGCAGGGTTTACAGTGAACACACAATAGGGGGTACTCAGGTATTATAGTGACGGGGAGTTGCAAATTTGCTTGCTTGAAATTTGTGACCTAAGGATTATTTTTGGGTTAGACATGTTATGATGACATTTTTGGGGTGAACAATTGTGGTGAGGTCACTTTTTTGGGGGGTTGGCCAAAAGCATAACCTTTTTATGCAGAGAGAAAAGAGACTTTTTTTTTTTGGGGGGGGGGGGGGGGGGGGGGGGGTCTTACAATGTAGCCTTATTTGCACCTCCTAGTCACTATTATAGTGACTGGTTAGAGAGGTGTCTGCCTTAGAGAGGTGTCCACCTTAGAGAGGTGTCCACCGTATAGAGAGGTGTCCACCGTAGAGAGAGGTGTCCACCGTAGAGAGAGGTCTGCCTTAGAGAGGTGTCCTCTTTAGCGAGGTGTCCGCCTTAGAAAGGTGTCCACCTTAGATAGGTGTCCGCCTTACAGAGGTGTCTGCCTTAGAGAGGTGTCCACCTTAGAGAGGTGTCCACCTTACAGAGGTGTCTGCCTTAGAGAGGTGTCCGCTTTAGCGATGTGTCCGCCTTAGAGAGGTGTCCTCTTTAGCGAGGTGTCCGCCTTAGAAAGGTGTCCACCTTAGATAGGTGTCCGCCTTACAGAGGTGTCTGCCTTAGAGAGGTGTCCACCTTAGAGAGGTGTCTGCCTTAGAGAGGTGTCCGCTTTCTAGAGAGTTGATGTAACCTGACACTATAGAAATCTGTAAACCATTCAAACGAAACAAAGATTTTTGCAGTATTTGGCAGCCTTGTCTGGGTTTCCGATGCCTGGCCTGCCATTTTAAAGAAAGAAGAAGAGACTTCTATAGCGCACATATCACATGTCTCAAGGCGCTTTACATACACCTATCAGGGACCGCGGAGGGGGAGGGGCTGTTAGGGCCGCGGCCCCACCACTTTTTTGCGCCCCCGCCCCCACTTTTTTTCGGTTTTCAATATGAAAAAATTATTTTCAATTGTTAGCCCTCCCACTTTTCACCTTGCTCCGCGGTCCCTGCCTATGAGAATGAGATCGGACCTCAGGCAGCCGAGGGTGGTCACAGCCAGAGTTTTGTTACGTCCTTAGTGGTTCTTTTACATCCACTGCCATTTCTACGTGGTCATCCGAACGTGAAAATCTAAGCATTTCCAGATGTCATAGCAAAGGCAGCACCCTCGTCCTCAGGTATTTAAAACCCTGAGTGTTGGTCCGGCCGGGATTCAAACCCGCGACCTCCTGCCCTGCAGAGTGGCGCTCTATCAACTGAGCTAACTAGGCGGTGGTTTAAAAGTCACTTGTATTTGTATGTTTTTATTCCTGGGGCCCTTCAGTTGCATATTATTACAATAATTACATGAATTTTGAACTTTTGTATTACCAGGAAGAGAAGTCGCTGGCACAGTTACCCTCAAACAGATTTATGAAATTGCAAAAATCAAGAAGCAAGATTCAACTTTCAGGAATGTTCCCTTAAAAAGTGTATGTAGGTCGATCGTTGGATCTGCGAGGAGCATGGGTATTCAGGTTGTTCCTGGCAGAGATTCGGATACGTAACACTGCAATGCTTTGCAATCAGTTACAGTGAAGGTTAAAGATTACCTGACTCTGAGATTTGTGATGTGAAGTGAAGTGCAGTGATGTAAAGTAAAGGAGCTTGTAAAGTGATGCAAAAGGACTGAACCAAGTGGACTGCAGAACAATTCGTATGGACTGTCTTTTGGAATTTCAGGAATGGACTATGGAGTTTTAGAAATGGACCGAGGAAGCTTACAAGTTCAGCCATGAATTTTGATAGAAAGGAAAGATGTAAACACAAGTACTTTTAGTAAAAGCTGCCCATGCAAGGGATAAACGTGATCGAAATCCTAGTTTTGGAAAACAGTAAACATTCAGGTTCAAACCTTGGACCAATGGATATTGTCAATGGCAATTTACACAAATCTTTACAATAAATGTTGGAAAATGTTTGCATAATTTATGCTCAGGATGAAGGTAGTCATAATTTCGTACTTAAAATGTTTTTTGCTGCTTAGCACTCACGTTGAATTATAATATTGAAATTTAGTTTAGAATGAGTGCTGAAAAAACTGTTACAAAGTGTTCTCGCGAGACCACTCGTGAGAACACAAAATACTGATGAAACGGTTATCCCCGAAACGTCTGACTGTCTTTGAAACAGTTTTTTCAGCACTCAATCTAAACTAAATTTCAATATTATAATTTCGTACTTGCACGCCATTCTAAAGATCTCTTCTAAGTGCTTTTCACCAAACATGCAACTATTTGCAGTATCAACCGATCTAGGCTACGTCCCCTACTTTTTTCGAACAGTGATGTGAGTTCTTTAACATCTCCTACAATTTTTAATATGAGGTGTAGGAGAGAAGGCCAATTAATGTCACCGCCCAATGACACCATCAGAACTGCATGAGACAGGTGTTGCGCACAGCCAGCGTGAATTTACCAGTTATTCAGTTAAGTCCCTATCCAGGTGGTGGTTGGTCTAACCTCTTTCCTCCACACTCCTTATACAATGTTGTTATCCAAAATCACACTGAACGTTTGATGTACGTCCCACTTTCTTGATTTCATTATTGCTCGGCGGGTGGTTAAATATATGTAAAGGTGTATGTTTTTGGTAAAAAAAAAAGTGCTTAATGTCCCAAGCCAAATCGCCAGTAATGTTGTCAAATATATTTTTTTATTATCAAGACAGGAGCACGAAGCTGCAGGGAAGGCGGCTTAAGGTGATGTTACACGGGACGATTCGCAACGACAGGTATGTTACACGAAACAACGTGAGCAAAATTCGTGTTTTTGCGTTGCAAATTTCTTGAAGCTGAATCAAAAACTCGCAACGAAAAAAATGCGAAGAAAATCGTCCGTGCACCCATGTTGCGAATCGTCTCGTGTAACATCAGCTTAAGTCATCTTAAAAAAATGGTAATAAAGCGATTTTCAATTGAGTGTCGAAAGTAATTCCGTGATTGAATTGGTTTTGCATTGCTACGCGTTCTGATTGGCTTAAAATTCTCGCGCCACTTTGTCAACCAATCAGAAGTAAAACCAAACCAAATCGCAATTTACCCGCACGCGTTTCCCGCGCTTTGCGCCGGCGACATGCATTTGCTTCGCGTTCTGATTGGTTCATTGGATTGTCTGCATCTGTTGTGATTGGCCAGAGTAATAACTTTGGTTTTGGTTTTACGACACTGCTCTAAATTCGATTAAAAGCTAGAGTTTCCTTTGGTAAAATATCACCAAACTTTCGTAACGTATCTGAAGATTTAGCGCCGTTTGTTTTCAGAGGGATAAAAAAATGTCGTTTTGGGTACGAAATAAGGTCAGCTGGGATTTTCGGAATGGTGACAGCAGCTCGTAAGTTCGGCGAATAAGATTCCTTTCCCTAAAATTTTCTGCCGCTGAAATATTCAGTTAAAAGAACCGAAAAGCTGAAACTGTATCAGCTTTCACACAGTTTTAGTTCCTATAAAGGAACTTAAACACGGACCCGCGCTATAAAAGAGATAGCTCCTCCCCCTCTTTGTCACGCTATCTCTGTTTCAACGGCTTATTCAAGACGGCGGACGAAGCGAGAAAGAAAGAGGTGAACAGTGGGAAGTTGATATTTCAAGAAATAAAGCCAAACATAGCCTTTAAAAGAATAATTTAAGTTTGACCGGGCATGTTTGACAAAATATATGGCGATTACACCGTAGCAATGCGTGTAATTTGCATAAATCTCCTTCGTTCACGATGCAAATTCGAATTTCCCGCCGTTAATCGTTTCCACCAATGCGTGACGCCTCGGACTATTCTATGTTGACAGCTCGGTGTCTCGAATGAAATGACTGGCGGCTTGGCCAGGCCAAGGTTCCTTTCATAGCGCGGGTCCGTGTTTAAAGGCCCACCTTCACCCAAAATACTGTGCGCACCGTGATCACTTTCTGTGTTAAACTTCGTGTAACACGAAATTCACGCTGGAATGCGTGCAACCAAAAACAAACGACCGCAACGTCTTTTGGGTGAAGGTGGGCTTTTGATTGCTGGATGGAAAAACAGTACAGCGCCATTCCAAGTGTTTTCCTAAACATTTTTTCCTTATTGGGTGCAACTGTCAAGACTCTTTGATAAAATAGCCGAGCACGTGGTGCATCGGCAGATGCGTGCTATAAAGTTTACGAACATACATTTTTCATGTCCCATTCGCCCAAATTTTGCCTTGATTGTTGGTCAAACATAATGGAAAATGGTTCATCTTCGCACAAAACGGTTTCTTTTGCACAATGTCCAAAACAAAACGGAACAAATGAAATATATTCATGGGTAATTCGGACTGCTCAGGAAATTGTACTAGAGCAAAAGAAACGGTGATGCTACGTCGGTGGTGGAGTAAAATACGAAAACTTGGTTTTATCAGCTGATAAGGTATATTGCTTTAACAAATTCGTTAGGACGATTTTTGGACACCAAGTTTTGTTGCAATTAGATTTTCGTTAATTTTCTCTTCTTCGTTCGTTTGGTGACCGACATAATGCAGTCCGGAAGGTAAACCGACATGTAACGTTTCCGCGCCTTTTTTATCCGCAAAAAGCAATACTTCTTTTTCCTGTTTGAATTCGCAAAGAAAATTAAAATCGAACTCAATTATAGTTTAGATTGGCTAACTCATACATATTTCATGTATAATGTCTTTGTTTCTTCAATGTCTAAACTTGGCCTTTCTTTGTAATTTCCTGATAAATTATTGTGTTTTGTGTGTTTGTTTTTGCACAAGGCTTGCACCTAAACAATTCCCATTTTGCAAAGGTAAAAAAACCTGATTTCTTTAAAACTTTTTAAAGTATTGATACCTTTCGAGGCCAACATAAAAGAAACCCTTTTTCGTTAAAGTGGAATCTTTATTTAAATACAGTGAAACCTGTATTAAGCGGACACCTTCGGGACCCTCGGGACCCTCGGGACCTTCGGGACCCTCGCTATAATGTTCGCTTACCAGAGGGGTCCGCTGAATACAGGTTCGTTTTATGGGAATATGGGAAGAAAATTTAGGGACCCAAGCAGCTGGTAGGGGGTCCGCTTAAGGTGGCTCCAAGTAGTTTTTTTTGGGTCACACTTCCCTTTTTGAATGCGCTTATACATAATCTTACTTTAGCTCAATAAATCTGAAATTGATACCAGATGTTAGGCTTGGATAAAAGTTTCGGATGATGCTCTTTTTATGCTAATCAGCGTTTCCATAGCAACGGTAAACAAATATTGCGAAAAACAGTTTTTCCAAAATATAAGCGGTCAAAACATTCCATAGATTTCACAAATTATCATTAAATTACCCGACAGAAAGTTTCCTCACACTAAAATTATTACTCCCTGCAAATAGCTCTGAATAATTCCTCGGCAATAAAGAGATGGAGCTTTTCATTCAAATGCAGTTTAAAAAGAGTGAAAACGTCAAGCAAAACTGCATTTGAATGAAAAGCTCGATCTCTTTATTGCCGAGGAGTTAGTCAGAGCTATTTGCAGGGAGTAATAATTTAAGTTTGAGGAAACTTCCTGTGGTAATTTAATGATAATTTGTGAGACCTATGGAATGTTTTGACCGCTTACATTTCAAACATGAAAAACACTTCTAAAAATGTTTCAGCTATTTATTCAAAATCGAACAGTTTAATTTGTTGAAATTTTCCCATTTAGTGTGCTACACTGTATAGATTATAGCGCATTTATTCGCCTGTCGTGGGTAGCCCCAAAATCGAAAGATAATTAGGAAAAACTGTTTTTTTCCATGTTTGTTTACCGTTGCTATGGAAACGCCGATTACCATAAAGAGAACATCACTCAAAACTTTCATCCAAGCCTAACATCTGGTGTTAATTTCAGATTCATTGAGCTAAAGTAAGATTATGTATAAGCGCATTCAAACGGGGAAGTGTGACCCAAAAAAAAACTAGAGGGGGTCCGCTTAATATGGGGTCCGCTTACAGGTTTGACTGTAAACCAATTCAGTTGCATGGTTTCGAACATTTGTGGCAAAAATTGTCATTTACATAAACGATGAATTTAAGAATTTAAGAATAGCTTCTTGTGAGATGAATCTTTTTTCAAGTACTCCCATTTTCGACAAGACAAACCCTGCCAGCCCCTGAGTAAAATCTTCCTAAATTCTCTTTTGAACTCCTTGTGCCTCCAGGCGTATAAACCGGGATTTACCACCGAATTACTGTACAGCAAAATCCGAATCCAAAATCGCGCATGGCGACTTTCCACTGTTTCAGGTGCAGCGAAGTGATAGAGGATTAAATAATTCGAGGGTACACTAAAAACGCAAATGCTCCAATCACAATTGCGATTGTGCTCGCCGTTTTTCTCTCCTTTTTCCGGCCATAAGCCTGTCTGTCCTTTTGTGCGTTGCTCGTTTCGTCAAAGTGGCGAAACAGTCTTTGATCTAGGGTGGTTGTAAGAGATAAGCGCACGACTTTAGAGGCAAACTTGCTCTTTTTGTGCCTTCTTATCGATTTGCGAGCAATTTTGAAAATCCTTTGATACGTTGCCGCAATAACGAGCGTTGCCATCAGGACAAAAGCCACGAAGAATTTAAGAAACGTCTTGCCGCTAACACCCGGGAATTTTGGCAAACTGGTCATGAATATGGAGAAAGCCCAGATCAGTAAAATCACTAGACATAAACGTCTTTTCGCAAACCTCACCGACGATAGATAAAACATTGGGTGCGACAGAGCGATGTAACGGTCAATACTCATAGCAGCAAGACTGGAGATGGACGCTATAATGTTCACTCGACCAACAAAACCCGCAATTTGAACGACAGCTTCTGGGACTGTCGTACCATGATACAAGGCCATATGCTGTGAGGCGCGCATGGGAACTAAAATAGCGCTTACTAGAAGGTCGGCAAAGGCGAGCGAAGCTAGCAGGAAGTTGGAAACGACCTGCAGTGATTTGGTTCGGCATACAACAATAATCGTTAGAGAATTTCCAAACGTTCCAAGCAGACACAGTGTTATTTCCACAAAAGACGCCAAAAGAACTGCAACAGAACCTTCCTGCGTTGATTTGGGTTCGTTTGCAGTCGAATTTACGTAGTCGTTACTTGCCATTTTTGTGCCAATCTCTGATCCTCTGAATCTGAAGTTTTGATTTTCTTGATAGGAATGAAAAGAAGATTATTTGCTCAGCTGTTTGCTCTGTGTTGCGGAGTACAAGATTATCCAGTTTTTCTCGCAGTGTTTGGTTGTCAACAAATGTTTTCTACCAATGCATAAAATCAATCATTAATCATGTTTCGCCACGTTGAAAATTACCACAATTGGCTGGGCTTGCACAGCTTGTAAAGATGTGACATTGAATTTCTCACTTGGTGACCAATATTTACTGAGTTCCATCTTTCAACTTATGGAAACAAACTTCAGAAACTACACAATTATTCCAAGGTGTGAAAACGGCGAGGATTTATGTAAATATCTCTTACTGTTCTTAGTTGAAAATGTTAAAATTAAGGAACGAGATGAGGGCAGTTTTCTTTTTCCTTTGTCTAAAAAATGTTCATTTCGTTATGATATCATGACTCCGCCTAAACATTGTTGTACAACAAATGTTGTGCGTGTTTCCAGTGTTTCATAACAATGTTAGAACGTTTAGCCTGGGCTTAATGAAATGCCAAAAGAAACCGTTATGGTTTAGACCAAAAATGATTCTCGATTTCTTAATCAAATATTCATCATTATATCAGATCGATCATTGGAAACGCGAGGTAACACTTTGGTTTAAATGAAACGTAAAAACAAAACAGCGTTATTATCTAGCATGCGTAGCAGATGGATTTAACCACCGGTACCATTATCTAGATTCTGCCCGGAAAGTTGTACATTTTTGCTGAATTCCTTTTTTGTGTGTGTTCATTGTGCAAAACAATTAGCAATTATGTTATCTTGATGTCCTTTATTTTCGGGGGATTTATAATGAGCGAAAATCATCCAAAATTGGCCGGTTAAATTTTCGCGATATGCTATGCGCTAAGTCGAGTACAAAACTCTCTCTCCTTCCTCTCCCCCTCCTCATCCCCCTTCTCCCCCCTCCTCCCCCCTCCTCCCCCCCCCCCCCCCTTCTCCCCCCTCCTCCCTCCTCTCCCCTTCCTACAAACGTCTCGCCCCTAATCTCGTGATCCCCTTATTGCTATCCTTAAAGTGCCCATCACCCCTAGAAAGTTATTTTCAGAATCAACTCTATGTACATTGAATAGTTGAATGGTAAAATATTTCTTGTTTTGAACGTCGCGTTTGTGAGTTATAGAGATTTGAATTTCGCATCACTTCTGTCGCATCACGTCGAAAGCAGACAAGAAAAATCCCAAATTTTATTCTGTTATATATTGAAAAGCAAATGGTATCATGTAAAAGAACTGCTAAAGAAGGTTCATTTGGATGGTCACACCATAGGATTTCATCAACAGACTCAAAAGTTAGAACAAATGGTACCATGCAAAAGTACTGCTGAAGAGGTTTCATTTGAATGGTCACACCATATTAGGATTTCGTCCACAGACTCAAAAGTTAAAACAAATGGTACCATGCAAAAGTACTGCTGAAGAGGTTTCATTTGAATTTTCACACCATAGGATTTCATCCACAGACTCAAAAGTTAGAACAAATGGTACCATTCCAAAGTACTGCTGAAGAGGTTTCATTTAAATGGTCACACCATAGGATTTCGTCCACAGACTCAAAAGTTAGAACAAATGGTACCATGCAAAAGTACTGCTGAGGAGGTTTAATTTGAATGGTCACACCATAGGATTTCATCAACAGACTCAAAAGTTGGAACAAATGGTACCATGCAAAAGTACTGCTGAAGAGGTTTCATTTGAATGGTCGCACCATAGAATTTCATCCACAGACTCAAAAGTTAGAACAAATGGTACCATGCAAAAGTACTGCTGAGGAGGTTTCATTTGAATGGTCACACCATAGGATTTCATCAACAGACTCAAAAGTTGGAACAAATGGTACCATGCAAAAGTACTGCTGAAGAGGTTTCATTTGAATGGTCGCACCATAGAATTTCATCCACAGACTCAAAAGTTAGAACAAATGGTACCATGCCAAAGTACTGGTGAAGAGGTTTCATTTGAATGGTCACACCATGGGTTTTCGTCCACAGACTCAAAAGTTAGAACCACACTACATGTCTCCATAATTGACTCTGAGAGTGAAAGGATTAAAAAAACGCTACCCGATGCATCACGTCGCGTGCTGTCAAAAACCCAAAAAGTCGCCCATGCGCTCCAGCTTGTATTTTCAATGAGTTGTAGACTCACTATCAATAACAGTGAAATGTAGAATGTAATCTTACTTTTTAGACATAATTATATGTTTTTTATACACAGTGAAGGTCCACACCCATATAGACCAGTTGTTGGACCCACAGTAAGCACCTTTTTCTCTTAAGAAAATAAGATCCTGTATAACAACGTAAATGATCTAAACTCTCAGTAGACACTAAATATATAAATAAAATATAAATATATAAATAAATAAAATATATAAATAAATATTATAATTATTAATCTTTTTAGGCTAACTTGGAAAAATCTAGGTTCTTATAGGCGGCCTTTTACTGTATAGAATGATAATCTTAGGTTATGACGTAAAAAATGTTGCTATGGACACGGAAACTCTTTTGAATTGGTAACCTGTTCGTGTTTACATAATCGCCTGTGACCAATTTGTGATCAATAGTCTTAGAATGATCTAGAGTGGCTCTGCCGACAAAAAGTAATTATTTTAACGAATTTTTAATATGGTAAACGAAGACAAAAATAATATGACTTTTGAAAAATCAGCATGGGTTTGATTCCATCAGTTAAAAGTCACAAATTCAGCAAGATCGTTATGAAACGAGCGATTTATGAGCCGAAAGATCCGATTGTCTTCAATACAACGTCCGTTTTTGTTGAGTACCTTCCCTCAAAATGTCAATGAAAATAACTGGCTCTCTGTTCTCTAATGACTGAGTTTTCTCCAATTTCAGGGAAAATCAAAAGACAGTTATTCCAAAATTGAGTGAGAGGTATAGAATTTGAAGTTGATGTTAATATTCACTATAAAATAATTTTTAAAAGTTTAAAATGCATAATTTGTTTTATGTGGGTCTCGTTGGGCAAATAAAATGTCAAATTTTCCCGCAGTATTTGACCAGCTTGTGTCGCCTTTATTGACTCTTTATATATTGCCTTCATATCTTTTTATTATAGTCCGTCACTAATAACGAACAGATATCGAAAAGAAAAAAGAAAGGCGTTTCCCCAATTGTTAGCTCAACTAATCAGACCTTATCGCTATATCATTTTCAACAGCTTTCTTTTACATTATGCTAACACTTAAATAGAAAAAGTGTTGGCTTTTCAAAATTTTGAATAATATCCTTTGTATTCTAAATGACAAGTTTACGTAAATGACAATAGCAGCTAACAAGCCTTTAATTTACATTCAGTCAAAAATACGCTTTTTTTTATCCTTGATGATAACTTAAGGGGAATATAGTTGAATATAGTTGCAAACAAACTATTAATTTTTTATTGCAGACACTATCACTTTCTTTGCTTGAAGGGTTGTCTTTTTAAACATTGTTGCTGCGAAAACGTAACATCCTTAACTACCTTTAGGCTTCATTTTAACTGTGTTTATTGTGAAATGGCCTTTCCTTTTTAACATATTGAGTGGTGAATTAACAGACGCTTCACTTCGACGATTTTTTTTTTAAAATCATCTGTCTTATTTTTCTGACCTGAATCCACTGCATAGCTTATGCAGAACAAAACATTCAGTCCTAACCAGCCGTTTCACTAAATTCCCTAATGACGAATGAGGCGTCAGATACTAAAACCTTTCTAATGATTTTCAGCGGGTGTTAGTGTGTCTGCCAACTTCTAATCTGACGTAATTTAATCATCTTAAACCTGCCTCGGCGCGGGAGCAATTAAAATAAGTGCTGGCTGTATGGATTATGAATTTTGTTTGTGCTTTACTCTCGTAAATAAGAGCTAAATCAATGGCGGAATAATAAGACAATTTCTGTGCTCGGCATCCGGCCGACTGTCGCTAAAACTAACGTATTTTAAAATTGCCTTAGTAGGCTTTAGTTTTTTATTGTTGGAAATGATGGGCGACACAATCATACCTCTCCGGTAGCTATGCTTCTTGACGTTTTCGCCATGGAGGAGGGCTTTTGTTATAAGAGTACTTTCGTTTGGTTTCCGTTCCGTTCATCGTTCATGATTATCATCGCGAATTAAATTAGTTCTTTCTTTTTTTAACACTTTACTTGAAATATTACACAGACTAATACTAAAGAAAGATTTTATTAGCACCGTTAGGAATAAAACTCTCGACACAACCGCCATGAATTATTTAAAAACCTGCTGCCGCTAAGGCTTCAAAACAAATTTGAATTCTAACAAAACGTTTTCCTGTTATTTCCGCCAAAAAACTAATTATTGGAACACATCTCAACAGAAAATTTACATTTAACTCTCTCGAGCGAAAGCTTTGAACAAGCGGAGCTTTAATTTCAATTACAGCATATTTGTTTAAGAGTGTTCTTCACCGCTCTTCTTATTTCTCTGATTCTCCAAAAATAAAGAACTGGATTTAGTGACGAGTTAAGAAATACTAAAGTCAGTGTAAGTGCTCGAACAAGATAAGCAGGTCGAGAAAGTCCTTTTGGAGTTACAGGCAAAACCGCTTGGGCTACGACATATGGTAGATAACAAACAACTAATGCTAACTGTATCCAGAGTGCATTTGACACTGACTTTTTGTATCGCGCAATGTTCAATGGCTGAATTCTTCGGTTTGGTTGTTCATGGCCACGAGAATTTTTCTGTACCTGATATTGACGTTGTCGAAGAAAACGAAAAATCATTGTGTATGTGTAAATGCAAGTTACTAGACAAAATAGTATGACGATGTTACCATACCATAAGGTAATGAGATAATTCAAAAAATAAAGCGCCGTACCGACGATGGACACAACCCAAAGAGCAATTACTGTTATACACGTTCGCTTCAAAGTTACAGTGTATCTGTATTTGAGCCCCAGCAACAGAGCGAGGCGTCTGTCCACGCCTATTGCAGTCAATGTTAACAAAGACACCGAACCCAAAATATAGCCTGTGAGATGGCTTAAGATTGCTGCGTAGTAACACATATTCCAATTTTCAATCACAACTGATATCCAATACACAACAATGACCGGTTCTGAAATAAGCCCGACACAGATGTCTGAAGCTGCCAGACAACGAAACATAAGTTTAGACGGCGAACGAAGGGAAGATTTCTTGTGAAGAGCAACCAGGATGAGGGAGTTCCCCAGGAAAGCAAAGATGGCTAGGAAAATGTTCAATGCTATAAGACATATCAGCTCGTAATGTGCCCCTCCAGTTAATTCTGGTGAGCAATAATTTAGTATAGGTACGTCTGTTGTCTGTTTTTCCTCTCCGGTGAAGTTTGTGATCGCCATTTTTGCTACAGTTTCGATCCTTTCACGCACAAACCGTCTCCTTTTTTTCTCTTCGGCCGAGGAAAGAAGTTAAATGACAGACACCCGGACGCCGACTTGTCTTTTAATCTTGGGTTTGATCGCAGGCTCATTTACCCCAACAAGGCTAGTAATCGAGCCTGATGTATTATTGCAACATTCATGTCAAATTGACTGTGTTTTGTTTAATTTTAATTTGTTCTTGTTGATGAATTTTATAACAGGCAGCTGAATAAGTCTTTTTGCGGTAAAAATACACCATTTTCAAAATAGGGCAAACAAGGCATGAAGTAAAGTGTTTTATGAAAGAAAAAACATTACGACAACAAAAACAGCTAACAACCGAATTCACATTTGTGAATTATAAACTTGAGATACTGGTGACGCACGTTCCTCGAAAGTCCCGATAACTATTATGCTCGCACTTTTTAAGTTAAGGATTGTAATATTGTTTGGTTTTGAATGCTAAGGGAATAAAATTCTAAGTCGAGCTGGTTTTTGGCCTAAAAACTACACCACAAGTCTAAACATTTTGATTTTTAAAAAAAGCTCCGGGCTCGAAAAGTTGTCGGGACTTTCGAGAAACGGGCACCGGCTAGGCTCCAAGTGTTCAAATGGTAGATACATATCATATCCACTGGATAAATTGCTATCTATAGTAACTGAAACAATTATGTTATCCACTGGATAAAGACTCATCCGTGCAGTGGATAACGATTTCCACCACTGAACCAGGGCCGGGAAAAATATTTTTCTGCTGAAACTTGAAACAACCACACTTCTTCCTACAACTTAAGGCAATCAGATTTCTCAATTCCTAGGTACAATACAATAACGCATGGTAAACACTCTTTAAGCTATCTAGGCCCAAGGTTATGGGGAAAATTATCTACAGCTGATAGATCAGCAAAAACGTTGAATGCTTTTAAAAACAAGATTCGTAAATACGACATAACTCTGTTAATGGATGATGGTTGCAAGGATTGTACCCTCTGCTCATCATAACAATACAATTTTATCATTTTCTTTTTTTAAATTTTAGCTTTTATTATCAATTAATAGATTGTTAGCTTTATATAAATTTTAAATATTAAATATATTTTAGGTTTTAGATTAATATTAGATATTTTATACTTTTTTTTTTTTTTTTTTTTTAATATTTTTATGTGTCCCCAAATTAGTATGGGTTTACCCAGGCTATAAGGTCTTTTGACACTTAAATAAAGTTTCTATCTATCTATCTATCTATAAGAAGTAGGTGGGCTACAAAGCGCTTTCTGTAAAACCTGTCGGCGGAAATTTTAAAGTATGGGCAAATTAAACCCGAGATCAATGCCTTCTCTCAAATTTCAACAGAAAAGCCTTTTACCCGATATCTCAAGTTTATAATTTATAAATTAAAAATATAAATTTAGCATTAGATTCAGGTTCTTTTTCATGCAAACACTTTATGTTGTGCCCCGTTATCAAAATTGCGGATTCAGTTTCAAGGAAAAGGTCTGATTATATTAGTAACAAAAGTGAAGAAAATTTAAAATGTCGTGCTGCGTTCTGTTTATATTTCCTTACATGAAATTGCTTTTATTCTTAAAAACCACATAAATATGCAGCCGGACTCTAGAAAGACTTAATAATTTTTAGCAAAGTCCTAATGTGTCAATAAAAATATGATAGACGATCATGACATGATATTGATGATGTTCAGGCAGGGCGCGCCAGCTTGTTGGTTGGAAAGACTGACAACGTAGGTTTAGTTCAAGTATCAAAGAAGTCAACATCAAAATGTGTAATAAATGATTTTTACCATGCATATATTTAAACCTGCTTTGAAAACCCGACGGTATCAGATGTTTTCACCCGCGATATAATGGACTATATTAGTTAATATATTTCAGTGCACTTTTATTACCTCTACATTCTCTTGAATTTATAATAATATAATATAGAGCGGTCTTCAGTTGAGTGTTGTAAAACCAAAACCAAAGCAATTATTTTGGCCAATCACAACAGAGGCACACAATCCAAAGGACCAATCAGAACGCGAAGCAAATATATGTAGCCGGCGCCAAGCGCGGGAAAACGCGTGCGAGCAAGTCACGATTGGTTTTTGTTTTTCTTCTGATTGGTTGAGAAAGTGGCGCAAGATTTTTTAGCCAATCACATAACGAAGCAATGCAAAACAAAAGCAATCTCGAAATTACTTTTAACACTCAAATGCTCAAGGAAATGCACGCGCTATGATTGGTTAAACCGAGTTCATTATAATTCGATAAAGCACGCGCGTGACGTAAGGCTCATAATAACCGTTTTTATTTTATAAAAGAAATAAAAAACTTGTTTCTCGTGCATTGTTGGGTTAAAAAGCACTTGGGAATTTTTAAGAACACTCGAGAAGTGTGAGAAGCTCGTGTTCTTAAAAATTCCCGCGTGCTTACATAACTCAATAATGCACCGGCGCGTTTTTTTTTTAATTTCTTTAATAACTGAAGCTTATGCGCGCGCAAGCTTTTCGTGTTCTATCAACATCCCGCGTGGTTTATTGAGCCAATAAACTATAGAAACGTGTGTGTGTATTGCTTAAATATAATAATAATAATAATAATAATAATAATAATAACATTATTTGAGTCTCAAAGTCTTCTGGTCGGGCACAGGTGCCGTACTTATCGGGGAGATTATCTATAAAGTAATTAAGTAAAATGTCCATATACATGTTATAACTAACTGTTAAAACAAAAAAATATATTTAACAAATAGTTTCCATTTTGCGGTGTGTCTGTTCAGTAATAGATCACAGATTACGTCAAAACGTAGTAAGAACAAAAATAGTCGAGTGGGTCACTGATGTTGTTCTGTGATCTATCTGAACAAACGTACAGCAAAATAAAATCCATTTGTTTTATACAATAATTTATTAAAATTTCGTCTCGATGTAGTTTCCCACGCAGCCGTTATTTGTCTCGTCGGGGAGGAGCGTTGCGTCACGAGCCAAATAACGGCTGCGTTGGCTGCGTGGGAGACTAGTCTCGATGACGTCATCTATGCATCTGTCCTCCAATGGATCAAAAGTAACGACCGACCAAAATTGCGCGTAGAATTCCAGTTATTGTATAAATATATATCCTTATAAGTAAACAAGTAACTGTAATTTGCAACGGACCACCGTAACGAAATAGAAGCACCGGATCCTGTGGTAAAGGATCTAATCAGCTATAAAATAATGAAACGGTTTGATAAAAAAGCAAGGCTGATAAACGGTACGGAAACGACTATATTTGTAAAATATCCAATATTTCGAAAGGCACAGCCTTTCTTCTTCAGGGTCTTACAGATATAGATCCTTATAAGTAACTTATGCATTTAAAAAAAGCCTAATTAAATTTGATGGTCACTTGATCCAACTCTTCTGGAAGTCAAGCTCATCTGAAGCAACGGAAGGATGTTTTTCATTGCAATTCGTTTTTTAAACTGTCTTTTCCCGTCGGTTAATTAAATGAGGCGCCTACCAGTCACTTAATAACTTATTACAAAGAGACTCCTAGCAAGACATCGCTGTTATTTATTGATGGGAGAATTGACTAGAATGACCACCTATTGTGTCCCTTCTTGTTTATTTACTTCTGTTGTTGCCAATATGTCTACGTGGAATCCCACGTAGACAACCATAAGTATGTTGGTTGAGGATTAACTAGAAATAAAAGGTAAAAACAGTAGTTTATGATCCATCAAGAAGAGAAGTGAGCTGATGTTGCGTAAATGTAACAGGAAGTCGTAACCGTCAGAGCACATTTTCTTGACTGAGAATAATAGGCAAACTTCAGGAGTAATTTTTAAAATAGTAGGGAGCAAAAGGAGCCGCTCCTGGAGGCACTTATAATTAAAATAATACAGGAAGTAGTAGAATAATGGGGAAAAGTGAGAGAATAATGTACATGACGTTAGGAACTGGAAGTTTGGGAGAGGAAGAGCCGGTGGGGTGGGGGGGGGGGGGGGGGGGATTAGGATGGGGCATCCATATGAAAGATACGGGGATGCTCGTCGGAATTTTTTAATTAAACCCTTAAAGAAGACCAATCTGGGCGTGGCAACACAGTATGACGATGTTTTTTTTTTATTCTCCGCATAGCCTGTTCATGTTCCAGGCATTCAGATGAGGATTGAAGAATGGGCGCTGCCGCACGCAGAAGGAAAAATATCGCGAGTGCTGACTGAGGGGGATAGCCACGAAAGAGAGCGAGACCCCTTCTCCCTAAAAGAAACGACCAGCATCCCCACGGCCCCTTTCATTTGGGAATTCCCCCCACACACCCCCTCTCCGGCACTCCCCCTCACTCCCGCCGAGGCGCCGAGGAAAGACGAAGAGCTGTGAAAACACGAGCGGGTGGTGAGTGGAGCTTATTTTCGGTTTCACGAGTGTGTTACTCAAGTTCTTTATGGAAACAAGAAAGGATTCAACCGATAAGAAGAGCGAAAGACAGAGGGCGCGATCAATTCGACCAAAAAATCCGGTTTGAATTTCCGAAATTTTCATATGTCGAATGGAACGGTATTTTCCACTTGAATGAACCGATCTCGTTTCTTTAGCAGGCGATGTTGTTGAGACTAGAGAAACAGTAAGTTTATTTTCATAGTAAGAACAAGAACTCAATTCCACAAACAAGGAATATTTAAAATTGGCGGGAATTTATATGCAAAGAAGTTCGTGCATTTTACAAGCGTATTGCTCAAGTCATTCAGTTTTGTTTCCAACTTACCAACGGCAGGAGCGATATTTCCTGAATCATCCACAAACACATCGACGAAAGAATTCTAAACCGTCAAACCGGATGCAACAATGAAAATCCCCTGGCGCGAGTGCCTGGCGTCGCCCATCTTGTAGCTTTTCACGAGACAATAACCACGGCTGAATTGTCGCAAAGAGTAGAAATGCCAACGGGACAACCTCGAGAGGTTGACCAAATTTCCGAAACGAATTTTTCGAAAATTTCTGTTCCATTCGATTTTGTGCCTTAATTTCCGGAAATTTTTGTCGAATGGATCGCGCCCAGAATCTTGTGCTCCAGTACATTCCGAAATGATACGGCCGGGAGGCCTGGTAACGAATTCCAAACAAAATGGCGTCCAAACGTGGTATGTGTACAAAATCTGTCGTCTCGAAGTTGTTCTTAAATTTGTTTGTGAAGGAATAGAAATTTCAGATCATGGCTCTCTGATTATGAACAAGAATTGAACAGTGGGCGGTTCGCCCATTTTTGTGCCCAAATAGTGAATAGATCAGTCGTCAAATTTGATATTTGAAGACAGCATGTCGAAGGCGACGAAGAGGAAACACGTCGCGAAAGAAGTTCTGGATGATTATGTGGTTCCAGACCCAAACCAAGAGATCGTGAAGGTAAAGAAAGTGTTAAGCATCGGTTATAAAACGTCTTCCCATGTTCGGCTGATAAAACTGCCTGATGCTTTTCGTTATCGCAAAGTTACTCCATGTTCAAACCTGGGATGAGAAGGGGTGGTGAGGATGGGGGGAGGGGAGGGGGGGGGGGGGGGGGGGGGGGGCGGGGGGGGGGGGGGGGGGGGGGTGGGAGTGGGGAATTCACCAACTCAATCTACATACAGTAGAATCGCCCTATAACTTTCTATATCTACATGATTTACTTGCAAAATCCTAATGGACATACAGCAAGTATCAGTGCAAAGTGTGAAATGTAAATAATAGTGCAAATAAAAATGATGATAATTAGTCTAACTTAGGGTGCTTACCATTTGTCAGAACTGCCTGGCCGGACCGCTCAATTAGTTAATATTATCCCATTACCCTGCATTATCTGCCAAAACTGGTCAGCCAGACTGGTAAATTGTGAAATAGTATGCACCCTTTTGATGGATTGTAGGAACAAGTCTTCAAAAAGATGCATTCTAGTTACAAAATAATGGTAAGTGCCCTTAGGGAAGAAGATAATCATTAACAGCTACTATACGTTAAAATTACTTTAACATCTGGCCAAATCAAACCATGTAGATTTACCTCTGTTTATGATGCAATAAATTTTATTAGTTGCTCAAATGGGGTCTTCACCACTGCATACGATATAAAAATTATACAAACTACACTACATGTACTTTCAGGGTACCAAATTAAAACAGGACCTTAACAGAGTTCAAACATGACCTTTAATATACTGATCTTCTAATATTCTGATAGTTGTGTTCACTGTTCTAGATTTTAGGTAGTCGTGGTAACAACCTTCACGAGGTGGAAGCATCTGATGGCAGCAAATATCTTGTCAGTATGCCATCAAAATTTAGGAAAAGTGTGTGGATTAAAAGAGGTATTGCTTAATTTTTTTTAGTCAGCCATGAAGTAAGGGTATTATTACAAGAAACATTTCCCCCTCCTCCATACATCATTTTAAGGGATATGCACAATACAATAACTCTCATACAGGGCCTCTGATATTTAATACGTGATGGTGCGATTTCGCATAATCGGCCTCAAATCGCATCCGATCGCATAATTCACGAAAAATCGCATAAATCGTAAAAAATCACACAAAATCGCATAATGTGAACAAACCACACGATACACTATCGCTTTAGCTAAGAAACTTAATCTAAAATTTGTTTTTTTCTATTGAATTATCCTGTATCAAATAAACAAACCGCCACTTTCGATCGAAAATGCGTTCGTTCTTGGCCACAACAAGCTTGGTAACCGCATAAATTTCTTGAGCACATGTTTTATTTAGCCTAGCCTGCATAACAGGCGTTATTGGGGCGCTCAAGTGGGTTTTAGGTCGCGAGCGCGCAGCGCGAGACACGAGCGCGAAGCGCGAGACACGCACGGGGAGGAAAACTGAAAAAATAACGCCTGTAGACACGCTATTGTTCGGTCTCTTCCGCCCACACACACGCCCTCTAAAATTGACAGACAACAATCAGACATTCTCACAGGCATATAATTACGGCAACCAATCAAAAAATGTTAAAATTATTCGCGGCAAACATGGCTGAAGGCGCCAAATCTGTTTGCATAAAATTCCATGGGCACGAGGAGTCGCGACGATGTCGCGCACTCCAACAAAAGTTTATGGTCCAAAGGTTTGTAATTCCTTTTGAAGATTTTGTGGTAATCTTTTTCTAATAAAAGTACTACCGTTCCAGTTTTTTCGATTACTCAAAGACGCGGATTTCAAGGAATAAACACAAGTTGTTATAAAAGGTGACAGGCCAAACACAAATCCTGCTCGTCAGCTTTAGAATAAGTCTATCCCAAGTAAGTGCCTGACAGATTTTTCCTTTTGGATCAAAATAAAGATATAACAGGCCTGTTGTTCTAAATGTTGTCGCTTCTTTGATTGTAGGAAAAAATCTCTAGCTGTGATACTGACAGGAGGAATTTACGCTTTCCAGAACCGTTTGGAATATTTAGTTTGTTTGATAGCTTTTGGCATAACAAAGGAGATTTTTGGCTCACTTTGAGAGAAAGAGTTGCAAGATCAGTAGTAGCCGCTTAAGTAGGAATTATTCGCTGCTAAGGATCAGTTCATTTGTTGATCTCAGTCCGTGATTTAATTGCGAGCGCAAGTCTGCGGTTAGCATAACTCGCGAGATAGTTTTTCTCCATCACGGCTAAAAGATTCTAAGATCCAAGTCTTATGCGATAGTCACAGTCTATATTGGAATAGTTGCATCTTGCAATTGTTTTTAACTCCACAGAGCTTATTCTGCGTTTAAGTTGACGTGTTTCTCGGAGCTAGGCAGTACCTCCATTGTCAGCGTATGGCGTGATTGCATCACGCATCCGGTTTGAAATATTTGAATCTCCAGCATGTTAACTGTTTAGTAATTCTAATGCATGCAAGTGGTTACTTCTGTATATTCTCGCTGTTCGTTCTTTAGATGATCTAAATACGGGAATAATTCAAGAGCTTTTGAAATAGCTTTCTCCAGACTCAACGCCATCTGGGTTCTAACGGCTTGATATCTCACATCTTGATCTCACATTTCGACAACATGCATCACATGGTACAAATCAGCCAATAAAGATTTACGTTCGCCAGATGAACGTTTTGGAAGAGACCGAACAATAGCGTGTCTACAGGCGTTATTTTTTTCTTTTCTCTCCCCGTACGTGTCTCGCGCTTCGCGCTCGTGTCTCGCGCTACGTGCTCGCGCCCCAAAATCTGCTTGAGCGCCCCCAATAACGCTTGTTATGCAGGCTAATTTAGCCTGGTTACTAAGGTTAACCAAGATGGCCACTCGTTTACAGACTCTTTTCTTGGATTCTGTCGTTCGTTTTGGATGTTCCTTCATAGCTAAAAGCTTCAAAATGTCCCACAAAGATAGCGAGCACCGTTTTAAAACAGGTATTTTTGTTTTCTTCCTCTGAAACCTTGTAAAACATGCATAAAAAAGTTCCAGAAAAAATCGCATAATTTGCATAATTTTCCGCATAATAGTCCTTGCTTATCGCATAATTTGCCACGAAAAAATCGCATAATTTCCATTTTTTATCGCGTAATATCAGAGACCCTGCTCATAACATCTATTTGACCATAACACTCACTCTCAGCTTTGTATTGGTGTTTTTAAACTGGAATTCTGGTATAAAAGGGGCCTGGCCTGACCTGGCCATTCTCAGCTTCAGTCATCAACCACTAAAGCGTAAACAACGAACAAACAACATGTGTCATTACTAAGACCGTAACTGACACAATTTGGAAAAAAACTTTACCAAGTCTTTGTGAACGTTTTTTTTTTCATTTTGCTTTAAGCAATATTTTGGTTTGATAAGATTTTTGAAGTACCGGTAAATATTTTTCTAAGGACGCTTTAGTCAACCAGGTTGCATGACTGAAACGCGCCTTAATTTGCATTTTACACCCAAATGGTGTGAAACGACGGAGGTGCCATATATCCCTTTCATAGTCACTGATACTTTATGTGTCCGCTAAAATGAAAGCTTTTCAAGAATACTTTCCTATGGTGAGGGGGTATTATGGGGGTTTGACTAAATAGCCGAGCTTAACAGATCTGTCTTTTCAATGATTTCCAGGAGATTTTGTTATTGTGGATCCTATAGAAGAAGGAAACAAAGTTTGTGCTGAGATTGTTCATATTCTCTATAGCAAGCAAATAAAATATCTGAAAAGTGAAGGATTGTGGTAAGATAGAGTTCTGTATTCATCACTTGAATTACCAAATGTTGTCATGATTAACGAGTAAAGAGGGCCAAAGCATGAATCAATATAAAAATTATGGACATCACTCTAAATATGAACAGTTCACTTGGCCCTGTATATTTCAAAATACATACAATCTCTACCTAGATATAATGTGGACACTTTGGTCCGTGTTATCTGTATTAGGAGGTTTGACTATATTACATGTATATTGTTAATTTGATTAATTTATATAACACAACAGGTACTTAAGATGTCAACACAAAAGAAATGATATATATATATATATATATATATATATATATATATATATATATATATATTTTTTTTTTAATTGCCTGAAGTGTTTAATGCAATATTATACATGGTTTGGTCTTCTTTATATGCTTTATGATATAGAATTTAAGCTGAAATGAAAAAAAAAATTTCTGCAAGTTTTAAAAACTTTGTCTCTTTGATCTTTTTTTCCCACCAAAATCACTTGTGTGACATCCTCATGTACTGTAGTTTGTAGAAAATGTCTCTGTAAATTAATTAAATGTAAAAAACACTTTCTTCCCACAATACTAGTAATCAGTTTTGTAATGGGGAACACACTTCAAAAGCAATTAAACACGCTTTTTCGTACTTTATACTCTGATAAATAAAGCCAATCGGAGTGCACACAGCTTCTAGTCTGATAAACTGGTTACCACCAACCTATCTTTAACCCATTGACACCTGAACCGCCTGTAACCGCCCGTACAAGACTCCACTGCTTTAAAAAATTGTAACTTTCTCAATCGTGCGAACATTGCCTTAACTAGCAGTTGTGAGCATTGACTAGAAAGTCTTTCAAATTGAGATACCCAATAAACACAAAAAAGTCAGCGATTTTTGCAGAATATATCAGCGTTTGAATTTGGACAATAACAAAAATTACCGTTTTTAACGTCATAGAAAAACAACAAAAATCACGTTTTTGCCTTTAGTTTTTTTTATTCAAATCATCGTGGCAAACCCAAAAGTCAACATTTACAGCAAAATTCAGTCCTAGCTTAGCAGTGAATTTTTTTGCTCTTATTCGTTGCTCGGGCCGAGCCACAGCTTCTTATTCTAGTGCATACTCACCTTGCCTCGATTTTCAACATCACCACCGCACTGCATGCTGGGAAATAAAGAGATATTTCGACAGCGTTCATTCTGTCCTCCACACTTTTCATATATATACTAAGTCCACAGCCACTCTGACCCACCGCCGAAATTTCGCGCTTGTTGTGTTCTCCTGTGGTCGCAACTTCCAAAATATGCCGCGGTAGGTCGAGAAAGTCATCCAGAGTCAAGCCCCAAAGCCACTTCGTTTCCAGGCGGCCATTTTTCCAGTTCAACGAGCAACGAGCCAAATTCGTAAACGAAGTACAACACCTAACTCGCTTCATTGAGAAGTGGACTCTGAACTACCTCCAAGCTTAATGATGCTCATCAGGCAGCTACTAAAGATGAAAAATGGCTGTGAACTTACCAAAAATCGTAGATAATTCATATTGGACCCTTTATTGCAAATCAACCAAGCAAAATGAGATCGTCACAATGACGTTTCCAGTAAACTCGAGCCTTCAGTGTTTTAGAACAGCAGCACTTTCAATGGTAACTCCAAATATGAAGTCACGAAATCCTATGGGGCGTGTGTATGCAGAAAATCACTCAAAAACGTAAAAATCCTCAGGTGTCAATGGGTTAATGCAAAACACACATATTTCTTATTACGAAAATAGAAAAGAATTGTATGCATGTACAGCTCAGAGGCTTTTATATGGGTGACCCGAAAAAACTGACCCCCAGTCCGTGGACCCCCTGTACGGACCGGGTCCACAGACTGCTTACGGACCGGTCCACGGACCACCCCTACGGACCCCCTCTACGGACCACCCCCCAAAGAGACATAACAATTATAAATAAGCTGAAAGTGTTGACTTACCGGTTGTTAGGATAGTTCACTCGTGTCGGCGACCGTTATGCTTCGTAGATTTAACTAGATTTCACAGACTATTCGAGGTCAAACTTGGGCGCAAATTCATTACACATTGCCATTTCCTTCGCTGTGGCAATGTATGGAGGAAGACCGGAGTGCCTTGAAAATGACCGATAACTATTTTCTATTTGTGATTTCTTTCCCTCCGCCATTTTTTTCGGCCCAATCTCTCGCGGGTTTATGAACTCGTCCCAGGCTTCACAAATGAGAGTACCGAATTGGTCAGCGGAATTACAAATAACACTTTAGGTAATCACCTCCCTTTGCCTGAACAGCTTTTAAACATTATTTTTGTGTTTAAAACAAATGTATTATGTGATGAGGAAAAGTGAATCCCATGCGCATGTTATTTTATTTGAAGTGTCCGTAGATGCCACTTCATACTGTTCAGTTATTTGTAATTGTTCTGATAAAATTCTTTATGCCCCATTGCCTATTTTTCGTTCGTTGCCTTGGTTGCACTCTGTTTGCTGGGAAGAGAGATGACATTACACCTTTTGGCATATTTTGGCCACACACGTGGCCGTTTATTGTAAGCAATAATTATGACAAAATGACAGAACAATAACTCTAAATGCAACTGTTCCCAGCAAAGGTGAGGGGATACCCACGCATGCACATGTAATGAATATTAGAAGGGAAACTGGGGGGGGGAGGGGTGGGAAATCAAGAAATTCCCTTGAATGATGGACGTAGCTCAGTACTCAGTTGGATGTTCTAGGCCAAAGAGGACCAAATGAACCTGATCCGCGCCTTAAGATAGTGTGACTAGTAAGGGTACATGTAACTCCTTACGACCACCTGACCGGAAGCCGCAGAACAGATTCACTGCTACAGTGCATAAAATCATTTATTTGTTAAATATATATCCTTTGTTTAGTTTCAGGGGGTGAGGGTGTGTGGGGGGGGGGGGGGGGGGGGGGTGGGTGGTAGGTCCGGTGGGGGAAGCACTTTCAAAATATCTTGCACTACTATTTGAGAAGAACAGACATGCACCATCTTCCCTCTCCTCTAACAAAGGTACTTCACTTCGCATACAGGATAAAGCAGAAAATGTAAACTGTATGTAAAACACAACTTCTAATTGATATAAAGCAGTCATTCTTTTCAATGATATTTTTGTGACAATGATATTTTTGTTAGCTTTGAAAAAAAAAATTAGGTTGACCTGAATTTCAATTTGCAATCTGTTTAAAGTGGCAGCAAATGCAGATGGCCCAAACAACAAAAGAATAAAAGTGATTTTAAATATTCAACAATTCTTACCGGTTGTCCATGGCTGCCATGAGACACAAGAGAGCGAGGTGTTGTGAAGCCTGGGACGAGTTCATAAACCCGCGAGAGATTGGGCCGAAAAAAATGGCGGAGGGAAAAAAAGCACAAAATAAAAATAGAAAATATTTATCGGTCATTTTCAAGGCACTCCGGCCTTCCTCCATAGGTTGCCACAGCGAAGGAAATAGCAATGTGTAATGAATTTGCGCCCAAGTTTGACCTCGAATAGTCTGTGAAATCTAGTTAAATCTACGAAGCATAACGGTCGCCGACACGAGTGAACTATCCTAACAACCGGTAAGTCAACACTTTCAGCTTATTTATAATTGTTATGTCTCTTTGGGGGGTGGTCCGTAGAGGGGGTCCGTAGGGGTGGTCCGTGGACCGGTCCGTAAGCAGTCCGTGGACCCGGTCCGTACAGGGGGTCCACGGACCGGGGGTCAGTTTTTTCGGGGTCACCCCTTTTATATAGGACATTAGACTCAACTGTGTCAATTTTTTTCTGTAATCCATTTCAAGGCCTGAAGCATTCACAGAGAAGGCATCAGCTGATGAAAAACCAGATGTTAAAGAAATAAACAGGTAAAATAATACTAAATAAAGAAAGAAATAAAGAAATAAATACATTTAACTTTGTTGTACAATGGTGATACTTAAACTAAACCTGTGGCCCTCAAATTCCCGAGTGAATTGGGATATAGAAAAGTTGATTTTGGGCGGAAAACGCGAGGACCAGAACAAAACCTCTGAGAGCAAAGAAGAGAACCAAGTTGAATATTAACTCATCCAACACGTGCACCAACATGTGCACCAACAAATTTAAAAGTAAAGTAAATATCACATTCACACCAATGCTTAAACATGTTTAAATGTTGTTTAGTTTAACACAGGTTTAGAAAAATACCTCCTAACCTGCAGTAATATTTGGAGTGAAATCTTTACTAAAAGAAACCATTCAAGGTAGTTTGTGTCATATACATTTAAAAACGTTCAAGATGGAGGATAAAAACAGTTAAACTACATGTAAACAACATTTAAACATGTTTAACCGTTGGTGTGAATGGGGTTTAAGTTACCGGTACATGTCTTAGTTATTTGATTTCACCGCTAGCACTCACTACATGTACCTTATGCCCTATCGCTGAAACCCTAGGGAGTTTGGCTATCCTTTTTAAGTGGTTGTGGTCAGTTAATTTGTCCTCTTTTATTTCGCGGCTTACTCATCTAAACACCAGGGTTGTTTTTTTTCCAACCCTCTTCCCCTTCAATAATGTTGGCTATCTTCACAATTTCACTCCCACTCTATGGCTTACGCAAAATTTTCCTTCCACATCTTAACAATCATAAGTCATTTTTGAATGTGAATTTATTGCTATTAAAAATAGTTTTCATTTTGTTGCCTTAATTTGCAGCAATGTCCATAATGAGGGCAAAAATGATGCAAGTGATGATGACGATGAGGAGGATTCTGATGATGACAATGATCTGTTTGTAAATCCAAACCACCAAAAGCCGACATCCTATGTTGACGCAGATTCCAGTGAAGAGAGTGATGACAATGAACCGTGACACTTTCAATCAAACTACTCTGGATTGTAATTCATAGATTGTGCAGTTCAATGAAGTATCCATACCCCACCCCCATGAAAATACATTGGAAATTCTGAGGGGGAGGGGGTCTCCAAAACCAAAGTTTTTTATTGGAAAGTATGAACCTAAACTGGAATTTCTAGAGGGGTGGGTTGGGTTTTAAACCAAAAGCCTCTGTGGGTGCTTGGATATTTTCTGAAACAACACATAATTTACAATCACCTAAGTCATCACCAACTTGAAATAAATTAAAATAGTAATAATAATAATTATTATTAATAATATAAAAATCAAAAGTTACACTGAATTATTTTAACCCTTTAACTCCCAGAATCAATTATGGAGACATGTAGTGCAGTTCTAACTTTTCAGTCTGTGGACAAAATCCTATGGTGTGACCCTTCAAATGAAACCTCTTCAGCATTAGAATGGGGTTAGTTTCTAGAGAAACTGTGGTGCTGCGTCGGTGGGGGGATGAAACACGAGAATTTAGTTTTATCGACTGAGTCGATAAGGTAAATTGACCACCGTAAAAAGATTCAAATAGCTGACGTTTCGAGCGCTAGCCCTTCGTCGGAGCGAATCAAGGAATTGTGGGTAGTGTGTGGTTTTATATAGTAAGCGGTGGAGCTACACTATTGGTGGAAATTTGGTGACGTGAAAAACAAATGTAGATTAGTTGAATGAAAAGCGTTCGTTGATTCCGTGGGGTTTGAGAGTGCCGATTTGAAAGATGATTTTTTGTTCTAGGTTTTTACGGCTTTCTGTGTTACCCTGGTGTAGGGAAAGGCCGCAGATTGTCATGTGTTGTTTAGAATGGTTAGTAAGATTAAAATGGCGCGCGACTGGTTTGGATGCGTCTTTGTCATTTTTTTCAACGTCTCGGAGATGTTCACGAAAACGGTCGCCCAGTCTTCTCCCTGTTTCGCCAATGTATATCTTTTTGCAAAAAGTACATGTTATGCAGTAGATAACATTTACGGAGGTGCATGTAAAACGATCAGTGATTTTAATAGATCGTTTGGGTCCTGTTATTTTGTCCGCGTTGTGAATGAAAGGACAAGTGTTACATCGTGTGCGTGTGCATTTGAAAGTTCCCGGTACATCGTCAGATTTCAGTGCGCTCGTAACTAGAAAGTTGCCAATGTTTTTGTCACGTTTGAATGAAATTAGTGGGGGTTGTGAAAAAATTCTGCCAGTTTCGGGGTCGTTTTGGAGTAATTTGAAATTTTTTAAAATGATGCTTTTGACTGTGTTGTTGTGTGGGTGGAAAGTGAGGGTGAATGGAATTCTCTCGTTCTCTTCCTTCAGCATTACTTTTGCATGGTACCCTTTGTTTTTCAATATTTTACAAAATAAAATGTAGGATTTTTCTTGAATTTTGATATTTGGCACTCTTGGGAGTGAAAGGGTTAAGTGGACAGGATTTTTCAGTGTTGCATTGATCTAAGTAATATTGATACCTTGCCACGTTTACTATTAATTGTCTGCATGTTCGATGACCTTTTGCTGGTAGCCTTTTTGAGATATTTTCTTTACTTCATTCCATTTCCACAACTCATGATTTCTTTTATATATTCAATAGCCTGAAAAAACAGACGACTTTTCTTGGTGGCGCCACCACAGTTACCTCCACAAATAGACGTCTGAGAAACAAGCGCAAAAATACCGTACTGATGATGTAACGCTACCCAGATCTGGGCTGGGTTCAAAGCATGATTAAGCTAACCCAGGATTAGCATCAATTTTGAATCCAGTTAAAAAACTCTACAATTGAAAATTTTCCAAAGTTTTCTGCCCTTCAGTTTCGACTTAAACTTGTCTTTACTACTAGCTATTAACGACCGTTTGAAAACATTTTTAACCAGAGAAATGAAATACTCGGTTAACTTTTAACCCGGGATTAGCGTTAATCGGCTTTCGAACAACCCAGCCCTGAGTAGTCCTACTGATTCTATCAACCAATCTGGACTACCCAGATCTGGGTAGCATTACATCATCAGTGCAGTATTTTTGCACTCGTTTCTCAGATGTCTTTTCACGGAGGGAACCGTAGTGGCACCACCGCAAAAAATTGTCTGTTTTCTTAGGCTATATATTTAATTTCATCACAGAAGTAAATGAAACCTAAGAGAACTAGGATGAATTTGTTTCATATCCGTGACCCAGAGGCTGATAATTGGAGCAGGAGGAAGAACCCCAGGGACACTCTTTCACCTATTCAGTGAACTTTTGCTCAAACCAACTTTGCCAGTTTATCTTACTCCTGCCCTGGTTATCTGCCCCTGGTCATCTGAAGATGAATTTGTTCCAGAATGAATAGAGCAGTTTTCGTGTCGTAAAACCAAAGTGATCACTCTGCCCATTCACAACAAATACCGACAATACTATGAACAAATCTGAACTTGAAGCAAATCCATGTAGCTGGTTCCAAGTGTGGGAAAATGAGTGCGAGCAAGTCATGATTGGTTTTGGTTTTATTTCTGATTGGATAAGAAAGTGGCACAAGATTTTTTAGTCAATCACAAAACAATTGAAAAGTACTTTATATAACCAGTGCTGTGTGTACATCTAATTGCAATAACGTTGTCATAGAAAAATGTAAAAATGAAAAATGGCCAATAGGAATTAATTACACATACAAAATACATTCTTCCCAGATTTTAACAATTCTCAAAGCATGCACAAGAGCTATGTTTAAGAACAGGTTTTTGTACTTTTCCTTTTTCATAGTGCAACTGTGCACATGTTACAGTTATTCTCAGAGAATGACATCAACCAGGTAGCAACATATTTCCAACAAGGACGGTTACCATATCATTTCAACCTTTACCTAGGTAAATTTCAAATAATAGCCGCTGCACGCTTAAACATGCTGCGTGTCGCTGTGATGATTAAGCTAATTAATTCTTATTTGGCTTTTTCATTTTTCTATGACAACGTTATATTGCAATTAGGTGTATCTACAGAAAAAAATCAAATCAAGGAAAAAGAAAATGCAGTATAATGTAAGAGCTTCAACAGATTTTCACAAAACAACATATTTTTATTTATTCAGAATGGACCATTACAGAATGGTTTGCATGGCAAACAAAACTAACAAAGATTTTTTAGTCCAACAGGATAAAAGAATGTCAAAGAATCAATTCACATCCAGAAGTCTAAGTTCCTTCTCAGATCCTCTGAATCTGACACTTGAGTAGTATAAAAGAATTTAACCCACTCATTCCCAGCAGTAATACAGTATTTTTATATAATATAAACACCAAGGGCATAAAAAAACACCAGTTTGATGGGGCATTTTATGGCATATTCAAGAGAGGCTTTTACAGTGTGATGCACCTTACCTTGAGCATGTGACAAACTTTTTAACAAGTTTCCATATCACCAGCTAATTCTTATAATCATTTTCGTAACTGTGGATATGTGTGAAGCAATAACGTGAATAATCTTCATATTTTTGCCTATTTTTACTGTACTCATGATGGCGCATGTCTTATGCTGTGTTCACATCAGCACCGAAACATGTTTCCCATAAACATGCTTGCAATTCCATTGTTCACATAAATTGTTAATTTCAAAACACATTTCACCCCTGGTTCTATAATTTATGCTGTTTCATTAAGCAAGCATAAGCTAGCATGAAATATTTATTTACACATGAACCGGCTGAAAAAATAGAGCTCGAACTTGCCATTACATGGTTTTGTGGTTTAACCTCACTTCTGAAGTTCTTCAGGAACGAAGGACAATGCAATGTTTGACAAGGAGACAAAATTTGCGCATGTTTCTTCTGACTTTGATCGAAAAATTTTTAGTTTCGATCATGATTTGTAATGCCCCACCTGATGTGAACACTTCACAGTGAATCACGTTTCATTTGTGATCAGACTAAACATGTTTTGCCCTGGTGTGAACACAACATTAGAGGCCTTTCAAGGTCATATTTCTCACTGCAATACAGTAGTTTCAACCAAAAAAAGTATGCGATTTATCTTTGAAATACATGTAGGGAATTCCAAATAAACACCCCTTTAATAAATTACTGGGGCTTCAATTTTTTTTTTGAGGATGTTCATAGAGTGGAATTTAAATCTGTATGTGTTATTTTGAATCACTCTTACCATTTAATTTTGCTGTATTTAAAATTGCCCTATAATGCATTGCAAACTGCAACACTTCTTATAGCACATCATGTATGCTAATAGATTGTGTCTCAGGGAAAGTCCAAAATGGCGGATGTCTAGCCAATTTTGTAAAATGTCCAATTAAAACGGAGGTGTGAAAGGGCACATGTCACTAAGTAAGAAAAACTATTTCCAGCACTACAATATATCAGGGGAAGTCACAAAACTGTTTGACTTATCTAGAGTTATCAAGGGCTGAATTCTATAACCGAGAAATTTGAGTTATGGGGAGTAAAGGCCCAGACACACAGTGCTACTTTCTTGCAACATTGCGCTGCACAGTGTGTCCGGGCCTTCAGGGCGAAATTCTACCGTAGAATGTTACAAGTCTCTTTCTTCATCTACATATACAACAAATTAAGGCTGACGCTATGTAACGAGATGGATACCAATTACAAAATAAATTTACATTCTGTACATCAATACAATCCATGTTCACTGTTGTGGTTTAGAGTTCATGTCTTTGTAAACTTTTACAGTGTATTTCATGTCTTTCTAATCTTGTATTTTCCTTTCTGTAGCTGACCTATATACAACTTTGTCTTGGATCCATCTCCTTTTCTTACCCAAACCTGAAAACAAGCAGACCAACATGTTTAGATCTTTTACAAGTCCCAACAATCTTAAATTAACTTAATTAATATGCAACCTTATTCCCAAGGTCCTCTCAAGCTACGACATCATGACGTAACTTATGGTCAACATGCTTTCTTTTTATTCTCCAAAATCTGGTATGATCTGCTAAAGTTGTCTGAAAATGTTCCGTTTTGAAAAATCACAAGTTTAGTTTTTCATGTAAAATTACATGTTAATTCTCATTATCTTCTTTAAACACTCGATAGTGTACGTGTAATTTGATTCTCAAAGACAGATTTCTAGTGCTTTACTTTCTAGTGAATTGGATATACTTATTATACTTGTGAATTTTAAATCCTACCAAACAAGATCAACTTTCTTGAAACTGTTGCAATTAAATTATATGAAAGGAAGAACATGTAATAATAATATAGTTACCTCGCCAGTGTTGATTCCAGTGACAAACGCACTAAAATATCAAAAATGTTAGCAATGTTAACATTTCTGCAAATGTTTTACAAAAAAAAGGTCAGCAATAAGTTTCAATGAGTTTCTTGGAAATTAACACTTGCATATTGTAACAGACCACCAGAAAGTTGCAGCCCCTAAAGGCTATTCACTACTGAGTCATTGCTATTGGAATTCCATGGTAACTGTTAAGGCTGGTTTTCACTAGCGACAGAATTGGAGAAATAATTAATCTGCTCACCACTGACAAATCGCTTTTTTTTTCAGAGCAGAAATCAGGCTGCCATTGTAGAGGACATGAGCAGAATTATTCATAGTTACTCATACTTACATAGTTATTCATACTTACCCGAAAGTACTTAATTTGCCCCAGCCCAGCCTGGAATAACTCTTTTTGTTTAAATAAAGCTAGTTTGCTGTGGCAGATATGGTTAATATTCTTTTCTTTCTTTTTATTAAATAAAGTTGTTGTTGAAATAATTAAGTTTGTAACTAACCTAGAATGGGTATCATTTCTGCTTTCTATCATTACATGATCACCTTTATGGAACCTTAAAAACAAAAATAAAAAATAACATTTTAAGATAACTTTCTTTATGTCAGAGTAATATTCTGAAGCTGATTTACCATGTATTAGAAAAATATTAAATAATAACAATAATAAGAAGTCTTTATTTGCTTAATAAATAAAATTTTTTAATGATTTTTAACAATCTTTTAAATTTAACTTATGTTTAGTTTTCTTGTTTGATGCTCAAATGGAATAAGCATCAATAATAAAATAAGATCAAGTACAGAAAATTCAAAAAGAGAAAAGTTAAAATTTAAAAGAACATGTGTGAAAGCTTTTTTGAAAAGGTTTAAGACATTGCTCATGACAAAAGATATAACATGTTCATGAATGTAACATACCACTCTCCTTCATAGTAAAGCTTTCCATCTTCATATCTTGCACTAAAAGGAATCTTTTCTGATTGGCATCCACCTGCAGATCACATGCAAAAACCAAGTGTTACATTAAGTGCAGTTACACAGGGCACTTTTACTGTGGTAAATGGCCCTTTCACCACAGAAAACTGCATTTAGTGAGCGTGATCGACATTTCCCCAGGTAAATTTCCCATGGTAAATATCCATGGATACATAAAAAAGATCACACAAAGCGCCCATGACAGACACAACTTATCAAAGACATCGATTAGTAATCAATGGGTAATTGATAAGTAACCACATGATTAGCCATTCATTGAGTGTTTTTATCTAGTAGTGAATAATTTATGCAAAGCATTGAGCAAGAATAGTATATGGGAACAGATACTGGTAAGCCCATTTCCTTGTTCCATCATGTGTAAACTTTTTTTAATTCCCCAGTGTATTGTATGTTAAAAGATGATTGCTGTATTTCAATTTCCCTGTGTATTACATCATTCAGTTGTCCTTGTCCTTGTCCCATCATGTGTAAACGTTTTTTAATTCCCCAGTGTATTGTATGTTAAAAGATGATTGCTGTATTTCAATTCCCCTGTGTATTACATCATTCAGTTGTCTAGACAGTCTTGTTTCACACAATGCATATGTTATGTCATGCAAAGATGTTTTGGTTGTTTTAAAGTGCCCCTGTGATCAAATTTTTGATTTTGATTTTTTTACATTTTCGTGTACAATTAGACTTTCTTATTCGTCTTGCCAAATTTCAATCCATTACAAACATCTGAAGTCATTTTATTTTAACATTTATTTCCGAGAATTTACGGCCGCCATTAATCAACCTTGTTCCAAGGCTTGGTTGCGAATGGGAGAAGGTGACGTCAAAGACTCAAACATACCTCACGGGTTGAAATTATAATAACAATAAGTATTGAAAATCACGCGAAAAGCAACAAAAACTTTGGACTTTTTCTTCGTGCAATTTTCTATGCTGATTGTTGTTATAATTTCAACCCGTGAGGTATGTTTGAGTCTTTGACGTCACTTTCTCCCATTCGCAACCAAGCCTTGGAACAAGGTTGATTAATGGCGGCCGTAAATTCTCGGAAATAAATGTTAAAATAAAATGACTTCTGATGTCTGTAATGGATTGAAATTTAGCAAGATGAGTAAGAAAGTCTAATAGTACACGAAAATGTAAAAAAATGAAAATCAAAAATTTGATCACAGGGGCACTTTAAAACTGTTTTACTCTTCAATTCTTTGACTTCAAACTCAGTATGGAAAATTAAAACTGATCCGTGGACTTAACCTTATGTTGTTTCATATTCATGATATGGCTCTTAAGAGCCCTTTGATTCAATATAGTATCAAAAGGTAATAATAATATTCATTTTCTTTGGTCTCGTACCACTATTATAACCAATCAGTAGATAAATCATGTGTTTCTTTTTCTTTCATAGTGAATCGATGTACATAGCAGCTGAATACATTACTCATTGTCCATATAATTACAGTAAGTACTATAATATTACAATTTAGTATAAATCTACTAGCTTTCTATCATGAATGCTGTTCTCTTATTGGTTACACTACTCGCTGTTGTTGGAGGTGAGTAGAGTGAGTAGCCTGAAGGCGGCCGCCTCTTCACATTTTCGAAGTGTCTGTGAAGCATATTTCTTGTTAAGTTTTGATCGATTAGTAGATTTATACCAAAACAATTCTAAGATTATTCATCTTTGATTTCTATCAGGTGATAGTTGATTTGGGCTCCGCTCTCGTCAACTACCATGTAATAGAAATCCCAAGCTCATAATCTAATCACTAAATATAGGAGGTTTCAAGCAAACAATGCCTTACTATTTTGTCTTCTTCTTGCCAATGCCCCTTTTGCCTTTGAAGAGAAAGAATTCAAAGTAAATTGATTTTATCAACAATCACAGCATTTGTAGATAATTAAAAGCAACCAGTGTGATCTTTCAAAGTTTATGTTTATTTCAACGAGTGATCTGTGTTAGTTCCACTGAAAATTATGATTAAATTTGTTGGATTTCAGTCTTGTATGCTAAAAATAAAAAAATTCCCATTGATTGTAACAACTTGCAAAGATGCTGCTAATTAATTTTTTAACTAATAATCTCTTTTATTGAAACAAAAATACCCAAGAAAGCCAAGAGGCTAAATTGCCTTGTTATCATCTAGTACAGTACATTAACCAGTGAAACAAAAATCAAACTTATTTTATCAGGTCATTAATCACGAACAAAGTCATACGTACTGTTCAAGTCACAAAAAGGCTGACAGATTTCTGCTGAAATTCTTTGCATGTTATTTAATATCACACTTTTTTGTTACAGAGAAAGATAATATTTAAAACTGGCATTCAGTTTGTTGAAAGACATCAAAAGACAGATTTAGAATAACTGAACAAAGTGAAGGAAACTTGGAAAACTAATGATTAATCACCTTCCTGATGGCTGCCCAGTCTTCAAGAATGTCCATTTCTCTCAGCATATAAACAATGTAGGGACTTGCAAACAGTCAAGGGAAAACAAGACAGACTTTTAATCTAGTCAACTCTCTCTAAAACACATCAAGAACAGGACCAGCTATCAGTCTAACAGGGTGTTCGTCTTGACAACAGTAAAGTTACAGTAAAACAAGTGACTGGAGTGTGGTAGAGACCAACTTTAGGTGTCTGTTTTAGAGGGTTTCTGTATTTTAGACAGTAGTTCATCAGGGCTGTCATTAAGATTTGAGACAGGCGTTGCTCTGATCTCAACACCCGTAACAATCTTGTTGCTTTGTCGTTCAATTTAACCTATGACAGGCAAGATCACCCGTAACATCAAGGTCTAATCAAGTGCACTCACCCGTAACAGATGCTACGGGTGATGGCCCTTAATGACAGCCCTGGTTCATTATGGTGAAATGCGTGACTGGAGTGCAGTAGAGACCAACTTTAGATGTAGCCTTTTCAAAATGTCTCACAGCAGTAGTCAACATAAACAATGTAGTGGAGTGTGTACTATATAAAGCGGCAAAAAATTGCCCATAGGTGGCAAAATCACCAGCTGTCGTCACATTTTGAGGGCAGTAGATGTTTATCTTATAGAGGTATCTGTCTTAGAAGGGTGTCCATTTAGAAAAATTTACGTCATAATTACTACAGTTCGAGATAAGGGGTGTTAACTTAGATTACAGGCAGTCGCTCTATGTTCGAGATAGCGGGGGATTAATGAGATAACCGAGTTCGAGATAGGCAGTAGTTACAAATGACTGAAAAACAGTAAGCACAACCAAGGGGAATGCAGGGTTTCAGTTCGAGATAGCAGGAGTCTACTATATGTATGCACAGATGAACATCGACACAAAATGGCTGGAGGTACACTGTACAGGTTAAAGAGCAGGGCGACAACTTACAAATATGTCATTTACAATCCCAGGTGTTGTTACAATGTTCACAACTTGGGAAATAAAACAATGTCAAAAGGATATCTGTAACTGTGACTGGTTTCCGTCTTTTGTCTGAAAGCATTGATCCATCAGAAGTCTTCCTGTGTTTCTTGTTTAGAGACTGTGATTCAAGCCAGATATCTGAAAAAAAAATAGAATCTGTCTATTTATCCAGTGGGATTAATGAATGCAGATACATGCCAATGACCAATTGAACAATGTTTTGATTTTCAGAGAGCACATTGAGAAAATAACACTATGCTGTACAAATTAAGACTCAAAGAGGTTACCAGCTGATATATCCATGTTCTGTTTATCTTCCTCTAATTTTCGTATTTTTTCCTCTAGCTCATGCTTCATACTCTCCATTAAGGCAAGCTTTTCACTCTGCAAGCAAAAATCAATGGAATAAATAAACAAAAGGGGGACTGCTTCTAGTTTGGTTCCAGACAGATTTCCCTCAATTAGCAGTTAGTGTGTCAAGTTGTGTTCTTACTTTTGTCTTGTGGTGTGGGTATTGTTTAGTGTCTTATTTGAATCTGTAGTTTTATATAATTTGATGATTGCAACATCCTCAACACCAAACTCACACCTGCTGGCCAAATTTGATTTCTAATGACAAACTTTGGAAAAGAACAGGTATACAGCCTGTCTCTAAAGCAGTGTAACTTTGTACATGGGGATGGATTGGACACATCCACAGATGGCCATGATTAGCCACTCCAAGATGGGAAATGAACTCCAGCTGGAAATATACCAACAGAAGAGTGGGAGATAAAATAACAGGTTTGAAACTACAGTAAGGACAAATAGTGCAATTTACGAAAGACAGTCATCAATGGCATTCTCTGGTGGTAGATTTACATCCAGGCAAGCACATTCAAGTTAACCCTCATTTAACCAAAGGCGAGAATGCCATCCACTGGATAAATCACTATCTTGTAGATAAAGGCCAACAAAACCAGTGGATAGAGACTATCCCCCATTTAAACAACCAGGCCAGGTTTATATGGAGAACAGCAAACAATTAGGGAAACCTCAAAATGCTTGGCATTACCCAACAATGTTCTAGCATCCCATTCATTAGTGGGTAATTATGCTACCCCTGATGAGCCATTCAGCTCAATAAATACATTGCATTGGATGCAAACTTAACATTTCGCCGGTATCCAAGATGCACAATAACGTCGAAAAATAATTTGTGATGTTAATTATAAAGTTAATAGTCATTACTATAAACTTGACCCACCTCATAGTGCTGTATAGCTGCCTGCTCATCTGCATCATATTTGTGCTTTACATTTCCTAACTAAAATAAACATTTGAAACAGCTTTGGTAAGGATAAGGACTAACAACATTCAATGACACATAACTTATGAAACAAATATACATGCTTATTATATAAACACCAATGAAATACCAGGTGAGCTTTCGCGCGTAAACATCATATCTTCACACGTGAAAATAACATGTTATCTTCACACGTGAAAATATCACCGTTGACACATTGTTCTACTTTAAGACTACAAAAAAATATTAAAGTGAAATGGTTTGATTTCATTGGTGTTTATATAATAAACAGAACATTACATGGCCGCTTGAAGATACGAAATTTCTCTTCTCGTGTTGAAAAATATTTCACTCGTTCGCTGCGCTCACTCGTGAAATATTTTTCAACACTCGAAGAGAAATTTCGTATCTTCGCGCGGCCATGTAATATCCTCCATATATACATGTAAACACTATCCTCACTACTGAAATGAAAATTTTCAAACCAGTTTAATTTTTATTTTCCTGTCTCAGAATTATAGTAATGAATCTGAGACAACAGGAAACAAAAATCAAACTCTTGAAAAATTTTTCAAACCAAAGAAAAATTTTAACCCCCACCCCCCCCCCCCCCCCCCCCCCACGAAAACAAGCCCCCCTGATTTATAACAAAAATTCCTTCCAATAATAAACCCCCTGAATACAAGCCCATGGGGATGTTTTAAGGATTGACCTGAAAATACATTATAAAGGAGTCATGTTCAACTTAAACGTTGCTTTTGATAGTTGATACTCACCCTACAATCACGTAGAATCCCTGCAACTTCTATTCTTATTTCGCACATCTCTTTAAGTTCATTGACTGGTCCTGTGTACTCCATGGCACATTCTGTTTCATATGAGATATAGACTATCATGAAATTACTAAAAATTAAGTCTCTTGGTCTGCCTTTTAAGGGGGCCTTCACTGTTATAACACATATGATGTTAATTTTTGGAAATAAAGTCTAAATTCCAATTCAGTTTAAAGCAAGTGGAAAGAAAATTTTAGTGTAGAAAAAAATTTGATGTGAGTATTGCCTGTTTGCTTTTAAATTTTGTGCACATTGCAGAGCTCTCAAGTTGATTTGCTGGGAAAGGCGTAGCTGTCGACTGTGACGCCACTACCCTAGGGGGGTCTGGGGCATGCCCGGCAGAAAATTTTGAAAAATTTAAGTAGCTACGATGCGTTTTCCTTTATTCTGAGTGGAAATGTGACCCTTTAAAAGTGACTATCCGCCATTAGTATATACCGAAACAGTGGATAGCATTGTTGGCACGCTCTGATTGGCTACTGAAACTCGGAATAGCAAGTGCTATTCACCTCCCAGCAATTTGCGCGTGAAAATTGTAATCGTTGACAGGAATAAATGAGTTAAAATGCATCATTTTCGTTATATTATCTCACTGTTTCAGTATATACTAAAACAACTATTCACCTCAGTGTAGGTGGGTAGTGGTGGATATTTACCTCGCCGCTTCGCGGCTCGGTAAATATCCACCACTACCCACCTCCTCTTCGGTGAATAGTTGTTAATTGTCACGTTACCAGCAGTCAGCACGGTATATGCAATATTCATTAAACCCACTGACCAGTGTAACGCTGGCTCTGCACGAGAATTTTACACTGTTGGAAAAAGTTCGAAGCGAGTACAATGGAAACAGGGACTAATTATATCAAGAAATATAGTTAATTCACACAGGTACTTACTTAAAGCAGCAATTTTCTACCTTAAAAATAACTGTTTTAATCAGAAACCTTAAATGCGTGAGAAATATTAGTTTTAGCTTGAGAGCATGAGTCTGGATTCGTATGCGTGAGTCTCACGCTCAATGCGTGAGGCTTGAGAGCTCTGACATTGGATTTCATCATGTCATATGCAACACACTGCTTTAGCTATTTTTTTTTTATGTATCCATGGAGATTTACTGTGGTAAATTTACCTCTGGAAAGTATCGTTACACTTACAAGATGCAATTTCCAGTGGTTAAGGTGTAATTTACCACAGTAATAGTGTTCTGTGCAACCGAACCTAAGGAAATAATAACATTACTTGCATGAACTTTGTTTCCTGTTGTCCAAACCCACCCCTCCCTCCCTTGTTTGGAGAAAATTGCACTTGCCTGCTGTGACTTCCTCCAACTTCTTTTCAACTTGGCTAGTGCGTTCTCGATACAGCCTGGAAAAATATTAGTAGTAAATTAAGCAAGGAAATGGTTTAACAGGTATTAAAGTACGAGCATTTTAAGATCAAACTTGTGTTTATACTAACTGTTCTTTCAGGTCGCTGAACTGTCTTTCCAAGTCCGCCATGTCGTTCAAACACTCACTTCTCCTTCTCTCATTCTCCGTTTCGTCAACTAAAATACACAAAAGATCTCAGTAAAATTATGTTAAAACTGACAAAACAAAAACAGAAACAAGCTGACGGAAAAAGCGCGGAAAAAAATAAGCTTCTTGAAAACACTAACTGCTGGACTCGGAAGATGACTCATCCGAACTCAAGCTGCTTTCTTCATCCTCGTCTTCACTCATGTTTTCATCCTCGTTAGGACTTCTCTCCACCTCCTCCTCGCCATTTTCTTCACCATCAACGGATGGCATATTTAAAATTCCCAGTTTTTGTTGGGTAAAACTAAAATTCAGCGAAGAACGATTTCACTCCAATGTTAAGAGGAACTGCAGGCTCGCGCATTCATCTTGTCATGCGTAACTCCACGTTGGTTTCGTAGTGATGTAAGACACCATGAAATGTCTTCTAGAAAGGAGGCCATTCCCAGGCACACGCGGTCATTCATTTTTAATGCGATGTTTCTGCAGTCTCTAAAAACAGGCGCTGTGGCTGGGTATTTCCTGCTGTGTTGTGTCCCCACCTCAAATAACTTAAGTCTTAATTGGGGAGGAGGGGGAGGGGGGATTGTTGTTTAAAGATTAGGGGAGGAGGGTGGAGGCCCAGGCGGGGTACTCAGGTATATTAGTGACGGGGAGGTGCGAATGAGGCCAAATTGTTAGACCCAAAAAAAGTCCTATCAGGCCAAAACCAGACCCAAAGAAAGACCAACGGCCCAGAAGGTAACCCAAGAAAAGTCCATTTTTTTCTCTGCATAAAAAAGTTAGAAAAGTGCACATCAAGAGAATAAAGTGTAATGCGGTATTTTATCAAATTTACATACTTCATATGTATGAATAAACCGCTAAAACTGGAAGTCTCCTTGACATTTGCATGTAGTTTACGTTTGTACATGAAACTGATACAATTGTGTGACATGAAAATGAGAAGCCTGGGGCATTGCTTTTAGTGAATCCCCCCCCCCCCCCAAAAAAAAGTCCTTACCAAAATCTTTCACCCAAAAAAAGTCACCACTTTTTTCTAACCCCCCCCCCCCCCCCAAAAAAAAAGTCCTCAGATCGCTAATTTCAAACCCAAAAAAGGTCTTCACACCTCCCCGTCACAAATATACCTGAACGCCGAACGCCGAATGTCTGTCAGCGGTTTATCTTGTGAAGCATGTGCTTCACCATGGCGGAGCGAATTGTTATTTCGAGCAGGTATATAAAGTCTTATATTACCAATAAAACAACATTTAACCTGTAGTTCTAGTAACCTCACATATATGATCGAACTGGTAAAAAATGTAAAAAAACAGTACATAGGGGAAACCAAACGCACGATTCGTGAACGCATCAAGAACACAGAACACAGACAAGGGACAAACAACCCACATCACGCCAACTCCACAGCAGCGGTCCCTACACATTTCAACTAACCAGGTCACTCTTCCGCGGACATGAGACTCATCCCGCCTGAACTGCAGCCTACCATCAATGCTTCCCGTCGAAAAGCACGCGAGGCCTTTTTAATTCGTAGAGGGAAAACTTTATCACCAGAAGGCATTAACCGAAGGAACGAACGCTGAACTCATACACTATATATTATTTTTATCTTATGTTTACAAGTGCGCTGTCTACATGTCATGTATCAGCCAATCATTTATAACCATGTATTTTTCAAATTTTAGGAGTCGTTACAATGCTTTCTCATCGCCGAGAATACAGCGACATATCCGGGATCTTCTTACAGTCCACAGCGCTAAATTTAAAAAGCTTCCGTCTGACAAAAGAGCCAAATTACAAAGAAAATTTGGGAAAATGGCGAAACAAGGTGTATGTTTTACTCCATAACAAAAAAACTAAGTACTTTGGCGGTTTGGTTCACCCTGGCTTTTCAGAAGAGGTGTTAAGGAATCATTTAAGACCCTTTTTATTTGCCTGATATTTGGACAACTACTATCGAATCGCGTTCTAAAATTCGTTTTTTTCGCTGATTTCACTATGGAAAAACTGACACCGCATTGATATTCAGGATGGTCTTTCTCTTCAAAAAAGGACTTGCTAACTAAGGTTCACCCTGGAAATGTTAGCCTCGTGTCTAAACAAAAGATTAGCGAAGTTTTGATTTAATACGATGCATGGAAATAGTATCAAAGCGCTATTTTCTAGAAGGTGTTCCGTAAACTAAAAATGGCGCTCCAAAATGTCTTCCTACGAACTTCCACGTGACCGGCAAACGGATTCAAATTTGCATAATTGTCTCAACACAAACAATGTTCCCTCAGTCGTGAGAGGCGGGCGCTTGCTTTTTGCTTGTTCAAGTTAGGATTTCAAAGAGAAGCCATCATTTATTTCACATTTCTCATTGTCCGGCAAATAGAAAGGCCTATATTATTTTTTAAAACCTCAGTTAATGTACTCTAGGTCTGAACTACGTTAACCGATCGAGTAAAAGAGCGCGTCTGGATCTGGACTGCAAAACGCTTTGTAAAGAGCAGGAGAAACAAAGCGCAACGTACAAGCGAGTGACCCGTGATTCATGCTCGTTATTTGGCAACGCTTTTAACTGAAAACCATGTTCTGCGAAAAATGTTTTTTGCCATCGTACTCTGACCATTGCGAATCTAACGAGTCAAAGTGAAAATCTTGCCGCACACGAATTTGTTGACAAAACGCTCTGTAAAGAGCGAGAAGAATAGGACATCACGTCTTTTATAGACATTCGACGCACTTAAAATAACTTTAAAACGATCTAAACACTGTTAAAACGCGATAGTTTGATAAAAAATTTCGGTCTTCGAGTCTCTTCAGTCGTCCGCCATATTAAAGTTCTGTAAACGGAGTGCAAGTAAAAAAGCGTAACGAACAAGCGAGTGACCCGCGCATCGCGCTCGCTATTTGGCAAAGCTTTTAACTGAAAACCACGTTCTGCGGAAAATGTTTTTGCCATCGTACTCTGTCCATTGCGAATCTAACGAGTCAAAATGAAAATCTTGCCGCACACGAATTTGTTGACAAAACGCTCTGTAAAGAGCGAGAAGAACAGGACATCACGTCTTTTATAGACATTCGACGCACTTAAAATAACTTTGAAACGATCTAAACACTCTTAAAACGCGATAGTTTGATAAAAAATTTCGGTCTTCGAGCCTCTTCAGTCGTCTGCCATATTAAAGTTCTGTAAAGAGCGCGAGTAAAAAAGCGTAACGAACAAGCGAGTGACCCGCGCATCGCGCTGGCTATTTTGGCAAAGCTTGGAAGGCGCATTTTAACTGAAAACTATGTTCTGCGGAAAATGTTTTTGCCATCGTATTCTGACCATTGCGAATCTAACGAGTCAGAATGAAAATCTTGCCCCACACGAATTTGTCGACAAAATGCTTTGAAAAGAGCGCGGCCCGCCTTTAAAGTGCCCCTGTGATCAAATTTTTGATTTTCATTTTTTTACATTTTCGTGTACTATTAGACTTTCTTACTCATCTTGCCAAATTTCAATCCATTACGAACATCAGAAGTCATTTTATTTTAACATTTATTTCCGAGAATTTACGGCCGCCATTAATCAACCTTGTTCCAAGGCTTGGTTGCGAATGGGAGAAAGTGACGTCAAAGACTCAAACATACCTCACGGGTTTAAATTATAATAACAAGACGCTGTGGAAGCGTATACTTGGGCGTCGTTGTATTAGGCATATTGGAGAATAATTGTCTTGGGAATCTGCATGCGCGTTATTTCACGGTTTGATGATAGGGAGTATTCGGATAGTGTGAGCAGTCTAACAAAGAAGCGCATTAACCGTCAAAACAAGAAGACACAGTACACTTTAATAGCGTGCGAGATCGCACGTAAATTATTAAAGTAGCGTGTCAACTGTGTCAAAAGACGAGTACATGCTGAAAAATACAAATCGATGCCTACTTTGTACTTACCGTTGAAAAAAAGGCCGTATGTCAGAGTTTCCCGATGGTTGTTATTGGTTTTAGCTAAATCTTGTAACTAGCTGGTCTGTGTTTCTGACACTTTTGAAGTGAATGCAAATGTAGCCGCAAAGTGGCCTTTCGAAGCCATGATGTAATTGCCTGGTCCGGACCCGAGATCAAAACAACTTTTCCAATTGAAAGTTTTGCTGGAAGTATTCCCGCCGTTATTATAATAAAGTTTGAATGAAACTTATAACTTTAATCAAAGTTAACGACAGAAGTGATAATTTAGGAGGAGAGAAACAAATTTAGCCCTTTGAAACATATTTTTGCAGTTGAGGTAAAAATGTTGCAATTTGCATAATGTGAAAGTAATTTGAAACCTTTCCAGTAACGCATAACGCAGCTGTTTCATAAAACATCTCGCAATCAGTCACACGAAAATATATCCAGTTTTTATTCCTCTGTATCCGAAACACAGAAAAGAATATTAAATAAAAAAGTGATCGCTTTAAGGTTATTTTCGCCCGAGAAACATTCACTAGCGGAAGCAAAACTCGCAAGTAACGTCTCGCAAGACAACGCGTGCATTGTTTACATCTTCTTTTGCACCCAAAGTTTCAGTTGGCTGTTCTGTTCCTTCAACTTCACGAAATAAAAATTAATGAAAGGCAAACAACCGAAAGAAGTGAAATTAATTAGGATTCCTACCACGCTTATATTTCTTCCTTCGCTGTCCCCTGTTCACTTCTTATTAAATAAGCGCTAGGTATGTATTCGTCTAAATTAACTTCTTCATGTTCGTTTGAACATGTTTTAGCGGGTTTCCGTCATGAAGGTATCGTAGAATTAATAGCGAGTGTCAAATACTTTCGCAGTGTCTTCTTGAGTAATTTCTTTACGCATATTGAATATGAAACTGTTAGATGCAACAGAGAAAACACGACTCGCACTTTGTGACGTTCGCCTCGCATCAACAAACAACAGGTGTACTCCACCGCGGTTAAACGAGAGAAATTTGCAAAAGTTAACCAAAGTACTTCAAAGTTAAGGTTGTCATTTTCACTGTTTATTAAAAGTTTCATATATTGACAATACACTTTCAACTCACTAAACGTTTTGAAAGTTTACTAAAAAAAGTTCTAAGCGTTTGAAAACTATGAACCGCAGAACTGTTGGCGCCATTTGCCAACACAATTGTGCTCAGGCACGAAGCGTTTTGATCAGTTTTCAACGATGGAAAAGAAGCTCGTTATTTTGAGCCGGAAAGATGAAAAGATAGTTACATAAACTAATTATTTTATACATCCTTGCCCACGTTTCCACTTAATACTAAATGAATCCCACCAAATAAAACGAAAAACGCCTCGGACGTGTGACCGCGGTGAAGGTTTGAACAATCCCGCCATCCCCAGAGTTGCGCAATACTGCACGTTTGTCGACGACCAAACTGCATTTTAATACTTGGTCGCTCCGCCCAAGTAATAAGCATAGAAAATTGCACGAAGAACAAGTCCAAAGTTTTTGTTGCTTTTCGCGTGATTTTCAATACTTATTGTTATTATTGTGTCCTGGAGGGGTGTACGCTACTCCATGACTGGCATCACAAAGTGTCCTGGGGGGGGGGGGGTGCACACTACTCTATGACTGGCATCACAAAGTGTCCTGGGGGGGTTGGCACGCTACTCCATGACTGACATCACAAAGTGTCCTGGGGGGTGGCACGCTACTCCATAACTGGCATCACAAAGTGTCCTGGGCGGGTGCACGCTACTCTATGACTGGCATCACAAAGTGTCCTAGGGGGTTGCACTCTACTCCATGACTGGCATCACAAAGTGTCCTGGGGGGTGGCACACTACTCCGTGACTGGCATCACAAAGTGTCCTGCCGCAGGGTTACCACTAGCATTATGTTGCTGGTACCCATTTATACACCTGGGTACAATGTGGAGTAAATTCTCATGTCGGCTAAAGAAACCCCCCTGGGTTTAGTATTAGTATTATATAGTAGGTCTACATATATTTACTAGTTCTAATTTTATAAATGTAATTTTTATAAATGTAATTCTTACTTTTTAGTATAGTAGGTCCACATCAGCCCTTTGGCTGCCTTTTTATCCAACCTACTTATCAAATAAAGTATATATATATATAACAACATGATGGCCAACACCAGGCCTTGAACCACAGGCCTTATTGTCCCCTATCAGTAGAAATTATTTCCTTCAGCTAGTTTATTTGACACAGAAATAAAGTTATTATAATAAGACAGTGTTTTAAATATTATTTTTTTAAACTTTTCAGTTTATTTGGAAAATTTTCTGTTTAACTCCAAAAGTTAATACTGTTCTTAAAATTTACAATAGCACACACATACATAATAAAACAATATTATTAATGTATGGTGTTATACAGAAATCTTACCCTTTATTTTTTGTGTGAAGTCTTCGAGTTGTTCTTTATTTTCCAGAGCCCTTAATGATAGCAGCATGTTTGTAATAATGTGGTTATATATTTATTCATCTTTATTACTATTTTGACTGTTTCTCTGGTATAAAAAAGGCAAGATATTTTAAAGGAATTAATATTAACACTGGCCATTTATTTCCATCCTCCCTGTCAAGGCTGCAACAAAGGTATCTGAGGAATTTTTGAGAAGTATTTTGGTGAAAATTAGTCTTGAAAGAGAATCTAACTTATAAGCCAAGTGGCCTACAACTGCTGTAGCTCAACACTATGTCTAGAAATGCAGGCAAGTATTGTTCAACAAGATGAGTACTTCATAATTCACAGAGTTGTTTGTTGTTTTCATGTGATGGAATTTTGTGTGAACTTTTATAGGTGAGGACACTTTGTTATGCCAGTCATAGAGTAGCGTGGTCCCCTTCTGCCCGCATTTCCGGACATATCTCATTCCATTGCAAGGTTACCCTCATTATTACATTCACAGGTACCTGTTAATACACTTGGGTGGAGAGAAACAATGTGGAGCAAAGTTTCTTGTCTAAGGAACTAACACAATAGCAGATACCAGGCTTGAACCACCGACCTTCAGGTTGAAAACCTGACTTACTAATCCTTCGACCATCACGTCTCCACAACACCATTAATATGGTTTTACAACCTGACAAGTTGAAGTTCATCTGACACAAACACATGATGACATTGAGTAAAACTCAAAGCGTTACCTCTATTGAACAGCTAATAACTTATTTTTATATTTACAACTTTTAACAAGACATAAAGTATCAGTATATATCAATGCACTGCAGATTAAATCTTCATCCCAAATGATGACTGTGGTTGGTTTGCATGTTTCATTTATGTAAGCAGCTGGATCTCGTTAGCATGAACAAAAAAACAATTTCACAAGGAGAGAGTTTATTATGACACTTGAACTATTTCGATGCTAGTTCCATCTACAAAACTATCAATTATGCTTTTCATATACTTTGATCCTTTGTAACTTTATAACATACAGTGGTTATGCTTTCATAATAAACAGTTACAGAGTCTAAGGTTTCTACTCCATTGCTTTGAGATGAGAGTTTTTTTTTAAACTGCTTGTTACATACAAGACTTAATTTGAACATTTCCGGTGCGCTATTAAACATAAAACTTTCGAGCTTCTGATTACAGGAAAGCATCGCACCATTCCTTCAAGCAGTTGTAACAATCCCCACCCTGCTTCTTATTTGCTCCACATTCATCTTTTATCCAATCCATAAACATTTCTTGGTCTTTTTTGAGAACGAGGAACTGTCCAAGAACAACGAAGGCCTTGTCAAATCCTTTGTCTTTGAGTTTTCCTCCCAAAACTTCACCGATTCCTGCCAAGTCCGTCACTGGTTTTTCTCCCATGGGCTCACTGACGAAATTGCGATGTTTTTGCGATGTGGAACTCATGATTCTAGAAGAAAGATGATTTAAGCTTCATTTTTAAATTTTCTAACGAACAGTAAGCTTATGAATTCATGATATGATCATTCATTCAAGATCGAAGAAGCTACGACGATCAGAAAACTCTCCAAACATGCGGCGAAAGTTAATGACAGTTATTACACAATTGGTTACAAAATTGGAAAGAAAAAAGCTAAATTACCTTAGATTTCGTGGCGAAGAATGTTCTTTCTTAATCTCCCAAAAAATGGTATAAAACACGGAAATCTGCCAACGGTTTCACTCCGAACTGACCAGTGAAGAGGGTGGAGACTGGTGCGAGCTTTTCTCCATATAAGGCCAACTTTGCCTTATTTGGAATACAAATATGGCGGGAAATGGAACGCTTGAGTAACCACTCCTGCGAACGTTTTCCAAGAATTTAGCGTTAAACTTTTGATTTTCTAAAACAACATGAGCTCCTCAAAAGCTAAGCCAGGGAAACGAAAGGCAGCCGTTCCGAAGGCGCCACCAGCAACCAAGAAACCTCGAAAACCGCGAGGGATGGTTGAACTGCCCGAAGGAATCATCTTGACAGATTTGACCAAGAAACAGTGGAAGCTAGGAAGGTTGATCGGTTGGGGTGGCTTTGGAGCATTATATTTAGGTGAGATAAAGCTGTATCTTATTTTAATCATTCCCTCACTAACCTAGGTGTTACACTGCAGCATTTTACCATGCTACGCTCTTGATAGAGCATAATTACTGAAAGGGAAACTAATTATCTCAGGAATTTTTCTACCACCTGCTTTTTGAAATTGCATTAAGCTTAATTAATTAAGCTTATTTTTAGCTTTCATATTAATGACTTTTCTTTAATTAAGACAGGAAAACCACCTATGGGTGTTGGCGACTTCCTGTATAAAGATAGTTATAATAATAAATAATAATAATAATGATGAATGACTCATATAGCGCATATTTCCCATGTGCCTCATGGCTCTTTACATGCACTGATGAGAATGAGATTGGACGTCAGCTTATCAAAGCGCCCCAGGCTGCCATTATCAGTCCATTGTTGTTCTCAACACCCCCACCCCACCTATGAATGAATGAATGACACTGAGGGAGTTCACAGGCAGGGTTTTGTTATTGGTTCTTTTATGTCCCTATTGGAGATGGAACGCCATTTCGATGTCATCCAAGCCAAGGTCTAACTACTTGTATGTGATGTATAAATGGTATATGGCAGGGCAGGCCTGCAGTGTGAGTCACTTTCTCTTCAATAAACCTTAAAGGGTGAACAATAACCCCTAAATCCTAGGCACACATTTGTGTTATGATATCAACATCCCATTCCTTGCTCATCCCATGGGTATATCACAGGCCCCTCCAAGGTTTAATTTCCCTATTCCTGGGTTTGTGATCAACTGCATGACTATGCAAATATTGTGTGAAGTCAGACACAGAACAAAAATGGATAATCTGCCATACCAGCAAACTGGCCAAGTTGCAAGCTTTTTCGTTGTGATTTGGCCAAAACCATCACTAATGCTCTTTTCCACTTAGCCCTTCATGATAAGTTATATATAAATTTATTATAATTTCTTTTCTGTTCAACAGCATCTCCAGACAATGGAAAAGCTGTTAATGAAAATGCCGAACATGTTATCAAAGTGGTAAGAACATTAAAATTGATCAAGATGTTTCCAGGGTTCTAGGTTCATTTTACCTGTTTTTCCAGTTTTATAGCTTCATACTTTCCTTTATAAACTTTGGTTTTTAACCCTTTCACTCCCAAGAGTGCCAAACATAAAAACTCAAGGAAAATCCCAATTTTAATTTTGTAAAATATCAAAAAAAAAAAATGGTACCATGCAAAAGTACTGCTGAAGAGGTTTCATTTGAATGGTCACACCATAGGATTTCGTTGACAAACTCAAAAGTTAGAACTACACTACATGTCTCCATTATTGACTCTGGGAGTAAAAGGGTTTTAAGGACCCATCACCGCCCCTCCTCCCACCTCTGATTTTCCAATGACCTTCCACGTGAGTATGAATGTTTTGTCTGTAGTAAAGTAACTTGATGTGCAGTGATTACATTTTGTTTTTCAGGAGCCTCATACCAATGGCCCATTATTCACGGAACTTGCATTTTACCAGCGTGTAGCCAAGCCAGACCTAAGTATGTAAACAAAACAACCCACACTGAATTTCTTTCACAGACAGGCACTTATCTTGACCAGACTTTGTGTTGTCTCTCTCAGCAATATACAACAACAACAACAGATTTATTGTAAATTAACAGATAATACATGCGGAGATGTTACGCAGGGGTGAGAAAAAATGCGAGCAATGAGTAAAATGTCTGCACTTATTATCTGTTAAACCATCGAATAAAGATTAATTATTTGATTTTAAAATTCTTGTAAACCAGGATGCAAAGGCAGGGCTCGAGACTAACTTTTCAGCTTACTAGCCTAGTGGCTAGTGACAGGTTTGAATTCACTAGCCAAAATATGTTTTCACTAGCCAGACTTGTGCGGGAGGTAGGGTGGGGATTTGGGGAGGAGGGGGGGGGGGGGGGGGGGGCAATAACATGATCGTGTCATACTGGTTAACAACAAAAATCTACGAGACTTGGAAACACATTGATCTTTTAGTTTTCTTTTCTTTCATCTGATACTAACACCTTACAACGTACTACCGTACGGAGAAACGTCGAGAAGATAAGACTAACACCTTACGAACGTACTTACATGCGAAGAAACGTCGAGAAATAAGACTACACCTTACGGATGTTGTAACGTACGGAAAAACGTCGAGAATATAAAACTGACATCTTATGAACAAACAAATGTACGGAAAAACATTGAGAAGATAAAACTAACATCTTACGAGCGTAATAACGTACCTAAAGAACGTTGAGAAGATAAGACTAACACCTTGCGAACGAACAAACGTATGGAAAAACGTCAAGAAGATAAGACTAGTAATACCTTACGAGCGTATACTAATGTACGGAAAACGTTGAGAAGATAAAACTAACACCTTACGAACGTACGGTCTGTACCAGCGTAGGGGAAAACGTACAGTACCGCTCAAAAGTAAGTTGACAGTCACTCGAGACTCGAGACTCGATTCTCGAAGGTTTCGAGTATCGAGTCTCGAGTCGAGAAATTTAATGAGCTTGTCGCTCGACTGATCTCTCGAGAAATTAATTGCACAAACGGGCCGCAGTACACACGATCGAGCTTTGGAAACATTTTGCCGACTCAGAAAATAATTGCGCTGGATAATCTTCCATAATAAAACAGCCAGTTTTTCTCTCCCAGAAATGTTATCGAGCATCTGCTTGGCCAGATACGAGCGAGATTCAAGCCAGACAACAGTCTCGCTCTTAAAACGAGCAAGAATCAAGCGATGAATGTTTTTCTCTAGATGGATCACGCGGATGGATCGATGGAATGCTCGTGAAACCAAACGCGGCTTATGTTTATTCCCAGCACGAAGACACTCAAAACTTTCTGTGATGTTTTAGCGCGGTGGAATACTTGGAAATGAAGGCTGAGAGTTTGAAAAAGCTTAATCTTAATTTGGTGAGCGAAACTACAAAGAAAACAGAGAATTTGTAGAAGCGCATAGTCTGTTTATAAAAATCATTGTGACTTTCGCTTGTGCCTGAGTGTTTTCAGGTTTCAAATTACCGTTTTGACATATGCAAATTCGGTTCACTTTTACCGCTTTTCCCAAGGGACCGCCAAGCACTTTTACAACAAAACCTCAAAGAGTTTAATTTTTTCCTGCTACCAAACTTTCCCTACCGTCTTTAATTTCGATTATAATTTTTAGTTCCATTCAAGATTTATTTTAATAAGTAAACATGAAGTGCAAATAGAATTTTACACATGAATTTTGCGTGACTATACTGCACTTGGGAGTTGGGACTACGGGCCGCTTGTTTACATTCCGCGAGCGAACAGCGAAAAAAGAATTAATGTTTTGCAGTCATTCCCTGGCCTTGAAGTCAAAACCTTGCTCGATTCAAATAAATAGTAAAACGAGCGTGACTAGTACTAATACTTTGTCTTCTCGCGGACTGCTGGTGTAGTCTACGAATTATCGCCAGACTCGATGGCGCTACTTGTGTCGGCTCATCGAAATACGGAGCTTTTATTTTCAGTGATTTTGAAAACGGCTTCTTACATTAGTAGCGTTAAGGTTTATCCACATTAGAAGTTTCCATAGCCGATTGCAGGTCTAGATTTAGTTATAAACACAACATGTCTAGGTCACAGGATGATGTGAAAAGTAAACAAACACGTCGCGCTTCGATTTATACGTCGAGACTCGATGGCGCTACTCGTGTCGACTACAGTACTTGATCAAAATACGGAGCTTTTATTTTCAGCGATTTTGAAAACAGCTTCTTACATTGTAGCGTTAAGGCTTATCTGCATTAAAAGTTTCCACACCCGAAAAAAAAATCCCCGGAAAAATCACGTTCAGTACGCTAACATATTGACGATACCGTGTGGTTGAATGTTTTCACTCGATAATGATCGACGTGAAACACTTGTACTTGTGCGAGCGGCTATTCTTTCCTCGAGAAATCATGTTAATCGTTTCCTCAAAGACCTTTCGAGTTCTTGCATACTCGAGAACGCCTTGTTTCTCGAGACTCGATCCTCGAGACTCGATCCTCGAGACTCAATCCTCGAACGCTTCGAGAATCGAGGCTCGAGTCTCGAGTCTCGAGTATCGAGTGTCAACTTACTTTTGAGCGGTACTGTAAGATAAGACCTTATTACTAATGTAATGTACGGGGAACCTTCAATAAGATATAACTAATATCGTGCCGAAAATTGTTATGAAGACAAGATTTACGTCATACGTAACGAAACACGGAGAAACGTAGAACGAACAAGACTGTTACTGTACTAAATGTACTGAACTTCACTACATTAGCACATTTTTCATAAGAAATAGGCAGAACAAGAATTGAAATAGCCAAGTAGAGATCCCAGTTTTCCGGCTCTAACAAAAACTCTGGTCACCCAGAAAAAGAAAATCGGTTTCCAAAAAAAAAACACTTTATCGCTGTTTCAAATTATTGGTTGAAGGCATTAAAAATATGATATCTGTGACTGTCTACAGTTTATAGCTATGTTTCAGTTTTTGGTCTGTCAATTGGCTTTTGCGATTCATCAGAAATAATTTTCAGCTTGGTTCCGTCCGGTGCTTTACGATTTTCACTAGCCCAAATGGCTAGTGAAAACAAAAATCCACTAGCCAAAACCGAATTTTTACTAGACTTTCGCTAGTTGGCTACCGTTAGTCTCGAGCCCTGAAAGGTGTAATACGGCAATCTACTGTGTAATATGCTCAGATATTTTGTGTTCTCTTTCCCTTATAAGGTAAAATGACATCAAAGTCAAATAATAAAATAAATTATCCCGAATCCCATCTTTTCTCACCAGTAAACAGTTGGTGCAAGTCTCGACATTTGAAGCATCTTGGTGTGCCAATGTTCCTGGGTTCAGGATCATATGATCATAACTCCACTAAGCTGCGGTTTTTAGTGATGGAACGGTTTGGGAAAGATGTGGATGAGCTTTTCCTCAGCAGTGGCCGTCGGTTTGACATCACAACAGTGTTTATGCTTGGCCTTAGAGTTGTAAGTATTTTGTTCTTTATGCCTGATCAAATAATAATGGTGTTGTGATCTGGAGTCTGCTTATTACAATGTCATTGGTTTTGTTCAAAATTCAAACATCATTATCACAGATTACATGTACATGTACATGTATATCAAATAAAATCGGAGGGCTTTAGAGCAAAATTTGATAAGCTGCCAGTGCTGTTGAGGAACTTGCCAGTACTAACGAGGAGTTGTACGGCCCTATTTCGAAATTGTCTGAGAAGGTGAAGGAACGTTGTCTGCATGTGGTTGGTGGGACACTGCCATCGGCACCCTGAACTGCCTGCCAGCAAGGTAGTAGTATGGGAACCAACGCATGGCAGACTAGATCCTGGATGGCCTGCAAAGATAATTATTGCTTAGTATTTTTTATGGACGGTGCAGATGTGGAGTTTAGCGAAAAGCTTGCTAACCTGTTGGCTGATCAGGACGTGTAGCGTGTAAGACACAGGGCCCGTCTCAAATATCGTGTTTGAGTCAACAGATGATGATGCTGTTGACATTGTGGAGGCGCGGTGGTGTAGTGGATTTCAGATCTGAAGGCCATCATGTTGTTTCCTTAGACAAGAGAATTTACTCCACATTGTACCCAGGTGTATAAATGGGTACCAGCAACATAATGCTAGTGGTAACCCTGTGGTGGAATAGCATCCTATCCAGGGGGGAGTAGCAATACTACTAGTTGGTTTGTGCAAGTGGGTTACCTGTGGCTCATGTGACTTTACCTTTAAAATTACTGTTGACATAAATTTGTCATCAGCAACAGCTAGGGTACATTTAGTTTAATTTATTGACAGAATGCTTGTTTTTGTTTGTTTGTCAGCTTGATGCTCTGGAATACATTCATGCACATGAATATACTCATGGGGACATCAAAGGTTCTAATCTCATGATGGGATTTTCCAAATCAAAATCTGGCCAGGTAAGTAAAAAAAAGCATGGAAACTTTGTTATCACTGTCTTATTATTATGGTCAGACCATAGAAAAGGGGTACCTTTTGTTTTTGCAGGTGTATTTGTTGGATTATGGCCTTGTGTATCGGTTCAATCCTGAGGGAAAACACAAAGAATACAAAGAAGATCCTAAGAGAAAACATGATGGCACAGTAGAGTTCACAAGCAGGGATGCACACAATGGCACAAGTAAGGTGTTAACTGAAATGGATCAGTTAATTCCCAATGCTAACCGCACCCCCCCCCCCTCCCCCTGTCCCCAGGAATCTTACCCAGTATGATGTACCTCCAGAGAGTATGGAATTTGACGGACACACTATTATTTTGACATTTGACTGTCAAGAAGACAATGTTGGTTGACCATGAGCTTAAAGAAATTAGTCTTTAATAATAGTCTTCTTCTTTCAATAATATTATGATCAGAGGCTTGATGGTGTGGTTAGCACATTGTACTTAAGACAAAGGTTGGTGGGTCGAGACCTGATCGATGTTGTCGGTTTCCCTAGACAAGAAACTTTGCTCCACATTGCAGGGTTGGACATTAGCACTCGCCCGCTCGCCCAGGCGAGTGTCTAAAGCGTCAGGTGAGCGCAAATCATCGATCACTCGCCCGTTTGGCGATTGCGATTTTCGTTGCCAAGAAATTATTTAAATAATAAATTGCAAAATAATTACATTCCATTTTGCCGAGAAAATCCCTAAACATAAACTTACCATTTCTATTTTGCAAAGTTTTACATTCCGAACTGTCTAATAAATTGGCCCTGAAAGGCAACATTGGGCTTCGCAAACAGACAAATATGGCCTCCTCCTAGTGATAATTACATAACACATGTACTTGTACAAAGTGATACTGCTGGTCACTATCGAGCCATCAGTGATCAGGTAAACATGGCGCCCAAGGACCGCTGCCGAGAAGAACAGACACGTTTACTCGCAAACTGCAGGGATCTCACAAAGATTCATCAATAAAAAACTATTTGAAATATAAAGCAAGTGCCTCCATTGTGTTTTCTTGGGGTTTAAGGTCTTTCAATTGAATTTTTCATTGAAGTAATAATCTTCGGTCTGCCACGTGCTGGACGACAATTGCGAGCAAATTGTTTTCCCATACTTTCCCAGCACTCTGATCAACACGTGTTCTCCCAGTAAGTTTAAAAATGGAGTAATCTGATCGTGGCCAATATGTGGAAATATTTATCAGGAATTTCTAAAGTCGTCAACGAGAAGAAGAACGAAAAAGCCCCTAAAGCTGCCAAAGATATGAGGGAATACGAGAAGACAAGGATCAGGAAGTTTTCTATAAAATGGCAAGTTGGCCGGCCGTGGTTGGAGAGACAGTGGGGGGGGGTTAACGTTTGGGCGAGTGAAAACTGGTCCGGGCAAGTGCATTTTGAGGGTCACTCGCCAGAATGACGAGTGCTCTTAAAATTAAGTGTCCAACCCTGTATTGTCTCTCTCCACCCAGGTGTATAAATGGGTACCAGTGACAAAATGCTGGGGGTAACCCTGCGATGGACTAGCATTCCATCCAGGGGGGAGTAGCAATACTCCTAGGTGCTTCTGCTATAGAAACGGGGTTAAGCTCTGGTTATGTGGGCGACTTTTGGCCAGTGTGTGCTTTTATCTACCTTTACCTAGGTTGTTGCTTTTTACAAGTCTGAAATATAGTCTCAAAACTGAATATTTTTTTTATGTTGAATCTTGATGTAAAAAGAGTTGAGTCCATCTGTTAACTCCCACGAGTGCCAAAAATCCAAAATTTAAGAAAAATCCCAAATTTTGTTTTGTAAAATATTGAAAACAAATGGTACAGTACCATGCAAAAGTACTGTTGAAGAGGTTTCATTTGAATGGTCACACCATAGGATTTTGTCGACAGACTCAAAAGTTAGAACTACACTACATGTCTCCATAATTGACTCTGGAAGTGAAAGAGTTAAGGAAGTTCAGGAAAAAATAAAGGACCAAAAGTAGGATAGTGAAAAAAATTTAACTGCTCTGCTTTTAGTTTTAAGCAAGCAAGCGTTTATTTTTGTAAACCTCTGACAATGTGTTAAAATAAAACCTATGCAAAAATTTTAGGCATTTAAGTACTTTGTCCATTCGCTGATGTTTTGAGTTTTACAGTTACCTCTCGACGTGGCGACCTAGAGATTTTGGGTTACGTGATGCTTCAGTGGTTATGTGACAGGCTTCCATGGGAGAAAAACCTTAATGACAAGGAGTATGTCAGGAGTGAAAAGATCAGGTAAAAATTGTGACCTATTTATGTGTGTAAAGACAGGATTACACTAAGTAAAGTTGGAAACATTATCTAATGTAACGTCCCTGGATCAACTTGTCTAGCAATGCCGAACACACATTTTCAGTCATTGAGACAAGTTACATAAAAAAGGCTGATCTGAAATTTTACAGGAGTTTGTTTATTTTATTTACCAAATGGATGCATTTCTCAGGAAAATATACAACTGAGCAGTGTGAACACCTTCTAAGCTGGACATCCTTAAGACCAGCTCTAGCTATCTGCCCTTCCGCAGTATCTAATAAAGGAGCTGGTGCACATCGAGAAAAGGGTGCCATCTATAATATTAATTATGCCCTGCACAAGCTATATCAATGCCTGTGAAGTTGGGCATAACACCTATGGTAGATCGCCACAGTCTATTGTGTAACAAGCTTTTCAGTACTATAATGTCAGATGTAAATCATAAGCTCAATGGTCTACTCCTGCCATATATAATGCCACATGTACATACGAACGGAGCAAAGAACTCATTTATGCTTGCAATGGCCTGCTAAGCAAATGCCCTGTCTTAACTGAAGGATCTAGACTGCTTATACAATTCAACTTTGTATTTTTAAATGAAAATTAGAAATATTATCACTTGTTAAATACATTTACTATAACCTTGAATTTTTATTGTTATGTATAAAATTATTGGCATGTAAATAATTATGTAATTCAACCCACAGGCTGCAATGTGATTTTAAATAAACTATCTAAAATCTAAATAAGGTGTCAGCCTTATAGAGACTTACATGTAGTTGCAGACAATAAACTGAAATTCAGCTAGAACCACTGATGTCTGCCTTAGGCAGCTATCTGCCTTACAGGGATATAGTTCTAATTCATACCATTGATAATAAATCAGTTTTTGTTGCTACTAAAATCAAATTGTTAAATATGTTTTCAAGGTACATGGATGACATTCCAAAGCTAATGAGAGACTGTTTTCATGAAAATCACCCTGGTGAGTGTTGTTGACATCACAAGGATTTTGCTGACTTTTTTATAACTGTCAGGGCTGTCATTAGCCCAGGGGGAGGAGGGGGGGGGGGGGGGGGGGGGGGGGGGGGGGGCTCAGATATGAAAATGACGGGGGTGCTCATCATACCATTCAGGCGACACAATTTGTAGATTGTTACTGCTTAGGGTGCTGAAATCTGACATGATTATAGTTAGAATAATCGCAGTATTTTTTAAGGTAGGGAGCTGAAAAAATATGACAGAATATGTCTTGTGTTTCATAAAATTGGTGCCTCCTAGGGGTAAAAATATATTTGAGACACACTTATCAAACAAGATTCTGCTACCTTTTAGGCTGTTTTTCGAAATGTTCCGATGAGCACCCCCATCATTTTTATACGGGAGATTGGTACCGCTTAGGGTGCTGAAATCTAGAATGATTATAGTTAGAATATTGCAGGTTCATAATAAAGTTAGTTTATTGCAGGTTCTTTTCATAAGCGGCCAGCAATTGGCTATATGGTCAACAACTACTAAACAGTAAAAACCACCAGCTACTCAAGGTTTGAAAATGGCTAAAAGACAACAAGCATGGAGGACTTTCTTTGTTTTACGACTGGCTACTTTCCTTGTGGAGCCAGCTTCTTCAAAGTTTAATGACAACTCTGAACTGTGCTAAAACCAATCTTGGCTCATTCACTAAATTCGAGTTGGTTTTATGGTATTTTCACATCAACGTCAGATTCTCTTTTCTTGTCCTTATTCGTTCCTTATTGTACAAGTTGGGAGAAGGTATTAAAATTTGAAGCAGTTCACCATAGGTGATCATATCCTTCATTCTAATGACCATGAACATAAATATGCATTGATATTACAAGGAGAAGTTTGGCGATGATCACTTTTGGAGTTTAAATAAGTTTTTCATTGCAGTGGAAATCCAGAAATATCTTGAATACATTACCACATTGCAATACCAACAAGAACCTGACTACGAACACATTCGCAAACTGTTTAAAGATGGTCTCAAAAAGAGAGGTTGTACTGATGATGGAAAGAGTGTCAAGTTCTCTTCAAAGACAGCAAGTTCGCCCTCCACTTCAGCCACTGCAGAATTGTGCAATGGACATGATGCATTTGAAAAGGAGACCAGGGATAATGCTGCAAGACAAAGACCTCGAGCTAGGGTAAGAAATTATCTGTATATTTTGCTTAATGGTACGCGTTTCACAAACATCTCCTGGTGATTTACATGCAGTTGCGAGGGTGAGATCAGACATAAAAAATCAAAGGGCTCTAAGAGCCATCTCGTGGATACGAATCAACCTAAGGTTAAGTCCACAGATTGGTTTTAATTTTCCATACTGAGTTTGAAGTCAAAGAATTGAAGAATAAGTAAAACAGATTTAAAACAACCAAAACCCTTGGTTTGACATAAACACATGTATGCATTGTGTGAAATGAGACTGTCTAGACAATTGAAGGGGTCGGGGCATATCCAGCCTATGTTGCTTTTTGAGCGTTTTACTATTTTTTCTCGCTCAGATTTGCCTAATTTTATCATACAACGAATAATATTACAAACCCTTGTCGAATTTGCACTAATCCTAAGAAACTGGACTAATTTCACCTGAAAAAAAGCAGAGTTCTGGTCTTCTAGTGGTTGTTTACATTCAGAGCGTAATTTCGACGCCATTTCAGCAGATTGACCGCGAGAATATGCGACCGCAATACTCCTGACCCGCGCCAACGCCATGAACGAAAATACCGTTATTTACGCGCGCCTGGTTCGTTATCGATCGCGAGCTCGCTACGGCAAACACATCGTCTGTAGCGTGCGTATGAGCCAATATGTTTAAGGCCCGTCCGGTGATTGAAGGACATCATTAAGTCCGGAAATCCGTAAGTCTCTAGCACCTCTCAAAGAAACGAGTCGTGTTTCTTGCCTAAATCTCTATTTCACACTCGAAGGTCAAAATAGACGTTGGTGGACAAGGCGAGCCGGCGGGAAAGTCAGGAATCACTTCGGATCAGAAAAGGGGCAGCGCTGTGAGTTGTGGGCCATTTCCCATCCCGTGCCGTAGTCAAAATGCCCGATATCCGAAGTGCTTTGAGACTTATAATATTTTCCGTATTTCGTTTGGAGGACGTTCCGTTTTCGTTTTCGCCATTGATATCCCGACATGCTTTGCGACAGTGGCAGATAGGTCGGCTTTGCGTGGTCGTGCGGGAGATTGAAATACGGCGTTGGGCAGCTCAAAGTGAGTTCTTGCGGCCGGGTGAAATTCAGCAAGGCGGGCAAAGACTATGAGCCGGCAGCGGAGGACCGGGAGTGCTTTCTAAAGGAGGTCCGTAACGATAAGGGAGATGGCGCGAATCTAAGTGGCTGACTATCGGTGATAAAAATGAAGCGATTTTGAGGGAATGAACTTCGGGATTTATTTTTCTTGAGCGGGATTCAGCGGTACGGGCCCAAACTTGGCCATCTGAAGTGAAAAATCAGCATAAAATCGAGAAATTCGGGTAAACCTTGGGATTCATTTTTTCGAGCGGGAGACATGCAGATTTTATTATTTTTTTTTGCATACGTTAATTCTCAAAAACGACGGGAAAAAAACAACAGATAAAAATCTAAACAATGTTTTGCAACGAATTTGTAGTTCACATGCCAAAAATGGACAAATCTGAGCGAGAAAAATAAAAAAACGACCTCAAAAGCAACATAGGCTGGATATGCCCCGAGCCCTTCAATTGGATGGCATAATTATGCTCAGTCTGGGGAATTAAAAAAGGTTTGCTACAAACACGTAATACACTGTTGAATTAAAAATTTTATAGATGATGGAAGAAGTGAAAATTTGCATATCTGTCGCGGTATACTACATGTACATGTATATCTCGTTCAACGCTTTGCGTATTCACAAGATAAAAATGATATCTTCAATTGGCGACAAAACTGTTGAGACACTTTCATTTTGAGGTAAATTTTTTGGTACCTTGGACAAGTAGAGCCCAACCCTCCCCCTACCCCCTCCAATTGATGTTGTATTTTCTTCCCCCGCAGACTACCCAACCAATGGTGCAACATTGAATAGGGGAGGGAGGTGAAACAAGTATATTAGTTTAAAAAATGGACTTCATTTTTTCAAAGTGACTAAACTGTTTTAGATGCTGATTGTACATATGTCTATGTTTTGTCGTGTGAATCACAGAAAAGGAAGTCTGAAGATACTTCCAGCCCATCAGCCGAAAAGAAAACAAAAGCGAGCCCGGCAAAGAAAGTAGTAACTGCAAAGAAAGGAAGAACTGCGGCCAAGAAAACAGCAGCGAAACCAGACAGACAATCTCCAAGAAGAAAATAGCCAGTGATGGTTGATACGGCAACTTCTCCTTGATTGGGAAATGCTTTAAACTGGTTAATTTTTCATTTTTATTGATAAACCTTTTCAAGAGCACTCAAGATGTTTACCTGGATCAATCCTTTCACTTCTACCAAGAATGTTAAAAATCAAAATAATTGTAGAAAAATGCCAAATTTTACTTTGCAAAATACAGGTATTAATAAATAGACAGTACCATCAGAAAGTACTGCTGAAGTGCTTTTATTTGAATGGTCGCACTTTGGGACTTCATCCATAGACTCAAAAGAACCATCTAGTGATGCTGAATCAGTGGTGTAGCTAAGAAAAAAACTTAGCAGGCTCATAAACAAGTCCAACCGGTTTTTTTCACTTGTGTACCTTCACCAGTGATGAGTTTTAAATTTATTTTATTTTTGGGTTTCCACCAAATTCAGATATAAGTACCTGTATGCCTTTTTTGCTTTTTGAAATAACACTAAAATGGTGATATAGCCACCCTTTAAGAGTTTCATCCACAGCTGACTTCTATTCGCAGTTAGAACCATATTGCAATGAGCAAGGTTCAACTCTTGGAGTGAAAGGTTAAACCTGACAAAATTTATTCCATATGGATGTAGGATTTAACATTGTATTGTATATAGTATCATGTTAATAAATTTTATGTATACCACAAGTTGTTTTAATATTTCTCTATCTTTGAGGCAAAAAGTCTGCTATCTGACACTGTAGTTAATTTGAGACAAAGGTTTCATTTAAACCATGACTTTATTGTTAAGCATGACTTGTCTCTGTTGTTATCAAGCGCAATATCACAGTTGTTTATGTTTACTTCAGACTAAATAATACTGAATTGCCAATCTTAGCAGGGCTTTGGGTCTAAGAAATATATGGCATTCCTCCTTGCCTTATGTATGCATGCGTGAGTAGTTTGTTCCTTGATTAGTTAATGAATGAACTCTGTAATTTGTAATCACCTTCGCTGTAAATGTTTCATCTGAGCACCTGTGCTGACCACCATTGCTAGATTAGTTAGCTATAGGCAATAACACTAATTAAAGATTAAGATAACATGATGTTTCTTGGACCCTTTAACTCCCAAGAGTGCCAAACATGAAAATTCAAGTAAAATTCCAAATTTCATTTTGTAAAATATTAAAAAACAAATGGTACCATGCAAAAGTACTGCCAATGAGGATTTATTTGAATGGTCACACTAGTCTACTTGATATCGTTGACAGACTCAAAAGTTAGAACTACACTACATGTCTTCCAGTTATTGTCTGACAATGGCATTACAAAACAAGTGGCACTAACCATTATGCAATACAAAATACCTTGGCTTGCCATGGACAAAATAGACCAGTTGCGTAAGTAGAATCCAGTTCTACATGGCACTATAAATTATTTGATTATGTAACTTGTCTCACAACTTACAGTATCAAAGGCAATGCAAGACAAATTGCTCAAAACAATGAAACCTAAGACAGAGAAAGCGAGTGAGTTAAAGCATTGTCTTTTGAATGTTTGCCCATCCTCATCAATAAGCATACCACTGGTACAATTATCTGCTATTGAAAACTTGCAAATGTTACACAACAGAATAAATGGGAGAAGCTTGTCACATACCTCTTATTCAAAAATAAACTGGTCTGGCCTGATCTGCTAACTACTGCAATTTTTGTGCAGGCAACTGACTGCATTTGCAGGCTTTGTTATTGTTAAAATAGTTAATAATAATTAACCTTATTGTAACTTAAAAACTGCAAAGCACTTGTTTATATCATGGATAACAAAATGGTTATTGTAAGTTATTCAATTAAGTTGTTCTGATGTCCTAGATTGTGACTTGCTATGCATTAGTTTGTACCCGAGACGTTCCGCTATAAAACCTGTTGAGTTGTTTAGTCTGTCTCAAGGATTTTTTTTACCTCTGAACGCCACACATGTTACTTCACCACTACTTTATTTACAAACCACTCAACACAACTTTTGGATCTGGGCAATCTTGGGAGTAAAAAAAATTAAGAGAATTTGGACATCTTCTGTAGTGTTTCCATGTCAATAGTACCATATGCATCTAGGATATGCATTCTGGCACTACCAGGACCCTTAACCATGGGTTCTTTCAGAGCTAATTCAACTGCAATTCCAAAGACACTTAATGCAAAAGCACAACTCTTCATCACTTGAGTGACATCTGTTGGATCCACTAAGGATACAAATGCCGACAATACTCCCGCTAGTGCGCATCCAGTTGCAGTGATCAATTTAAGAATTGGATTGCCATTTGATACAGTGATCACTTTTGTGCCATCTGTCACATAGTCACGTTCTCCAGTCACCACGACAACACAGCAACACTTCAAGGCAAGGGCTTTAGCTGGTGCAAGAGCATTATCAGAATTCTCATGGCTGTCAACTCCTTTTTGAGCTTCATCTACAAGAGAGTATGATAATTTTGTTACAATCAATCCCATCACTGGAACCTTGAACATTCTGGTTGTCTATAACCATTTAATCAGAAAAACTGGTTGGTCAAACATTGCAGTAAATGGGACACATTAAAGCCCCGAATGGAAATTTCCATGGGATGTGCGTGTTCCATTTCCAGACATTTCCACAGGTATGGATAAAAGCCAAAAGGCCTGGAAAAAGTAGCAAGGAGCAACCAAAATTTCTGGATTTTTTGGGTAAATGGTAAATAACCTCTGCTTCTTGTACCCCTGCCTCTTTCCTTGAAAGTTCATCTGCACTTTTTCTGTTGCAAAATATTCTGCAATACTGTGACTTTTTCGTTTCTTCCACTTCCCACCATCTTGAAATCTCACTGTCTGCCCTTCTCTGCTCCCATAGATTTCCTACCACCTTTTTCTCGGGGTTGTCACCCAATACTACAGTTGATAATATCTATCAGCTAGCAGTTGCTGGAACTACTTTGCCTTTGAATAAAGTGAATTTTTGGCCCAACAAAAATAAACAGCAAATGTTTTTAAAATATATTAGAGGTTAAAAAGTGGCCAAACCATTTTTAAAATGTCTTGAGTGGAAGAGGTAGAAAACTTACCTGATGCTTGAAAATTTACTTCTGAACAAATATTTTTTGCTAGAGCCATGATTTCAGAGGGATTAGCTCTTATCACCGTGGGTTTATGAGAGAGAATCAAATCTGTTGCCGTCTTTGTTCGTAAGTTAGTAGCACCTGCTCCAACAGGGTCCAGCACCCAGACCTTCCCCAGTTCCCTAGCCTTTGCTGCAGCCTTGTGCATGGACTTGATCCATGGGGTGGAGAAAGTTCCAATGTTTACCAGTAGTGCTGATGCCAAGGTTACAAACTCTTCTACTTCCTCTTCAGCTACCAAATGGAGTTTTTAAAATCAGTACAGTATATTTTGACTGTTCCAAATATAATAATATACATGAAAAAATTACTTGATTCTGATTGGCTAAGAGCAGTGCAGTTCAAGTGTAACACCAGTGCAAAACATGTAACACCAGTGCAAAAAGTGTAACACCAGTGCAAATTACAAATAGAGGTTTTTGAAAAACTCACCCGTGCAAATTAATCCCAAATTGAACTCAAAACCGTATGATTACCTATTCTTGGTTTTCACTGATGTCATATCAAAATTCAGAAGCATTAAACAATAGATTTCGAATCCAAAATGTTTATGGAATTGTAGAGAGTTTAAAACTGCACATCTTAACCAAATTTTGAAGCGCCAAAGCATTTTGTTCAAGAGTTATAGGCGAATGAGTATTAGACATTTTTAGTAAGAAATGTATGGAGCGGCCATCTTTGTGCCCCACTCGGGGGCACAAAGATGGCGGCCAAAAATTCAGTCTTAACTACACCAAAAATCAAATAAAAAAAGATTGTATTTGCTATAACCTCCACTAACTCGGCTTATAAGCACTTATAATGTAAACAATAAATTTCAGCTGATTCAGTTGTTTATTTCCACGGCTTATCTGAAATAGCATGACGAATTGCGTGACACATTTAAAACCTTTGTAAATCAGAAGCAAAACATCGTTAAAACCTGAAACTTTTTGTGAATGATTAATAATACTTGTATCCACATACCATGTTAGAAACAGCTTTGTAGGATGTATACTTTAGATTTTTTAATTTTTATGACGTCATGTGAAAACCAAGAATACAAACTACTCCGGGAATGGGTGTCATTTCTGGGAAAATAGTGAGTCTGGTATAGGGTGAGGGTTTCAGAGTCCCAGTGACAACCCCACCTCCCTGTGCCATGGTGATGCATGGCAATTCGTGACTGTACATGGTTTACATGTCGTAAAAGCATAACAGGGGCGTAGGTAAGATGTTTCAAAGGGGGGCTCACACTGTGTCACACCCAAGGTACTTAACACAAAGGGGGGGATCACGAGCACCCCAGGACCCCCCCCCCCCCCCCCCCCCCCCCCCCCCCCCCCCCCCCCCCCCCCCCCCCCCCCCCCCCCCCCCCCCACGGCCCTGTATAATCATGATACATCTTGATGGCCCTTCTTAAAGTACCTACCTAAACTGAACCCACTGACCGGGCAACGTAAAGCAGATATAAAGGCTATTCATAACACTCCTAATGATATGCGAAACTGAAATACATTAAATTAACACATCCTTTGCGATTCAATGCACGCAGGCATGTGCAGAAGGGTGTCCTAAGGGTATAAATACTGAGTCAAAGCAGAATAGCACTCCTTTCGTGCTTAGTCTCAGCCAGCGGAGCAGCGAACGAGATCTCTCTGGTTTTTTCGACCCACGCGAATTTTTTCTGGAATAATGGCTGAAGTTCCAGCGCCGGGAGTACAATTTCCTCGACCACCAGTTAACCCTCCAGCACAAGGCCCACAAGTTGCACAGGCTGCTCAAGTTCCACAACCCGCGCAGGTCGCACAAGCTGCTCAAGTTCCACAAGCTGTGCAAGTTCCACAAGCTGCTCAGGTTCTACCAGCCGCAGAAGCCGCACCAGTGCTACAGGCTGCACAGGCAGTGGGTCAAAATGCTGCTCAAAATGATGTTGCCGGCGAACAAACTGAACTTGAGGTAAATTTTATGTCCCTGTTTTGTCTTGTTACATTTCGCGTTTTCACCGTTTGGGAACATATTATACGCTTGGTTTATTTATCTTACGTAAACCTAGGTTTATTCTTTATCGTGGGCGTGTTGCATTTGTCTTTGCATAAGTTTTGTTTTCTTTGTATCAACGGCATGTTTGCATGTCAGGCATCTATTTGTGTTCCCCAAAGGTTAGTAATCTATTTCATAACACTCTATTCATGCTCAGTTGAAATAAGATATGGGAAATAATATTGCTCAGCGCCACTCACGCCATACTGTTCAACTTTATTTCATGACAAGCTCTTTCCTTTATTTCTTACTTACAACAAACATCAATTTATCTATGAATACCCCAAACCTTACAATTCCCAAACCTACCCAAAACAGTATATTGGTAGATCACAAAAACGTCTATTACATAGCTAATCTTGCTTATCAGTCTGAAAAGGTCTCTTCTGTGAACTAATAGATGGAAAAGCGCAAAGGAAGCGCTTCAGTTCATTCATGTCCGTCCATGTATTATTAACATTCATCACTTCACTGGACGCTAGTTTAGCAGAAGCCCCAAAAGGGTTCAGTACTTTTGCTAACTGTAGGTAATGTAAAGCAGTGTGCCTGCGGTTCCACCCAACATGATCCATTATCTCTGTTAATTCTGCCCCTGACAGAGCTAAGGTTATTGCGCACCCTGATCGAAACCCATGCAACGTTTCGCCGTCATTCTCCCCCATTTCATTTAAATAAAATTTAAGTCGGGCCTCTGCAGTAGCTGAAGTAAGGGAGGCATCCGATATCCCACCATCAGGTGTTGTTGGGCGGAATAAATAGCCGCGGGTAAGGTCAACCTGCATTCCCCGAGCAATATCAACATAACGTTCAATGCCTCTAATGGGACAAATAACGGATTGTGGATTTCTTCTTATTCCAAAAACATTGGAGTCACCATCCCTTAGGGTTTTCCCCCACACATGATTAAACAAAAACCCATCATCATTGGGAAAACGCAAAATTTCAGCTACCTTAACTTGGCCCAAGTCCCCGGGGCGATCACCACTGAAGAAAACTGTTTTGAAGTAGGCCTGGTCCCGAGCGATAATGAAACATTGCAGCGGCTTATTAATGGATTGTACCAGGCGCTTTTCCAAGAAAAGAGAAAGCTGGGTAAGTTTGTCAATAAAGAAAGGCGTCGCCTGCTTAGGGGTTACCCTTGCCCTTAATTGCTCCGCAGTCACCACACGAAGATAATCCTTAACGGATTTATCTGCTGCAGGATTGCCTAATCCCAGCCTTTTATCCCATTCACCCTCCCTCCCAATGGCGTGAAAAATAGATCTTAGTTTTCCAATATAAGAATCTACAGTTTTATAAGATAATCGGAAAGGACAACCACAAGTTTGTTTACCCCGTTGCCCAACAAATTTGCAACCATTGTGATGGATCTGCGTTCGACCATCCTTATCCTTGAAAATGAGAAAACGGCATATATCCCGGGGAGAAACAGTAGCTAAGGACACTTGTCCTGGCAGGGCTGATAAAAAGGTTTCTAATTCCTTTTGTAGGGAATCCTTTTGTTTCGAATAACTAGTGGCCTGATCAAAATTCAATAATTGCTGTAACCGTTTATCTAAAGAATCAAGATCAACTTTTAATGTATCACTCTTCTTCCCTGAGGAAAAAATCTTTCTCTTGTAACCACAATACTGGCAAAATCTGAAGTCACTGTCATTAGCCCGACTACAAACAGGACAGCGAACAGATGGTACAAATAGTTTGGCCACCAAAGGGAGTTCCTAAACAACAGAGAATATAAGAACAAAAATCAATCTAAGTTCAGTAGAAAACGTCTAAAAAACAACCGAGAACACCCAAAGATCTCCCGGGATTCCGCCTGGGCGTGGGATCCAACCTTGATTCGAAGGTACAAGAAGTACACGGTCATCCCCTGTAGAAGCCATTTTCACTGCTTTGTTTGCATGACCATGTAATAAAGGCCACCAATATTTTTTAGGGTAACTGTCCAAAACAGCGATTGTGCATGCTTGTTTCATCCTTCGTAAATAGCGTAGGACTGGACCAACCAAGACTGGAGGTGGAAAAACATATGGGCATTGCATGAGAGGCCCGAATGCTGTCAGATCCTGGGCAAAGAAGTTAACACCCGCAGACCCTGGGGAAGAGACCGGAGTAAAGTGAGGAAGACTGTTCCCAGACCAGTCCTTTTGTACGTTGGAATCCAACGACATCAGATCAAACGTGTGCCCCGTAGAGCCCCCAAATTCTCGCTGAACTTTTTGCCACATACTATCTGCCAGGCAGTAATCCGAAGAAGATCTGTGTCGAGAGGGACCATCTGCCGGATTATCTGCAGATCGGACATACAAAAGATGCAACAAGACATTCAGAGCAGCAGTCGTTGAAAATAACACCTTCATGGCATTGTTTAGTTGTGCACTCCTTCCACCCTGATTGTTCCATGCGTGAATAACCGCCTGATTGTCAACATGCACATCGACACGCGCATTACGGACTTCATCCGAGCACGATAATAGCATCTTATTAATCGCCATGGCTTCCTTTGTTGCAATGTCCCATGTGCACTCTTCCTGAGACCAATAATCAAAAATCTGACGGTGATTTGGAGAAACAATCGTAGCCCCCCATCCCGAGGAGGATGCATCCGTTGCCACAGAAACTTGAATATGGCGTTCATCGCGCCATGGTATTGGGTCATCCCAATTTTCAAGGAACAGCCAATGCGCGATCTCTTCTCGCAGAGCACCTCGTAACAAAATCGGCCTCTGGGAACGTAAGCCCTTTGAGATCGCAGCATTCATTTCTCTTGTAAAGAGCTTCGCTGCCGGCACTGCTCTAGCGAAGGAGACACATTTCCCCACAAGGCGTTGCAACGTTTTAACTGAGACATAAGATGACTCAAGTGTCTTATGAATAAGGGTAATAAATTTATCCTTCTTCTCTGGAATCAGATGAAACATTTGTGTCGAAGAATCAGCCATAAATCCAAGATACGGGACAATCTTTGCTGGGATGAGAATAGATTTCGAAAGACCAAGAAAATAACCCAGTCCAATTAAATAGTAGGCGATCAGGAAAATGGCAGACTTAGCAGCTGCATAATTGTGTTCACCTGCCGAACTGAAGGTAGCGTATTCCCCTTTCTCAAACGATACTTGAAGTTGACCATTGTGACGATCGTCAATGTAAAGTAGGCATGGAATGCCAATTGAACGAAAAAAACCAGTTGCTAAGAGACCTGTCGTGTGGTAAACAAAAGGAGAAACCTTCCAACCAAAAGGCAAGGTATTGTACGTAAAAAACCAGCCACCCCATTGTATACCAAAGAAAGGACGGCTACTCTCTGTAAGCAAAATGTGATCATACCCAGACTTATCATCCAACACAGTTTGAAATGAATCTTCCGTTACATAACGAGGCAAGTCATTAAGGGTATCTAGAGTGAAAGGATTGTCCTTCATCCAGAGATTCAAATAGCGTGCGTCATGACAGAGGCGGGGCTTTGACGGCTCAACAGTCAGGGGTAGTACAATGTGCGGCGGAGCCACCTCTCCAACTCTCCCTACCAAAGATATCGCCCCAGTCCCCAGACGACTAATCAAAGTTTCCTGCACAAAGCGGACAAAAGGTTTGCATGACATGTTGTTTCTAAACAGCTTGTGGGGTGGGCGGTCGGAGTCGTACTGTTCGCCTTTAAACGAGCCCTTGAAATGTCGAAAGTACGGAAAAATAGAAACTTGATTTTTGATCCAATCCAAGACATCGGTTTGAGTCGCCACTTCAGGGCATCGCTCCGCAACTTCCTCCCAAAACGAATAGTGAGCGTGAAGCTCTCCAGCTCTAAAATTACTAGGGTCTCGGAAGGACAACTCATTTACATCCCCAATAACCTCGCCTTGTTCCACACGCGTGACTTTTTGCCCTAGTTCACGCGCTGCCATCTCGCCGCTGACCACTGTGGGGTTCCCCATGGAATCTACCCATTGAATTGCATTCACTCCAGATAGTCCATGAGTGATATTGTTATCGAAGTTTTCGTCATACTCCCAAACCCACGAAGTGATTTCCTAGGGAAAACATCAAGAACAGAAGGCATTATTCCCACGGGTGAAACCCCAAAGTAGTCAGCAGAGAGATGACAGCTCCGACCCAGTAATCCTGGGAGGGTAACTAGAGACCCTGTTTTCAAAGCTATCAGAACTCTGAGACTATCGAATTCCTTACTAAGTAGGAGAAAAATCACTCAAATAAGACACAACTGAATTGAAGGTACGTTTATTACCCAAACAGAAATCTAAATCAGGTTAACATATCTTGTCTAGGAAAGTTCACAGTTTATTTTGTGGCAGACTCCGAAAACGTGCCATTCTTCTGCAGCCCCATGCTCCCAGAAGCATCTCTTTTTCTTGCCTCACAAAATTGCTTAATGTGGCCAACTTTGCCACAATAAAAACACGTGATAGACTTTCCCGGATTCCTCGGGAAATTCCTAGCGTTCCTTTCCCGGCCCTCTCTGAAATAAGGGGACATAGCTGCGGTTCCGGCCCGGTTTCTCGACTGATAGTGCTTCTCTACCTTCGCCACACAATCAAACACTTTCTCGTGATCCTTATCTCCCAGAAGGCGCAAGACGAGACTTCTAAACTGGTCTCGAGGAACATCAAGCTTCCCTCGGACTGTTTGATAAACCAAACGATAAAAATTCTGACGATCATGCTTAGTATCTTGGGCAGTAAGCTGAAGCGATTCCAACATTTCCAGGGCCTCATATTTATTGAAATCTGATAAGGGACGAGATGCATAGGCCATAATCTTCATTAAGGAGTTCTCTACCGATGATTTAGTCATTGTCTCAACCGTCTGGTTCAACCTCAGGACTTCAGCTTTTAACCTCTAAAAGGAGAAAAAAATTCCGAATCAACAACACGCCATGACAAGTAGAACTAATAACTATCACAAATTCACCTCATCTGTCGACCATAAAGAAACACCCAGCGAATTAAGATATGCTCCCTAACGGGACATACCTAGTGAATCTTTGCCCTTGTAAGAATACATGACTTATCCATATCCTTCAATAAACATACCCAGCGTATTCTCGTTTCATGTCTAAGCACGGCGTATAAATGAAAACTCACCCCAGGACTACACCCGGCGTATGAAAACCTGGTGAGAAAACTCACCCCCAGGACTACACCCGGCGTCTAAATCCTGATGAGACCGAAACTCCCCCCGGGACTACACCCGGCGTATAAGACCTGGTGAAACAACTCCCCCCCCGGGACTACACCCGGCGTATAAAACCTGGTGAAACAACTCACCCCCGGGACTACACCCGGCGTCTAAATTCTGGTGACAAAACTCACCCCCGGGGTTACACCCCGCGTATAAAATCAGGACGAGACCGAAACTCGCCCCCGAGACTACATCCGGCGTATAAATCAGGATGTAACCGAAACTCACCCCCGGGACTACACCCGGCGTATAAATCAGGATGAGACCGAGGCTCACCCCCGGGACTACACCCGGCGTATAAATCAGGATGAGACCGAAATCTCACCCCCGGGACGACACCCGGCGTATAAATCAGGATGAGACCGAAATCTCACCCCCGGGACTACACCCGGCGTATAAATCCGGATGAGACCGAAATCTCACCCCCGGGACTACACCCGGCGTATAAATCAGGATGAGACCGAAATCTCACCCCCGGGACTACACCCGGCGTATAAATCAGGATGAGACCGAGACTCACCCCCGGGACTACACCCGGCGTATAAATCAGGATGAGACCGAAATCTCACCCCCGGGACTACACCCGGCGTCTAAATCCTGATGAGACCGAAACTCACCCCCGGGACTACACCCGGCGTATAAATCAGGATGAGACCGAAATCGCACCCCCGGGACTACACCCGGCGTATAAATCAGGATGAGACCGAAATCTCACCCCCGGGACTACACCCGGCGTATAAATCAGGATGAGACCGAGGCTCACCCCCGGGACTACACCCTGCGTATAAATCAGGATGAAACCGAAATCTCACCCCCGAGACTACACATGGCGTAATTAAAATGTTATACTAAGAATAACTTGGCAAAAGGACGTACCCATACAAACCAACACTATCCCACCCCCGCGACGACACGCGATTAAAAAAAAAAAAATACGAAATTTGAATAACAAAAACCCATAACTATAAAGGATAGCCGACACAATAGGAAGGAAAGCGGACCACACCCAAACGAACCTAAAGAACAAAATTCCCACCCACAATAACAAGAAAGGGTTCTAAAACAAGAAACTATTCATAACACTCCTAATGATATGCGAAACTGAAATACATTAAATTAACACATCCTTTGCGATTCAATGCACGCAGGCATGTGCAGAAGGGTGTCCTAAGGGTATAAATACTGAGTCAAAGCAGAATAGCACTCCTTTCGTGCTTAGTCTCAGCCAGCGGAGCAGTGATGGAGGGATCGGCCCACCCGCCCACCCTGACAAAATTCGCGTGGGTCAAAAACACTGCTACCCTAAGCCAAGCTGTTCCAGCTTGGCTTAGACCGCTGAGCAATATTATTTCCCATATCTTATTTCAACTGAGCATGAATAGAGTGTTATGAAATAGATTACTAAACAGATCAAAATATTATGTTATTGATTATGTACGCACTTTGCTGGTGATTTTCACTTCCAAATAAACTGTTTCACCAAAAAAAAAAGATTGTTACTGAGGAATACTTGTTTCAGCGTGAGAGCGAAAGATTGCATCCGATTGCGTGAGTCTCACGCTCAATGTGTGAGGCTTGAGAGCTCTGGTTCACTCCCCAACCCGTGCGTGTAAAACCCAGTTTATATCCCCCACTCCCCACCCCCAGAAAGATCTATCACTAAGAAATCTCTTTATATTGAACAATATGTGTTAGCGTGCAGCTCACCGTGAACCATGGCGGGCGATGCTCCGATCGCCAGCAGAGTATTGGCCATGATGTCCATAGACACATAGTTTGTGATGATTTGAATAAGAGGGCATCGAGATCGCAACTTCTGCAAAGCTTGCCAGCAATCTGAAGCACTGCACTGTACCGAGTCGCCGCTAGTAGAATTTGGCTGTGGTAGCTGAGACATGGTTGCTTAACAGCTGGATCCCTTCGAGCTTCTGGGTCACGCGATGTGTGAGTTGGAAAAGCCGGCCGGAAGCAATTTCGTCCCCAGTGTCTTTCTCCTCGGAAACGGATTAGGGAGGGTTGGTACAGAGGCATAAAAGTCACGAGAGGATCGATTACAGCCTTTTGCTTCTGACGATCGTAGATATAGTTTTCACAATACAACTGACCACAAGACCTGTATAATAGGTGTTATTTTATTATAAAGGTGGGTTGAGTTAATTCATTTATTTTCTTACAATAAGAAAAAGATGTTTCCATTCCTGCGTGCAGCATTGATATGATATCAACAGAGTGCGCATGCATTGTATCATATAAATGAGGTTTCTAGTATTACAAGTTATGTGAGAGGTGGCAACTAATTCCTTTAATAGAAACAATAGCACTTCGCGTGACTCGATACGTAAAGCCAAAGCCGGAATCTCATTTTATCTATAAAGGTAATACTTTAATAGAACCACATGGCATGAACAAACGTGATTAAATATAATACTTTCTAGTTTATATTTTCGATTTCGTCATATCTGTGTTGCTTAATATTTTTCTATATTGCGAAATTCTCCTTGAAAATAACATAGAATAACACATTGTAAATTTAGTAACACCTTATGCCTGAAGAAGGCTGGTCTGGCCAGCTGAAATATTGCAATTGTACTACCGTAAAAAAAACTAAACACTGCGATTATTGTCACGCAACCTCTGACAGTAATGGTAACGCTTGCACTCGACCGGCTCAGGTTGGAAGACCAAACATGACCAAAAGACTTGCTAGTTGATAAGGCCATTTAATCTATTAAAAGTAGATTTTATTTGATCGTCTTTTAGCAATAAATTCCACCAATATTCCACCTTTTGACAATTTAAAAAATATATAACTGATATCGTAGGGCATGATGACGGAAAAACTGCCCTCAAGCACAATCTCAGATAAGGACATCATTACTTTCCAAAACGATGGAATGATTTGTTTACGTGGTGTGTTTGATCAGAAGTGGATTGATCTGTTGCGAAAAGGAATCGAAGCCAATCGACTTCACCCATCCGAAATGACAAAGCGAAAAGGACACACCCGTCTTAACTTTCACGATTACCATAACTGGACGAGCTTCCCAGAATATAAGGAGTTCATTTTGCACTCGCCTGTGGGGGAAATAGCAGCAAGGCTTCTTCAATCTTCAGTAAGTGAGCTGTGTTACAAACATGCAGTCATGCTTCAACCCTTTACATGCATATTATTATATCAAAGGCGCGCCGGCGATACAACCTTCTGACCCTCCCCTCTCCTACGCGTTTTGCTCCACCGAACTCCACCCCCCCCCCCCCCCCCCCCCCTTCACCCCTCAACCCTCTGCGTCCAACTCCCCACCCTACCCTTCCTCCAATGCTGTCCCCATGGGTATAAAGGCAGATGACCATTACCCGTTGCATTTGGAATGGAAAACATATATGCGCAAGCCTTATGTACTGGTCAGCAGAATTGCCAAGAAACGTTTACAGCTAAAAAAGGGAGTAAAAATTTGCAAAATTGTCCCGTATATATATCTTGTTCAACGCTTCGCGTATTCACGAGATGAAAATGGACCTGGCTATAAATGCTCTATTACCTTGTCTTGTAGTCTTGTAATAGATCTGCCAAAGAGCCGTTTTCAGGAGGCTCTTTCAAGCAAAATGTTGGGGAAATTCAAAGGTTTATAAGATAATTCTAAGTTGAAGCCAGTATGATTTGCTGCTAAATTACTTTGCAACTTAATTGAAAACTGCCCTATTACGTTTTTAGAAGGTGGCACTGTACGACAACCACGTAATTGTAAAAGACAGTGGATCAACAAAGGAGACTCCTTGGCACCAAGACCAGGCCTACTACGAGGTCGAAGGACAGCAGGTACAAGTTGGTTAAATAACGCTTTTTAAAGTGATTCACCCGAAAACAATTCTTTAAAACATTTTCTGTTTTTTCACTGCCGCATATTATTTCTCGTATTTCTTCGCGTCTAGCAGGTCTATCGGTTTAAACTCTGCCAACACAAAGAACATGAATACTTGACTAAAACATGTGCCCCATGTGCCTTCCTGCAAGGTGTGTGTGTATGAAATGTCTGCGCATAAATTGTAGGCACAAAAATGGTCACGAGGAAGAAAGCTTAAAGCAGGATAAAATTTTTTTCGAGTACTAAACTAAAAAGGAACGTTACTCGGACAACTTAAACAAAAAGTTACAGGTTTTACTTGAGGAAAAAAGGCCAATGGAAAAAACTTAACTCAAAGGGAAAATAGTGGGACGCACCATAGAGCAACAATTCAGTACAATTCTAAGGACTATTTTCTTGGAGCTGCCTTTCTGTAATGTCGATGCAGTCTTTGGAGGAAACCAATTTTATTTATTTATTTATTGTTTTTTTTTTTTGGGGGGGGGAGGGGTTATTTTCTTTTTTTATTTCGTATTCCATATGTATATCGTGATAGGCCTGTTCCATCTGGCTACCAGTGGACCCAGTTTCCAAGCAGACCTGTCTTCGTCTGGTGAAAGGCTCGCACACATGGCCGGATTATTTCAAACCGGTGCATTTCGCCGGACCTCCATTTACATCCTATGAGATAAAACCAGGAAAAGAGGAACAAGCAAAACTCTTTCTGCAAACACCGGACTTTGATGGAAACAAGGATTATGAAGTTTTGTCCTGGGATATGAAGGTCAGTATTAAATGGCGTACGAGATCAGCTCTGATTAACAATGCGTATATGCGGAGCTCTGGGCCAGTTAGGAAAAATGTTATGCTCCTAGCAGTGCTCTCGGTTAAGAAATTATGCCAAAATGATGGCAGGTTTTCTAAATTATAAGTACATGTATCTAGTTTTCTTTCAGTCTAGTTACTAAGTGATCTCAACCTTTTTACGGAAGAGCGTGAAGTCCACGTAAGGTCAAGAAAACGAGTTGCGAGTCGGTCCCGGTATGCCATTCAGTACTAGGTAGCTGTTGGTATCGTTCCGTTTGTTCTATGCTAGGGTACCGGTTTTGTTAATATGATTAAGTCTTTAGTAGAAGTCCTCATTGCAAGGAAAATGTTCATTGAACGGCTCGATTAACTGAATTAATAGAATTTTCCCGCCTTGTTTTAGCCTGGAGACTGCATTGTTTTCCACATGAGAACAGTTCATGGTTCCCATGGCAACGACCTCCCGACACCCAGGCGGGCATTCTCCACGAGATGGCTTGGAGATGACGCCGTGAGAGGAGAAAGGCCATGGATGAATCTACCACCAAACCACGAGACCACAAAGTTAGAGCGAGGAGATAAAATGGTGGAGTCTGGATTGTTTCCTGTTGTTTGGACCCGTGGGGAATCATAGACCTTTTCACAATGGTTTCCCACCCAGCGTTGTCAAAACTTGTCATACTACAGATAAATTAATCGTCGAAGAATGAATCAAATAACTTTGTCGCAAATGGGCAATTAACTATTAAGCGATACACTTGATAAAAATTGGTGAAAAAAAAAGATTGCCGTTTTCATGTAACACAGTGAATTTAAGGCCCGGTTACATTGCATTGTGAATACCTTGGACTTGAAATTATTGCAAAAGGCATTGTGTCGCGTGATGCAGTATTACTATCACATGCAACCATGAATTTCCACTTGTGGATCCAGGCATTTTTCTTAGGGAAAGGGGCGCAGTGAGAATAAAATACGAATGAAATAAGTGGGAGGCTCAAGTTCCCCGGATCCCAGGGAGGTCCCAGTCCCCCGGATCCCTGGGCCCCTCCCCTAGATCCTGTGCAAATTTCAGACGTGCGCACAATGCTGCAATTTCAGTAGACACAATAGAGTGGTTTTTATTGAGTATCGAACTATAAGAGACGGAGAAGCAGACAGTCATGATTGGACTAATTTCTGATTGGTTGAAAAAGTGACGCAAGGTTTCTTAACCAGTCACAAAGCGTAATAACTGAAAGCATAAGCAAACATGAATTACTGTCGACACACAATCGAACTCTACTTTATTGGAACGCTATATGTTCTGTCTTTTTTGGTCTTACAACTCGTCTTGCCTGGACACAGTAGTGCAAATTATCCGTGTGTTATCAACAAACATTTCTGAATATACCCGAAAATTGCCGAAGATCATCCAAAGCCTTTCGAAGATTTCCGATGATCATTCTTGGGCTACGAAAATTTTCCGAGGCAATTCAAATTACATTTAAAAGTACATAAAATACTTCAAGCAGTTTCTCTTTTTCTCGTAGATAGTCGAGTAAGAGAGCATTTAATGATAGGTAATAGGAATAAAGATGAAACTCAATAAAAAAATTTAACTAACAGTCTTCAAAGCTTCTTTTAACTTAATTCACGAAGAGGTATATTTACGAGTTCTGTTTGTTCAGACACCTTCGCGAGGCCATTTAAATAGCTTCACAATATCCTGCTTCCCGCGGGCGTGCCGCTCAACCTCGTTTCGTTGCAATACCTCGGGTTTCCACCCGATCATCTGCGACGTAGTCTCGGGAAATGACACTTTATCGTTCTCGTCTGGATTTTCCTCTGCCACAACTTTTTCTTCGCTTTCTTTGCTGTCTTTCGTTTGTCCGCTTTCTTTTTTTTGCTCTTCTTCTATGTCAAGCTCGTCTTGACCGATTCTCAGTGTTTCCTGCTGTAACTGCAAGTTAGGAAAATATTGGTGTTCAACATATATAGCCAGACTCATTCAATGTGTCAGAAACGAAGGGAAGACAGGAGGGGCAAGTGTTAGTGCCTGCAGTTTTTAGCAATCATTTGGTAAACGAACTCGTGCGCTTATTGGAGAAAATCTGATAGAGCGATCGATTTTCGTATGCATAACCTTGAAATGATTACGTGTAAACACTACCAAAAACAACAAACAAACTGGAATGAAGCAATTTGATTGGTTTAGGCCCGGGTCAAACGCCGAACTTCACATGAGCCGAACTCAATTACCGGTCATTGAGTTCGGCTCATATGAAGTTCGGCGTTTGACTTGATTAAGTTCGACTGATTGTACTTGGATCGGCTAGCCGTTCTTCACGGCTGGTGCAGCGGTGAAGAACGGCTGAGGTTGAGTTTGGCTGAATTAAGTTCGACGTTTGACTCACCAGGTGATCTTAATTAATTTGAGTCGGCCTAAACTGTAATTAGGTTCGGCTCATGTGAAGGAGGGCGTTTGATCCGGGCCTTAGCGAACGGAGGCAAACGAGAATTCAGTTTTATCGACTGAGTCGATAAGGTAAATTGACCACCGTAAAAAGATTCAAATAGAGATAGCTGACGTTTCGAGCGCTAGCTCTTCGTCGGAGCGAATCAAGGAATTATGGGTAGTGTGTGGTTTTATATAGTAAGCGGTGGAGCTACGCTATTGATGGAAATTTGGTGACGTGAAAAACAAATGTAAATTAGTTGAATGAAAAGCGTTCGTTGATTCCGTGGGGTTTGAGAGTGCCGATTTGAAAGATGATTTTTTGTTCTAGGTTTTTACGGCTTTCTGTGTTACCCTGGTGTAGGGAAAGGCCGCAGATTGTCATGTGTTGTTTAGAATGGTTAGAAAGATTAAAATGGCGCGCGACTGGTTTGGATGCGTCTTTGTCATTTTTTTCAACGTCTCGGAGATGTTCACGAAAACGGTCGCCCAGTCTCCTCCCTGCTCGGCTTTTGGTTGGTTTAGCGAAAACGCAAAGCAAAACAAACTTATTGTGTGCTAAAAATAGCTATTCTCTATGACGTCACTTGTTTTTCAGCATTCTGATAGGGATATTTTCAGTAGCTGGAAAAGGAGCGAGCTTTTAATCATTTCAGGCCTGGCGGATTAACCATATCGCTCTGTGTAGTAGACAATCGCTCTATACAGTAGAAACTAGATGACTTGAGCCCCAAATGATTCGAACTTCTCGCTTTATACGAACCCAAATATAGCTTCTCCTTCTTCATCATTTTATTACAGATTACTACTCGTGATAGCTATAAATCTCGATGTTCATCTGTGACTGATATAATCTCGGAAGTCTGCGTACTCGAGTGATAAGGACGCCGGAACGCAAATCCAGAGATACTACTGTACTGGCACTTACATGGCGGTATTCACTGGCCAGGAATCCCCACTTATCAGGCCATCGTCTTTGAGAAAGCAGCTCCCTATTCACGTGATCTTTCCTGTAATCAAAAGTTAGACTAAATTCAGTTATGATAAATTTCTCCTCATTGAATAATCACTCTAGTCTCTGATGACGGTAAAAAAACAGTTTTCCTGCCCTGGTCAATTAAAACAATCGTAGAATACAAAACCAAGCAAACACTTACGGACAGAAAATAGGGCCCGGGCGAAGTATGAACCAGATTTTTTACCTCTGAGAGTACATAGTGTCCATGGGAACACATATGACACTATCATACGTTGTCATTGATTCTAATAAAAGTTTGCGCATATTCAAACTCTTTGAGAGAGTAAAAGAGTCGCAGTAAGCAATACGAAAATTACAGGTCGACGGATATGCGAGAGTTTGAACTGTGGACAACTTCCGTTCTTAACTTACCTGGCCGAACCGCTTCAGGTCGCATACATTTATCAAAACTCCCGAAGAGTTTTCGGGTCCCATAGCTACTTTAAAATTGAGTTTCGTTTGAATGACGGCGCAGCTTTTAGTCCGCAAACCAGTCCAACTTGTTTCGTCAACTTATAATTTTAATGCTTAGCTTTTAGAACCACCAAAATTGAATTTTTGTTGCTGGGTAAACAATTTGTACATGTACCAAAACTTTTCGGCCCGAAAAGTTTACGGAACTTTTAAATAACGAATGCAAAAACTTCCAAGATATGCCACTCAAATAGCAAAAAATAAACCAAAAACAAGATGATCAAAACACTTACCAAATTTCATCGCTGTGCACAAAATTACACGCTTTCACTTTCCCTCTCACGCCAAACATCTTTTCTTCGCTGTTTTAAGTTTACTTAGAAATTTTTTATGTTATTATGACGTCAAAATGTTTGGTCGAGGACTGATGGTTGTTGCGCGTGCAAAGTATATACGTTGACGTCAGAACGCTTCGAAACAGTTTAAAAACCATTCGAAATTTTAAAGCGCGTTCACACGCCAAACTTAAGTTGGTCAATTCCAAATTTTAGTTTATACGAAAGGTTTCGATTGGTTGAAAGTGAACAATGTTTGTTTCACAAACGTTCACGCCTCATATACCAGCTTGCCAACTCAAATTTTTAATATGCTTTATTGAAATACACAAACAATTAAACAAAACATACAGCACAAAGTTGAACACCTATAAAGAAAAAAAGATAAAATTACAAAACATTGAAAATGTGAACGCTAAAATACATTGATAACTGACACAGCTAGGAATGCGATTTTATTTATCGTATTGCACTAAGCGGAGACGTTTGCAGAGGCAAAATTGCTGGAACGAAATTTTTGACAATAGAGCATTGCCATTTATCGTTAAAAAGCTTGGCAGTTTTGTTTTTAATTGCAATGTATCTTTCAGTCATTATCTATTCTCGAAACTGTGGTTTAAACAGTGAGAAACGTAATGATTCTTCATCTAAGTTACATTTGTAGATGAAACATTTTGCCACTACTGAACAAAGCTAGGCTTAGCGCTTGATGATATTTGAATGAGTCAACAGGTCCGTATAAAAGAGTTGAGTCTGGTAAATGAATGTTTTCGCTGGTGGTTAATTAAAAAACTCAAAAACAGTTGGCGAGAATAAAAACAAGTTCTATTTGTCGCTAATAGTTGACATCACACCTACACACGCCAACTTGATTTTGCTAACTTGAGTTTGTCGTGGGAAGGTGGCTTTACAGAAACACTTAACTTTGTTAACTCATCGGTATCTCAATTTAAGCACCACGGCAACGCGAACGTGAAAAGACATCCCTAACAGTTTGCCGGTGCTGGTTTATCAGTATACCTGGATGTTAGAACGTGCAGCCGGCATGTTAGATGATGTTTGACTAACATTTTATCATCAAACATGCCGGCTACACGTTCTAACATTGTTGGACCAACAAATGTTATATAACAATGTTAGAACTAGCGTGCGTGCAGCCGTCTCCGTACATTTTGAAGGTAATCAATATTAGTCAAATATTATCTGACACGTTCTAACATTGTTGGACCAACAAATGTTATATAATAATGTTAGAACGTGTAGCCGGGGCTTAATGAAACAACATGGCTTCCTCCGCAGTTAACTCCGGAGATCTGGCGGAAAGGACAAAAAAAAAAGGGGGGGGGGGGGGGGGGGGGGGGGGCGGAAGAGGCGAGCGCCCGCCCGACTCGACTCAGTCAGATTTTTGTCTTCTTCGATTAATTCATCAGTCTTTCCCTCTAACACTTTACTCGCCTACATTGTTCCTTTTCCCTCTTCTGCTCAAAAGAGATGCGTGTGGTGGAGTCAGGAAACAAAAACAGTATTTTCAAATGCAATAAAACTATTTTATTATGGACATCTTCCAAAACAGGATGAACAAGACCGTTATACCAAAAGAATTAAATTTACAGTTTACAACTTTAATTTACTACCAATATCATGTAGGTGACAATGAAATTAAATTTTGCTTCAATTTGCTCCACTCAAAAAATGTTCAAAGCCATAAGAAAACACTCGTCACAATCACAGTCAGATGATTAAAGAAAATAAGTGAAGTATTTTAGGTATTATTGGACTATCGCTCCTTCTTTTTCAATTGGCCTGTGGACATCAGATAAATGTTGTAAAAAGTGTAGCATATTCCAACTCCAATAATGGCTGAAAGGCCTCGGAACATCACTTTATCCCTTGTTCCTCTTATCAGGTAAACAGGAGCCTTAGTTTTCTGTAAGAAACAAACAGGCCACAAATTAATAAAAAAAAACACCAAATCTTTATATAAATGATGCCTCTTGGATTAGATGCTCAGTTTTCAATTTCTGGCTAAAAGCCGGTGAGCACCACATCTGCAAGGAGGAGAAGCTTGCATTTTATCAGTGACCTAAAGGTCTATGCCAGTGGGGTGTATTTCCCCAGTAGGTTCAACCGTGTTGGACAGGTCAAAGCTAAGGGTCTAGGTTTGTTAAAAGTCGGCATGCAAAGTACTGAAGCTAGGATAGATTGCAATTTTAAAACAAATTGGCCCGTGTTTGCAAGTTCTGCTGTTATGTTTTGCAAAAATTGGCAAAAAACTAATTGACACTTGATATTTTTCTCTTGGTGTTACAAGTAATTTTGAATGCGTATTTGGCTTGATTTTTTTTGAAAAGTAGTTAATCGAAAAATAGGGGCCCTTTAGGCCACTTTCGATATATTAAAATTCAACTTGATAGCAAGGCCTGGAGACAAACAAAGGGAATGAAAAAACATGTTTATTCATTTCTTTTGTTTTTGTCTCAGGCCTTGCTATCAAGTTGAATTTTAATATTTCTAAAGTGGCCTATTGTCCATGTGGTTAAATAATGACCAGTAGATAATATATTAGTATAAAGCTACTAGCGTTCTATCACGAATGCTGTTCTCTTGTTGGCTACGCCACTCACTATCTGTTCTGTTGCAGAAAGTGAGTAGAGTAAGTAGCCTAATAGCAGCTGCTTCTTTGCATTTCCGAAGTGTCTGTGAAGAGTATGTGTTGTTAAGTTTTGAACGCCTAGTAGATTTATACTAAAACAATTAGATTATTCGCTCTTGATTTCTATCGCATGACAGTTGATTTGAGCTTTGCCCTCATCAGCTATCATGCGATAGAAATCTCGAGCTCATAATCTAATTGTTAAATAGACCAATAAGCCATTTCCGAGTTGCCTTTAGCCTCTCTATCAAAGCGAGGCTAGGTGCGAAACCTTTCATATGAAAATGAGTCTTCATTCACATGCAAATAAGTTTTATTTGCATGTGAATGAAAACTCATTTTCATATGAAAGGTTTCGCATCTAGCCTCGCTTTGATAGAGAGGCTAAAGGCAACTCGGAAATGGCCTATTGATTTGGGGTAAGTAGCAATAGAACATTTTACAGTTGTGTGCTTAGTGAAAGTGCGGCTGGAGTTGACTTTGTTTCCATGTAATAATAATTATATCGAACACGAGGAAGAGTGTTTCATCAGGATATCCAAACACCGAGAAGTGGGTTGAAAAACGAGGCACAGCCCGATTTTTTTTAACCTACTTCGAGGTGTTTGGATATCTGATGAAACTCTCTTTTAAGTGTTTCATATAGCTTCTCAAACCGATCATTAAATAAGGAGAAAATGAAGGGAAAAAATAGCCAAAATCCATGCAAATTAAGACTGGGTATCCAAACCACCTTCACGGTAGTGATTTTCTTTGTGTTTTCGTCGTGAATTATTAATGAGTTTTGGAATTGTAAATCATGCTGAGCAAAAACTAGTAAGCATAACATGATTAACGTAATTTAGGCAAAGCAGGAAGGTCTGTATCAAAGCAAGGTTACTTTCCATGCCATGGGCGTGGACGACTAGCACTGTAGGTGTGAGTTTTTAGGGGGTTTGGGAGCATGCCCCCCCCTGGAAATTTTTTTCCGATATTACCCTCTAAAATGCCATTTCCAACATTCATAAGACTTGAAAAGCATTTGTGAAGTCAAGATATAAAATTTCACCACAATCACATTCTATTATATTTATGAACTACAAGGGAAAGACATCAAGAGTCAAACACATTTCAAAAAATGCTACCCAAAGGGGGGTTACAACACCCTTAATCCCTCCGCTGGATCCACCCCTGCAGCTGATTTTAATATGGTTAAATCGGGTGCCATCTGGACTGTCAGTGGTGACTTGCTGGCAATCCCACAATACAGTGAATATAACCGCAACTATGATAAGAATTTAACTTAAAAAGGCAGCAGCGATGGGAAGATCTCTTTCTTGTTTAGTGAGCTAAGCAAAACTTAATATCAGCCCTGGCCATTGCATTGACATCATTCACCTTAAAAATCTCTTGCCACCTCGTAACTTCATTTCCAGTAGATGCTGAAGACATGTTGAAGTTTGGTGGTTCAATAACAGTTACTGGTCCTTTTGCTTCTATGTATGCTCCCAGTCCCTGGTGGGAACAAGACAAAATGGCCATTAATATGACATTATCACACAACCCATACTGCCATTATCATTATGGTTTTTGCACAATAATATTCAACATACATATGGCAGCATGATGGTCTAGTAATCTGGGACAAGCTACTTAAAACTTAACACTGCAAAAAACTGTTTATGTCAAATGTTCAGCCAATAACTTCAAAACTAAATTAAATACCAAAAATTGCCCAACATAGTTTCAGAAACAAAATATCATGGAAGCAGTGTGCCAAATTCCATGATTCTACAATGGCTGGCTACTGAGCTCAATATTAATTCTACTGAAGATGACCAAATTGTGAAAAACTAGGCTCTGAAGATTTTTTGATGCAGTTTATGCCCCTTAAACTCCAATAAGATTTGATTATCTTGTGTTCAAAATGTTTGGTGAAAAAATTTCTGTAAATGACAACAAGGAGTAGGAGGTCTGTTAAATCCCATGCAAATAACCAGAGAGCAAGCATTGACAGCTAATAAACACCTTTGGATTGATTGTTTAGTTATGCAAATACCAAATTCACTACAACTTCTAAAGGCAAATACTTTTTATATTTTTTATCTGAAAGCCAGAGAACTTAGTTGTTAGACTTTTGTAATTTGTGCGTGTGATCCTGATGATGTTAGCTATATTGACAGAGGAAATCTGGTCAGTTAATTATTGGTCAATTTCTGAACACAATCGGACAAAATCAAGCAGTTTCATCATCTCGATGAGGTCAGTGATAGCTTAGATCAGTGTGCAATTTCATTTAATTTCCAAATTTAAAACAACTCAATCACACTCCTGGTTAGCTCAGTTCAAAGGGAGCTACTGTAGTCTGCAGAGTGGGAGGTTGTGGGTGTGAATTTCAGCTGAACCACCACTCAGCAGGGTGACAAAGGTGCTGTAGTCCTGTCTCCAACAGGAATGTAAAGTGGCTGCGACTGCTCATAATGCCAGCATATGGTCAGCTTTCCAGTCTGCATTCTGTGTGGGTTACACCGAAGATCTTCAGTGTTATTTTTAAAAGGCCGTGGTGCACTGGCATACTATTGCATACTATGGCGTGTGTTCATGGACTGATTCACAGTTTAGGTTTCATAGAACTTTGCTGCTTGGCTTAGATTTTGAAAGTCTTTGGCATATCTTTGGCATGTGATTCACACAGAATGCAGACTGGCGAACTTGGGGGTGATTTCTTGTCCAGGGCTGAAAAACACTTAAGCCCTTAAATGTTAGATTGATGTTTAACTGAAATTTTGAACGATTAGATACACCGCATGTGTAATCCACTTAGAATAAGCTTCACTAAAAAGTCTTTTATAGTGGAGCTCCATACTCATAAAACCTATGCCCGTCATTTTTCATGGTCATGGCTAGCGGAATGTTTTGCGGGCGCGCGTCTGTACGTGTGTCTGAGCATTGGGCAAGGCAGGGCAGGGCTTGCAACTCAAGACAGGGATACTAATTAAGGGATACTCAGAAGCCGCTAAAGTGGAAAAAGAAGAGCTTTCAGGGATAAAATCTTGCTTCGAGGAACTTCATACGTTTTTATCAAAGCGGGAGCAATGCGGGGCGATGTTTCTCACTTCGGATTTCAGAATTGAAGAAGTGGAGACTTAAAGAATTTCCAAGCAGTCGAGGGACTTAAAGGTAAAACAAATTACATTTTTCGATGGGAATTTATCTTGATATCAATCTGTGATTGACTTTTTCTTTGTGCTCTCATTGGTTTTGGAGAATTGTTTATAAAACATGCTCAATTCTGATGATTGATTTCTTTCATTGAAGGCAGTTTGGCCTCGATGCGCTTTTAATGGTACGCGTTTTGCTTTTAAACATAAACTTATGGAGATTTGAATAAAATTTATCAAAAGAAGATTGTGTTGTCCATTTCTATGTGTTTGTTCATTCATTGCATAGGTTGAAAAGCGATTGTATGTAAACGAAACAAGACTTGGATTTTATAGTTCTAATTTCACTCGCATCGCCTTATGCGAACATGTTTGTGTATTTTTTGCAATTTTGTTTTCCAAATCAGTTTCTCGGGCAATCTTTGATACGCAACTGGTGTATTTTATTCGTTTTTTTTGTGAACTTTTGTACGGTCTAAATGTACTGTGCAGATGATCGCGTAATACTGTTTTTGAGAATTGCTAAAATTAAAAAATAGCCTGGTCGTCAATCTTAATTCTTTTGCTTCCAACCTTTCACCTTCGTTAAACTTTATCATCGGCATTCTGTTCAGAGAGCTACGCTGTTAGGATCAGTCTATCTAAATCATGGGTAATATGGCTGATGTACATGTACAGATCGGCATAGAGGTGACAAATTGTCGAAAATTATTACTCGGTGGATTATCCAACATATTAAAAGCAAGAAAAAAATGTTTTCTTTTTTACAATCCGCATTACACTAAGCTTATCTAACAAGTGAAAAATTAGAAGTCAATATTGAAACGACATGATTGTACAACCATAAGGTAAGCTGGGAGAACTCATAAAAAGATACAAGTGAACAAAAAAGCAAACATTAATTTGAATTAAAATATACCTGAGGTTGATAAGCAGCAGTGGCTTCAGCTGGGGAAATTCTCCCTGTAAAAGAATTCTGTTTGTAGAACATCAGCCAAAACAAGATGGCGAACAAGACGGTCTAACAGGAAACTAATGTGCAAAGAAGTCTGGGTAATGACGTTTGACCTTATGTAAAATACCCGAAAAGTCTTTACGACGAGCCCGGGCAAAAAACATCGTGAAAAACAAATTCAAAACAAAATCTAATCTGAATCAAGAGGCTCGTAAGGGACGGACCATTAGATTTTTTTCTACGCTCGAGACTGTGCAGGATTTTTCTTTTTGCCATGATTTGCTTGCATGATATTTTTTTTGCGAGTCTATATGTTTTAATGCCTGACACATATACGTGTTAGGAATACTAGAAAGGCCATACTAGAGACAAGAATACTATAGCAAGTCAGATCTGATGTAACAGCAGCTTGATAGCATGAAGCCTGTTCGCGGTGTTGTAACTGCCCCTACAATTTTCTTTACACCAGCCCCCTGTTGATGTCGCCTCCACAGCCCATCGTAGTACACCCAACCATCTTACAATTACAGGGGCGGCGCCGGAAATATAATGTTGGTGGGGCGAATCTCCTGTGCCGAGCGCCGAAGGCGCGAGCTTCTATGGGGGTCCGGGGGCATGCTTCCCCGGGAAATTTTTGAAATGAAACTCTCTGAAATGCTATTTCCAGCATTCCTGAGACCGGAGAAACAGTTTCCAAGGCCAGCTTTGAGTTCAGTTTAATTCTCATGAAAAGTACATGTACACGAAACACCTTCTGAAACTTGGTGTAACTCCATTTTGGTTGTTTGTTCAAAGTAAATTCGACTGTCACTCGAATATTCTCTGTCAATTCTTTTCAGTATTGGAAGGCTTTGGAAACGAATTTTCCAAAGCGATTTTCTCTGTCATTAGAGGCAGAAAGAAACTGATTTCCAATATCAGCCATGTTCAATTTGTCAGTTAATGCAATGTCTGGATAATGCAATGATTTAATCTTTCTTGTGACATAGTTTGTTCGTAGATATGTCTTGAGACTTCTTAGGGCAGAGGCCGAGCGCTAACTCACAGCATTGATGGATTTGTTTGATGGATTTGTCGGTAGCTGGAGTCCGATAGCTGACGTCCGAGTAACTCAAGGGGTATTGAAATGCTTGGTTCACAATATCCAATCTCCAGTTTAAAGTCAGTCACAATATCTCCGATGCTAAAATTGTAGGCTTTTGATTAATTAACGGAATATTTATTTTGCAAACTCTAATGCATTAAAGCGCCCGCCATCAGATCTGGCCAAAGGATGTTGCTACACTATTCATCTCCGCCCACCGCCATTTTGAGCTGTCGAAAGTTGGTGGGGCAAATGCCCCACCTGCCCCACCGGTAGCGCCGCCCCTGCAATTACAAGCTTGTTGTACAACGCATAAACAAAGTATTTCTCATCCATTGAGATATACATGTACCTACAATGCCACTGTACAACTATAAAAGAGCCTTTCCTTGTGTCAGAAAATATCTTACATGCTTATGAAATCAGCTAAAAAGCCTACAAAGAAACACAACTTACGTCGGGTCAAAAATAAACCATTGTTATTGGCTAAACTAAACAAGCCAATGAAAAGATAGAACATTTGATCCTCCCCAAGTGCATATAAGTCGCTAACATTCTACAACGTCAGTGTGATTTATTTGTGTTCTGACCATCTGCTTCTGGATATAAAATATTGTTCTAAAAATATAAAGCTTTGCAGGATTTTTTTTCCTGGGGTTTTTGTTTTGCACGATATTTTTTTTGCAGTTCAAAGCCGTGCTCGAATTTTTTTTTGGTATTTGCCCAACCCCCCCCCCCCCCCCCCCCCCCCCCCCCCAAAAAAAAAATCAAATGGTCCGTCCTAAGGGTTTCTCACTGTTAATAGTGTCTCTGACATAATGCAATATTGAAAGAAAAAAAACAATGCTATTGATAGGTCACCTAGCAAACTTTCGAGATAAAGAGGAACGTTTCTTGTACGTTTTATTTCCGGTTCGCGCGATATTACGCAGCATTCACATTTTCGGTAATAAATAATTAAGGTGGCTGAATACAGTTTGCGCGCGCTCTTCAAATTTCAGCTGCTGACGCGAGTTAGCGCGCGCAGAGTTTTGAGAAAAACAAACGTGGCGCCTATTCAGCGATCATTTTATTTCGTCCAGCGTGGATCGCGAAAGTGTTGTTTTTCGTCTTAAAATCAAACAATTTGTTGTTCGTAAAAATGTTTGTTGAATCAATAGATAATATAACGAACCATTGAAGAAATACACTGCCTTTTTGGTCGTTTTGCACGGTCTTTGGATCGAGAACCCAGTCAAATGCAACGCATGCGCAGTTGACCAAAAAATTGTGACTGGATGTTTAAGCGAATTTCCTCGGAAACGTGCTGATTTCTACGAAACCACTCATTAGAATTTCACGAAATTTGGCACAATAATAGTTCCGAATATGCCGAACTTACCTGCCATCAAAAATTTGAAATCTAATAGAGGAGATTTTTACAAAACCTACACATATAAGACCACATATTACGGAAGATCCCTCTGTCAAAATTACATGAGACTAGTATTAACATGCAAATATTTTTACGAGTTTACTGGAGTCAAACGATGGACAAAATCTAATGACTAAATTTTGTAAAAATAAACGAAGCCAAATATTGCAGGCTCATTTACAATCCACCGTGTTGCCATGGCAACACCCTAAAAGCTCAACAAAAATATGAAAATATATAGCTCGTTGCTTAATCGTATGCCTCACCAATTTTGGACGCCCAGACGTTAGTGGTTTTAAAATGACAATGGATGACGCATAGGTACAGTGAAACTGTGTTCAGCCACCTTAACAACTATTCACCGAAGTGGAGGTGGGTAGTGGTGGATATTTACCGAGCCGAAAAATGATGCTTTTTAACTCATTTATTCCTGTCAACGATTACAATTTTCGCGCACAAATTTTCGCGAGTTGCTGGGAGGAGCTGCTGGGAGGTGAATAGCACTTTCTATTCCGAGTTTCAGCAGCCAATCAGAGCGCGCCAACAATGCTATCCACTGTTTCAGTATATACTAATAAATAATAAATAATAAATAGTTTATTTCGCGAGGGTGACACCTAGCAATCCTGCAAATCGGTTTTTTATGAACCTTGTTGAGGTCAAAATCAATGTCCGTAAACGTGTACGGCAACGTGTAAATCCTTCCGGACGGAATAAATTTGAAATGGTCCTCTTAGCATATGAGTTATGTTTTAATATGACGTTTTGTGACTTTTCAGGATGGTATGACAGAAAGAAATAGGGATCTTCGTTTTTGAGTCTTCGGTCTTCAATTCGGTCTTCGTTTTGGAGACACCCGTCCATTCTCAACAGTTTGTTGCAGTGCATGATCGTGCAGTTTGTTGCAGTGATTTTTCTAAGCTGCCTATCAGAATTTGTAATAGGCTATTTGACGCTCTTTTTTCACCTATATTACTATATAACTCTGAAATATAGGGAGCTTACGACTCACTTAATTTTGAAAAATGGGAAAAAGACCCAGTTGAGAGGCTCCATTCACAATTCTTTAAATTCAACGAGCGCCTAATGTAGCTGCTCGGAACGAAGTTGGGAGAATTTCTTTGAAATCACTAATTTACCGAAATATGCTTCGATTCTGGATGCATCTTCAAGACCTTCCCATGGAAAGTATTGCAAAACAGTGCCTATCCTTATCAAATACCCTTGCATTACATGACAATCCGAGTTTTATGACCTCAATGAACAAAATTTTCGAAACTTTCCAAGGTACGTCAGATACAAATTCTCTTTTCGGGGAGAATAGTCAGAAATCCATGAAATATTTCTTAAATAGAATAGTATTAAGAAAATAGAATCAGAATCTAAGGTACATCAGATGAAGCTTGTTCAACTAAACATCAAGCTTAATTTTTATTCTAAATTCACAAATGACACAGGAAGTTCTAGTAACTGTTATGACGTAATAAAAAATATGAAACACAGACGAACACTGGCTAAGTTTCGAACAGGAAATCATTGCCTACGTATAGAAACGAGTAGACATGCAAAACCAAAAATTCCAAGAAATTTGAGGCATTGCGAATGCTGCTTATCAAATGACGTTGAAGACAAAATTCATTTCTTTTTCGATTGCGTTTCATATTCTGACCTAAGAAATTCGCTATTCAATGAAATTAGCAAACACTGTAAAAGTTTTTTGAATCTACAAAATACAGATAGAATTAATTTCTTTTTTAATAATGTTGACCCCTTCATATGTAAACAGTTGGGTCACTTTATATATGAAGCTTCAGAGAGACGAAACACTCTGTTACTAGCAAGGACTGCAATCACTGTATTTTAATTTAGTTTAGTTCAATCTGTTAGTGTAATAGGCAGTACCATGTATGTAAATTTACTTTTTTATTTTTTTACGTGGTCAGATCAGCCTTGCAGTTCATTGTTTTTGTCCATGTATGTATATGGAATGCTAATAAACTTTGAATTAAACTTTGAATTGATCGTGCATTCTATGTTTCTTTTGCAAGAAATAAACCTCGTATTTTTCTTATCATAGGGTGGGCAGCCACGCAAAAGTTTAATATAATGAGCAATTCAAAGAAAGATAAAGAAACGTTTTCGAAATAATTAATTTATGAAGGATGAGTCATGTTACATAATTTCACGTAAACTGTCGGATCGGAGCTCTGTCGGACAGTCGGGCAAACAAGCGATTCGTACCCAATTCCTCTCGGCGCGGGGTGTTTTACAAAATGGCTCCCTCGAGATGTTGAGGCTTGTTGCATGAAATACAGGAAGTCAACACAGCCGCTACTGTATCTCCGTTCTCTATAAATGGATTTAATTTTAACGCCATGAATAATTATGGAAACGGGTGAGGATGTTCTGGCATCGGAAGAAGCTCAACAAGGCAGCGTGAGCAATCGAGAAGGAGGTGTTTCCACAGAAGATGCTGTCGGCGGTCGTGATCTGCGAAGCGGCCGCAAGAAAAATGTAACGCGAAAGGTTTCTTTTCCGGAGGACTCTCGGCTGGTCCGTGCTTTAGATCCAATAGATCCATGGGTAAACGGTGAGTCTGAAGTGTTTAATAATGGCATTTTCTATCGATATTTGTTCCAATACGGATACAGCAACCGACATGGATTTTTTTATTTTGCGAGCTCAAGTGGTTTTTGCCTCGAATGACATTGCATATTAGTAAATATTGGTCTTCGTGTTTTACCTGTTAGTAGCAGTTTACATCAATTACATGTGAGATTTAATCTATTCTCTTGGGATGTGTAAAAATAAATATAAAAGTATTTCTGTATGAAGCGATGATTTCCTTAAGCTTTACTTGAGCGGTTGCCGTTGTGTATTCCTGTTATTTGTTTTAATTTTTGGGCTGAGTGGCTTAGACTAGTACTTTTAAGCCAACTGTAATGGGCTGTAAATTTGTATTAACTTCAGGCTTTCTTAATTTCATTTTAAAGTTTTTATTTTTGATATAGTAGCGCTATTAAATTTGTGTCGGGTTTCTGAGAAATCGTCTACTGAAAAGATAAACAAGCTTGATAAATTTTCAATTGGAAATAATCCGATACTTTTAACTTCAATGTTGTTTGCTCGGATCAGCGAGAAGTCTTCGACTTTAGTACTGAATAATGTAACTTTATGTTTCAATCACTTCGGTAGGATTCTTAACGTTTTCCTTCCCCTCTTGTTTGAGTTGTCTTTCACGATCAAAATCTCAGACGAATTTAATGACCTTGACCCGCAGGGAAAGGGAATCAAACTTTGACATATCTTGATTGAATGGCAAATTTCCTAAATTTTGTAGCAACTTCCTAGAACTCCCGATTTGTAATTTACCGTTAATTTCCTAGAATAGTATGTTAAATTATCCTATTAATCGAGTGTAGCTCTACAATGCAAAGCCTCTTTTTATTCTTGTATTTTTTTGTTACATTGTATATTTGAAGTCAGAAAAAGTACAATTATATTCAGTTAAAGCTTACATCTGACAGTTTTAACGATAATTTTTGGTTCTTTTTTACTTTAACTTCAAAAGATAATCCCAGTAGTAGGAATATTCCATCATTTCTCATACAGAATTATCTTATCAGTTATATTTATCATAATTTTATTAGTTTGTAGTTTTAGCTTTTATCATACATGTATGTTTATTGTTAGGTTGGCTCTTAAGCCAATGATACACGGTTCAACATTTGTTGAGCAACAAATGTTCAGCCGCTGTTCAACAAATGTTGACAGTGTATCATTTGATGTTGAATGTTGAAATATACCGTTCAACATGTTGAAAGTTGTTGAACGTTGTTGAACGAAAATAGAACTTGCCTCTATTCCATTCAACAAGTTGCAACTTGTTGAACGGCGTCAGTCAATCATTTTAAAATGTTGAATGTGTTTGTTACTCATTCAACAAGTTGCAACATAGTACAACATTTGTTGAGCAACCAATGTTGTACGTTGTTGTACCGTGTATCATTCGCTTAAAGATTTTATTACTATTGTACTTTTTAGCTTGTTATGTATAAATTATGTTGTGGTTCAAATTTTTCTTTGGTTTGAAAATTTTCAAACCAGTTTGATTTTTGTCTTCCTTTGTCTCGGAATATGGTTATGAATCTGGCACAAAGGGAAAATAAAATTAAACTGGTTTGAAAATTTTCCAACCAAAGAAAAATATGAATCACAACATATGCATTGTTAGGTTTCTAAGACTTGTGACGTGCATTTGATCATATTTCTATTGCAATTGAAGCCTCCCAAAATTTTTCAGGTCTCAAACCCATGGCCTTTGCGATTCCAGTGTTAACGTTCTATCACTGAGCTACTAGGCCAGATGGCAGCTTTGCCAATTGTGAATTGTATTACACCCTCATAAAATGATGAATATGGTAATGTGTATATGAAAATTGTTTTTATTTCAGCTGGTCACCATAGCAGCAAAGAAGTGATAGATGCCTACAGGAACGCCTGCAGCAGGCTTAAGATCAAGCCATGCGAAAAACTTATTAAACAGCTTGAGGTATAAAATTCATTCCCAAATTTAGAATTTTATTAAATATCATCATTACAGACTTTTGAATGCAATATTACCTTTCTATAATAATTATTATGAATTTTTTAATGATATTATTAAAACATACTGTAAGTCAGTTATAGACATATTTTTCTTTTCCAAGTATGAAGTTTAGGATGTCAACCATTTCATTTCCAGAAGAAAACCTTCAGTTATACATAAATATTATGGTTCTTATGTTTGACCATACAGTGTTTTGAGTTTGTTGATGAAATACTACAGTGTTACTGTAGAGTCTTTTGTTGGAATCTTGCATTGTTACTTTTGACTCTCCTGCCATTGTCTCAAGTTTAATTTTGCATAAATTGCATTTAGCCACAATATGAAAGCTCTTTGGCCATATTTTCCCATAGTACTGTTTGTATTTCAGTAATTACAATGTAAGTACCGGTAAAAAGGTAAACATTCTGTAGGACAGTATGCACACCTATTTTGTGTGTTAGCCTCTAGAACTGAGCTCCCCAAGTTGGTCTCTCCATAATTTCACTCTTTTTTATCAAAACAAATATGATGGTTTGAAATGATAGCATTCTTTATTGTTTGACTCAAAATGTAATGGTAGTCACTTTTGATGTGGATTGAAATGTTTTGACTGCTTACTGGTGGTCTTCATCAGCCAATAGAGTCAACTCGATGTGTTATACTCTATGTATCACTGTGGTTGTTTGATTGGATTATTATTGATTATTCTGGTCGGAAACTATCCCCTCTGAGGTCAGTGATAGTACTGATTGGTTGGTCTGTTCCTTCATGGTAGGCATCCATGCTTCAGGAGTCCCTATTGATGTTATTATATAGAAATAAATGAAATACATGTAAGACAAAAAAAGTTGAGATTGGTCTGTACCAAAGCAATTATTTCTTTTTGCACAAGACTATAAAAAATTATATACAGGTACATGTACATGTATTTAAAAAAATTGCTTTCTCATAATTATTGGATCATACTAATATATTTTTGTAATGTTAATTCATTTTGTTTTGTCAGGCATGTGAGAGTTTTAAAGACAGAATAAATGTTATAGACCTGAGAGGTACATGTAACAAAAGGTTTCTTTAAATAGTTAGTAAGCAAGTGCAGGGTGTAGCTAAGAAAAAACTGAGTAGGCTCATTAACAATTTTTGTCTGGCTTGTGCACCTTCAAAATCACCTCAAGTCTTTGTTTTCTAGTGAAATTTCAGCCGGTGATTTAAGTTCTCTTTCAGCTGGCAGCTGTCTCTTGGCTACATGTACATCACTGCAAGTGATTACTTACCTGTGAAAGGAGTCTTTCCCTAATTATTCGTACATATGTTGGTCTGTTTTTCTTAGAATGCAGGACTGGAAATTAAAAAAAATTCTCTATCACAATTTGCGAGTAATTCCTAAAATTTAGTCGCAAGTTCGAAAATTTTAGTCGCAAAAAAATCGCAATTATGACAAAGGAACTGGAACCGGAACCGGAACCGGAAATGAGAAACAAGAAATTTTTTGGAAACCACGTTAATGGAGCACAAAATCAAAGATTAAGTCGTACAACATTTAATGTGAATTTCACAGAATTTGTCGGATAAAATTACAACTACCAGTAACAAGTAAGACACAAGACTATTAAATATAATTCCTTTATTATCTAGGCCGTAAAACAGTTGCAAAATCATGACTAATAGACAATTTTTAGTCACAAAAGCGCCCCATACAGGCGCAATTTCGAGTCCTAGAATGACATACACTGTACATGTAGTTTGTAAGTTTAGGCTTATTGTTCGGGGTATATGGGTTGAATAATCAGTGATAAGAGGACCATAATATGTCGCATTATTTTTTAGGGGATGCCAGCCTAAGTTGCCGTGACCATATAATATAAAGTCTAGGATGTGTTTAAGTTAAATGTTAAATATTAGCCAATGAATGTATTATTTATTTTTTCCAGCTCCTTTGCGCAATGAATAAACCATTAACTAACCTTAATTTTTAGAACTTGTTTAAAAATTCAACCATTGTGCCTAAAGTAGATTGCTATTCATATAGTGAGCTGAGGCCTGGAGCGCTTACCATTTGAATGGAATTTCCGGTTAGAATTTTCCGACAAATGGAACTTGACCTTCCTTACTAAAGGAAACGGAACAGGAATGATCTGTACCTTTTGTATTTTACCGAATGCCGAGAGGCACTGGGAGTGAAAAACAAAATGGTGGCGGGAAAAATTAACAGAAAAATACTTTTATAAACTTACCCTAAAACGCGATTGTACGCTTTCAAGCCCTGCTACAATTCTCCAATTTACCATAACAATAATTTATTTATTTACTTTAGTTCGCTCACGTTAACTCTGGAATTACAGCTCTGATTCTTTGCTACGTACAACTTCAATTATGTGAATCGTTATCCCATAACAAGCATGCAGCAAGCATGATTCGTAAAAGTTAAAGTAAAACAACTACCGGCAGTCAAAAATGTCCATCCACCTGTAATTTCGCAGTCATGCTGTAGGAAATCTGTCAATATAGCCGAAGAAAAGTGGCAATTTTCAAACGAACAAACTCGGAGTAAATTTCGTTCTTCAAAGTGATCTGCCATCTTCGAGCTTCCTTATTTTGCGAAGAAGCCTGGAACTAGTGATGCGAACAAATGGTACAGAAAATTCCAGTCGTTCCGGTGAAAGTGAGAAAAAGGAAATACCTTGAAAGGTATTACCTTTTCCCCGGAAAATTGCCGTTGGGATGAACCGTTCCATTTGTTTTTCCACCGGAATAACCGGTTTTTCCATACAAATGGTAAACGCTCCTGAACTAGCTAGTCCTCAGAATAAACAAATTGCCACTGTTACAAATATTGTTCAAACTAATTAAAGTGCCCCTGTGATCAAATTTTTGATTTTCATTTTTTTACATTTTTGTGTACAATTAGACTTTCTTACTCATCTTGCCAAATTTCAATTCATTACGAACATCAGAAGTCATTTTGTTTTAACATTTATTTCCGAGAATTTACGGCCGCCATTAATCAACCTTGTTCCAAGGCTTGGTTGCGAATGGGAGAAAGTGACGTCAAAGACTCAAACATACCTCACGGGTTTAATTATAATAACAATCGGCATAGAAAATTGCACAAAGAACATGTCCAAAGTTTTTGTCGCTTTTCGCGTGATTTTCAATACTTGTTATTATAATTTCAACCCGTGAGGTATGTTTGAGTCTTTGACGTCACTTTCTCCCATTCGCAACCAAGCCTTGGAACAAGGTTGATTAATGGCGGCCGTAAATTCTCGGAAATAAATGTTAAAATAAAATGACTTCTGATGTTAGTAATGGATTGAAATTTGGCAAGATGAGTAAGAAAGTCTAATTGCACACGATAATGTAAAAAAATGAAAATCAAAAATTTGATCACAGGGGCACTTTAATGGAAGATGATTGTGCCTATTAAAGTACACATGTACATGTATGTACTATATACAGATGACAGATGATGAATATATAAAATGGTGCATGGGTTTGATTTAACATACAATTAATTATTACCACATTCTTATTAAGAATACACAGAACTAGAAATCCCTCATAATAGAGTATTGTTAGTGTTGCTGTTTAATAATTCCAATTCTTTTGTCTATTTTAGGGATAAAACTTGATTTAAAGAACTGTGAGGCTCTAGAGGAAGTGTTTAGAAGGGTCAGAACTAAGACGTTAGACCTAGAAAACACAGGACTAGAAGATGAGGTAAGTTGCATTTTTAACTTGTGAATGCACAGAGCACTGAACAAGTTATTCCATTTGGAGAAAAAATTCACTTAATTGGTTGGTCAGTGGTCTGTTAACAGTGAGCCTGTGAGATGTAAATGGTCAGTTGCCTTACCCAACATTGGAGGGAGGGGAGGGTGGGGAGTTGGCTGCAAGGGATGCAAGGATTGGGGGGAGCAAAACTCTGCCTTTCCCATGGGAGTGGCATTGGAGGGAGAGAAGGGAGGGTGGGTAGTCTGAGGAGAGTATGAACATTTCGTATTCACAAGTTGGCTTAAATATATAATGCGCAGGTTTCATACCTAAATGCTCACCTGTGCATAACAGTAATAAGAATTACTTACAATAATTATTATAGCGCTAGCTGACATTATAATAATTATTGTACATATAACTAATACTTAAATGCTAATTAAAATAATAAAATGCTCTTCGGAATAAAAAAGTTTTAAGCAGTTTCTTAAAAGTTAAAATAGACTTGGCATGGCGTATTTCCCTGGGTAGTTCATTCCGAAGGGTGGGTGCTGCCAGTGCGAAAGAGCGGTCCCCAAAGGTCGCTAGAGTCTTAATTGTTGGTCGCTGGAGGAAAATTTCACTAATGGATCTTAGGTTGTAACAAGACAAAGGCTTAACAGTAATGAGTTCCGTGATGTAATTAGGCGCCTGGCCGTGCAGAGCTTTGTAATGTGATTAGAAGAATCTTGAATCTTATAGGAGCCTTTGATTAAATTCTGATGTGAACTTCATTATTATGTGGTCATAGAATGTACAGTATGTGACTGTGTGCCAAAGAGGATGGAAAACATTTCTTAATTTTTTATGCCTCAAATATACTGATACATGTAACTTTCAATTGGTGGTTGAATTCCCCATTAAAAATTTTCTCTCTATTTAAATGACTTGATTGAAACTTCAAATAAATCACACAGTCAAGAGAGTGTGTTTTTTAGGTACTGTAGTGTACAGTACAGTATTTCTGAGCTGTAAAAGTATTATTGTTATATTACCACCACTATCCATTCAATTTTTTCTCAAGCTGGATTTAATTCTTCATGTTTTTTTTTATGTTTAGGGGGCTGTTTCATTGTTGGAAATGATTGAGTTCTACAAGACTACTTGTAAGCTCAACTTGGCTTATAATACTAAAATAAAAATCAGAGGCTGGCAAGCTCTCAGTAGGACTATAAAGAAGGTAATTTCCTTAGGTTACTATAAAAAAAAATTCACAGACATACAGTTTCTATTTACGTTAATTTTTGTGTATATTATTTTGTGACATCATCAACTGCATTTTGCGAGGCTTCTTTTTCGTGATTTTATAGATAAGAAGAACTGAAATACATGCACGATGTAAATTTCACAAAAGATGTCACTTTCTCAGAGTTTAATGATCCATTTAAAGTAGTTTGCGTGGCCAGGCTTTTCCAACAAAAGTATGCAAAATTAGAAGCCATGAGAGAAGTGGGGCATGGGAAGAGGTTGGAGAAAGCGGCGAGGCGAGGGCATTCCTCTTGCAGCTTCGTTCGCTTGCTTCCATCCTGGCTTTTGTTCGCTGCTCGCTTTCGGAAAAGCCTGGCCATGCAGGCTTCCATAATATAGATACAAGTTATATTAAGGGGGGAGAAACTTAACTACAGTTTTGGAGTCGTTGCTAGGGACATTATTTCATGGTTAGCATTTCTCACGTGTCATAAACTGCTAATGTGGTGGGAACTATGAAACTGAACACAAGACATCACTAAATCGACATTGCACATGCGTAACTAGTGCCAGTCCCCAACCGCGCGTAAGAATGAAAAAGCGTAAAAACTCAAAGGAAACGAAATAAAAATCTGATTTTTTTGCCGAATCATAAGCAATTCAACTTTTTTTTAAATCTGTAGCATGGAATTACCGTTGGGCGAAAAAACAGGAAAGTTATTAAAGAAAATGTATCAAAATACACCTTTATGACGTCATAGCTTTTTCAATTACGTGAATTTTAACAAATCCATGCTACAGATTTTTTATCAGGATGTTCTTAAGCCGTTGACATTGGTTTTATTGGAAAAAAATGTAAGGTGTTTGAGTTTTAAGGGTTTTTATGTTCTGGTCACGTGACTTACCAAATATGGCTGTGACTTATGAAATTTAATGGTACCATTAACAGAATGAACGTGACCAAACATCATAGCCGAGGAAGTAAAGAAACTCATTATATGACGTTTGGAACTCTTCCATAGCAACCACCTTGTAGTTAAGTTTCTCCCCCCTTAAGAGTACATTCAGTCCCACTCTTGAAATTCTTGATGGAGAAAAAAAAACATCTAGCAACCACTCTGATGGCCAGAAATATTAAACAGTCAGATGACTTCAAGAAAAAGCCCTCAAGCAATGGATGTCATACAGGGAGAGGAGGAAGTGAGTCAAGCGACCTCAGACCATATTGAGAATCCATCTACCTGCACCCAGGAGTGATAATCTAGGCAGCTGTATTTGCAGTCTAACATTAATTTGCCTTGCTGGTAGATTGAGGCACAACAAGAGCAAAGATCTAGAGTCCTTCAGTGAAACTCTGCTTGCTCTGAGTCTACAACAATGCTTTTGTCTGGACTCACTTATAAATAGTCTTGCATGATGTAAATAAGTAATACTAATATTAAACTTGATATTTTTGTTTCTTGTCAGACTCCATGTTTACAGTATCTGGACATACGAAACACAGTATGGACTGAACAGGCCATTCCCCTCTTAGGACGGTCAGTAAGGCTGGACTGTTGTGTGACTGTGTTACACATGGAAAGCACCAATTTGTCTGGAAGGCCATTGTTTCTGCTGGGTATGTCATTCTGTTGCTTTTTTGCTGTGTCCTGGCCATAAATCTATGTGGACTGAATGATGAGTGATAGATGGATTAATACTATATTGCACTGAAGTTGAAAAGAAGTGTCTTTAACTAGGAATGGCCACAATGGAAATTGATTGCAATTTGGAAACTGGCCAATTTTTTCAAGTTCTCTTTCGTCATAGAAAAATTGTCTAAAAATTGGTCAGGTTTTTTCTACCTTGCGGAATCATGCACTTAACATTTTCCTCTCAATGTTTTAGAAGCATTAAATTTTGTGTAAAAGCAAATGTAAAATATTTTATAGTTTTGTTTTTTACTTTTTATAGCCAGTGCAGTGAAGTTCAACCATAACCTCAAAGACTTGTTCCTTGGGGACAATAAACTGACATCATCTGATGGACAGACGCTAGGTGCTATGTTAAAAGGCAATGAACATCTACAGCTCTTAGATTTAAGAAATAACCCATTGCAGGTATGAGTGTGTGGGCTAATTTACAGTGTTCATGTAGCAGGTAAAATCCGATCTCGGGTTAGATCAGTATGCAGTGTAGGTTAAATGTGTACCCAGTGTATTCATTCTTGGTATTTATCTAACCCTAACCTCAGCACAAAGCTGACTCTAACTCAAAGTTAGCCCCAGCTAACTCTAATACAAAGCTAACCCTACCAATAACTCTAACACAAAGCTAACCTTCACAGCACTGACTGCATGTATCTTTGCTCTCGGGGTGACAGTTAGCTTTGTGCTAGGGTTAGGGCTAGGGTTAGCTTACCTAGATCGAATACTCAGCTGGGTACACATTTAACCGATATTGAATACTGATTCAACCTGACAACGGATTTCCCCTGGCGCAACAAACATACATATGGGTTTGCTGGATCTTCAGTGGTGTCTTTCAATAGGTACATTGTACAGTCAAATCTTTCCTAACAAACACCTCTATAATATTAATAATGGACACTTCTCAGTTAAGGAGTGCACTTGATTCTAAAGACACCAAAATACACACAATCCCTCCCTCTGTAATTACAGACGCCTCTATAATGCAAACACTTGGGTCTTCCCTTTGGGTCTGTATTAAAGTGCAGGAGGGGTGGGGGGGGGAGGGGGGGGGGGGGTGGGTACTCTGCAAATTTTCGGGTGGGGGTGTGCTGCTGGGACTATGAGACCCTTAGCCTATACTAGACCATTTTAGCTGCATTTTGCAACCCTATTCTAGACTAAACACCCAAAATCCCTACCCTATCCTAGACCTTTTCCAGAAAATATCCATGCCTTCCCCACAGAGGGTTTTTGTTTTCAGCTTCATACTTTGCTTTAAAAGCTGCTTTTGAGACCCGCCGGCCCTTGTAATCTCCAATGACCCCCATGCGGTGGGTATGGATATTTTCTGGAACAACAAAATTGAATAATCTTGACATGTAGCATTTGATTTCCCATTGAACAGTAATATATATTGATAACAATGTAACCATTATTTTTTTGTATTTGTGTAGGACATGGGTGTAGGTCATATATGTGAAGGTTTATCAGAACAGCACAATGGTGGACTACAAACACTTGTGCTGTGGAACACTCAACTGACCTGCCATGGGGCGGGATACCTGGCTAATGCACTGGTAAGCTTTATGATGGCAAATGTGAAGTTTAACTGGTCTACAGGTGGTGAGTATTATTGAGTGTGGGGACCAGCACAAAGAGGGCAGAATTCTGGAGGAAGTGAAGTTAAAATCTGGAAGGCAAAATAGTGGAAGAAAAAACCCAAAGTGAGATAGTGGTGGGAGGGGAGGAGGGGGTTGGGGAAGCAAGAGACGTTTTGCAAAGGGGTGGAACATTGTTTGGGGTGGGCCGGGCAGGAACTTGGGAAAAAATAAGGTGGGCAGTCTATGGAAGGTAGGGCAAGCGAGGCCACCAAGATGAGAGCGGGTGGAGGGGAGGTGAGGGGGCGAGAGGCATATGGAAAATGTTTGCAACAATGCATAATAATTTCAATAAAAAAGCACAAAGAAGTGAGAATCTTCAAGGAAAGGGCAGAAATGAGGAGTAAAGGGTACAGGAAGAATCCCCTGTCAACCCCCTCTACCTCCACTGTTAACCACTGGGTGGAGACAGACAAGCATAGCATAACAGGATAGTCTGTTATGTTACATGTAAAATGTACTTGTTCTCTCATGATGTTGCTTTCAATTGTATAATTTGTGTTTGTAGATGTGCACAAATTCTCTTAGGACTCTTAACCTTGGACACAATCGCCTGACTAATGAGGGGATACATACCCTAAAGGAAGGTCTGCTGAGGAACAAGTCTGTACAAAGACTGGGCCTGTTAAATACAAAACTTTCAAGTGAAGGTACATTAAAACATAGCCCGCGTGGCAGGCGTAAATGGGGAGGGGGAGGGAGCATGAAAAAGGAGAGGGGAGAAGGGAAGGAACGCCTGTTATAAGAACCGTGCAATTTGCATTACACCCATTGATTTCCTGGTAATCCAATTATGTCAACTGTCAATAAGTTCTACACTCAGAAACTAGTTCGCCTTTTTACACATGGCTGACTTCATGTGAGAATTTACTGTGTTTACCGCCAGCGTGAATTAGCCAATCGGAATTTTGCAGCTGCTAGCGACCGCAGAAATAAACAAAATTGGGTCTTTATTGCAGGTTTCCATTCTCCCTCTCCCCAACGCCTGCTACGCAGTATCTCTCTTATGAAATTTCTATATTGAAACTTAAATCAATTTTTCTCAAATTTCTTCCAAAACTGGGTGTCCATAGGATGCCTGAACGATCACCTAGATAAAATTTAATTTAAGTTTATTATTAATTTATTAGTTTCGCTGAGAAACAAATAAGCATAACTCAAATAAATATCATCAATAGATAACTTGGCTGGGTGACCACAACAGTGTGGAGCCAAGCCTGGGTTGTGCCAGTATCACAAGCATCGTGGATTAAGGAGGCTCATGTCAGTTTTTTTGGCCATGGGGTGTATGTTTTTAAATCAAAATTTCGTAGGGAAGACATGCTCTGATTGCTTTCATAGTTCACCAAGTTTCTAAAATGTGATTAAAGTTTTATGTGTCACTAGTTTCCAAGCGACAGCAGTTACTATAGCAATGCTAGATTATTGCCCAATGTTTTAAACAATGTCATTTTTCTCAAAATCTAGTCAGACACTTCACAATGAAACTTTCATATTTTATAGTACTCACATATTACTACAAGCAGTTGCAAAAAGGTTGAGACACTTTCCAAAAAAAATGGTCATTCCGTATAAAAGCGACCGCGTAACACAAATGAAATCAATGCCATGTGCTACTGACCCCCCTCCCCCTTACAATGTTGATGACTGTTAGTTTGAATGGCATTTTAGAGCTGGTACAACATTGATAAGGGGGGAGGGGGTGGGGACTTGTTGAAAACCATGTTAGCCTCGAAATATGCACTACAGTACACAATGTCTCAACTCTTTTTGCAATTGCTTGTCTGAATAGTAGTTCAATTAAAACACTAATAGTAAGAGGAACCGGCACGTAATATATGATTAATAGGTATCAATAGAAAGAGAAAAGATTAAATTTTGTGCTGATATATATTGTAACCGTCAGTGCGTTGTAATTAGTGGCAATAATGGTTCCAATTATTACAGTAATTTCGCGCTTTTACATGTCACGCTTTCGTGACATCTTTTACATGTCACGCTTTTGTGACAGTATAAGGGAATGAAAACATTCTTCCGAAAAGAAACCTTGTTTTCGGCTTTTATTATATATTTATAGAAGAATGGAAACAATATATTCTCATAATACATTTCCACTAAGAAAAGGCGCTCAATTTCGTTTCATAAAAATTTCCCCACAGTCTACATGTTTTCGACGGTCTACACTTAACAACAAATAAAGATTACATAAGTTCTTATTTCTCTCTGTAGACCGTTGACCGTTGACCGTTCGCGCGAGTATTAAATTACAGTCAGTGAATTCTGCAAGTACGCATTTCACTATTAAATTGTTGCCTTCCAAAATACATTTTGCGAAACATTTGGCACATTTTGGAATCTCCTTTTGGTTTTGCTCGTCGATTCTCACATTAAAGTGGAAAATTTTCCAGCACACGGACATCAAATCTGTCCCAGTAATCGTGCCTCGCTCTTCGTTTCCACTGGATGTAGAAGGCCCATACTGGGCATTTATATCGTAGTTCTCAAACAACTCCATTTGGTGAATGTCTGGTTAACGGTTAAAAAAATCTAGCGCAAAACCCTGCTATGAAAGAATTTCACGAAATCTGAGTAAATATACGAAACTTGACAACTGATATACACGTTGCAAAATACACGGCCAGATTAAAGCTAACTAGCAAAAGGACGAAGAAATGATAATATTTTCACAACTAGAGTGTAATCCGAAATTGACTGGACAAATTGGACCAGCAGAAAGTTGCTTACCGTTTTATTTCAGCGCGAACATGCGATCACAGTATCACATGACGTATTATTTACACAGACTAATGCTTATCATTTCAATCTACGCACGTTTCTTGCGTCAATAGCAAACGCGAACAAACCTTCAAGAAAGAACTAGAGGTTGAAAATAACACAATTTGGGTCATTGCAACAAGATAGAAACGTTCTTTGAAAAATACATAACGATATTGAGAAACTACGGCAACTTTTAGAAGAAACGCTCCTTTTTTGCTGAAATTCGCACTAATTAAGGCCGTAGAGAAATGTCGAAAAGGCAGGTTTTGGACTTTCTATTCTTAAACGCCTAATCGCAGTGGAATAAAAAGCTGTTTTTTCAAATCAAGTCATTACATTGATAACGTACATCAACTATGATTCATTTCCGAAAAGCAAATCCAGTGCTATATCGCGATATGTGACTCAGACAAGCAGTTGCAAAAAGGTTGAGACACTTTCCAAAAAAAATGGTCATTCCGTATAAAAGCGACCGCGTAACACAAATGAAATCAATGCCATGTGCTACTGACCCCCCTCCCTCTTACAATGTTGATGACCGTTAGTTTGAATGGCATTTTAGAGCTGGTACAACATTGATAAGGGGGGAGGGGGTGGGGACTTGTTGAAAACCATGTTAGCCTCGAAATATGCACTACAGTACACAATGTCTCAACTCTTTTTGCAATTGCTTGTAGCTGCAGACAAAGTTTCATATAAGACGGTTTTCAAGTACTGTAAATCAAAAATCATCTTTCAGGGCATGATAGAAAAAATAGTAATAAGGCAAATAATTTGCATACAGCAAAATATTTCCAAAATGCCCTTACAGAAAATTTTTATTTAAAAACAGCTAGCCATTAAAATAATGATTGTCCTAATTACTTTGTAATCATTATTTTAAAAAAAATACATGTTTGTTTTTTTCTTCTGTCACTTTTTTATTGGAACTCGGGTTGGGGCTTGGAGTGTCTCTCCCCAAAATTCTGTAGCCTTGAAGGATACATAGTGGAGTTGGGCATGGGGTACACTTGAGATACTGTGTCTGAACAAGATAATTTATTTCTGTCATAGGAATCATTGCTCTTGCTGAGGTAATAGCAGACAGCAAGACAATCTTGAGAGTGGACCTTCGTAATAATGACCCATATGTTGGTGGTCTTATGGCTCTATCACTGTCACTAAAGGTCAACAACTCCCTTGTACGGATAGACCTGGATAAGGAGCTCAAAAAAGAACCTGTGAGTCATATAATATAAAAACCAATAATTATGTAAATGGTTAGACTTTAAAAAGCAGAGCTTTCAAAGAAAAACAGAAAAGGCAGGGAAGATGTAGGAGAAATGGGCAGATGTTTTTCAATCAGTGAAAACGAGCACATGACAAACACCAAGCAATTTTTTAAAAGAAAGGTTTTCATATTTCAAGCCATGCTTGGACACTTGAACATTTAATTGACTTTAACAATGTTAAAGTAATCGACAAAGGTGTCCATAGAGTACAAAAGACCCTTTAGTTATGGCATACTGCCATGGCTAATTAAGCTGACAACAGCTCTAAGCCATTGCCTGGGAATGGTTTCATTACATTTTTTTCCATTTTTTTGTTTTGTTATTTCTGTTGTTCACATATTGTATCCTTTATATTTTTTCTAATTAGCATTTTTCTGTTTTCTTTGTCTTTTAATTTATTCTATATATTTTTATTGTCGATATTTTTTCCACATTTGCACCCTTTTCTTTTATCAGTTTTTTTTAAAAACTCACAGTTCACAGATTACAGTTTTTTCAAATTTTTTTGATCTTAGACATTAGTATGCATTTGGTTTTGTTAAAGGCTTATCTGCCGGATGGTGATTGATCAAATTTACCAAAAATGATAATTGTGGCTTTTTGGTGAAATTTGAAAGTCAGAAGGTTAAATCTAACCAGTGACCTGTAATTTGTTGTTTTTAGGGCATGGAAACCACGCAAAGAATCATCCTTGCAGACATCTATGGCTACTGTCAGAGAAATAAGATGCTAGCCAAGGAGCACGAGGAGAGAGAACTAGCCAGCGAAAGCCAGACTGAAGAGGGAGCAGTCAGTGAAACTGACAGCATTATTCATGACGTCAAAGAACACACAACTAATCTGGAGTCTGAGCATGAAAATGAGGTCATTCCTTCAGGCTCTCCTCATCTAATTCAGTTAGAGAATCCTCCTGATATTACGGAGGAGCTCAAAGTACTGACCACTGACTACCCGTGTAATTCAAGGTTTAGAGTAACGACCGTGTCAGAAGATGATGAGCAAAATGCTGCAGAGGACTCCAGCTCCAGTGAAGAGGAAAATGTGAATACGAGTGAAATGCTGCTATTACCGGATTTATCAGAGGATTCTAAAAAATTGCCAAAATCAAACAGTACTAATGTGACTGGTGACTTGCTTGACAGTAGTACAGGCGTAACTGGTGACTTGCTAGGCCTGGTGTCAAGTGATCCTCTTGTAAACTTGGATACATCTGAGCACTCATTGGGTTCAGTTTCATTGCCAAATGTAGCTCCGACAAACCTTCCACCCACACAAACTGATATCAGGATTACAGGTAGGCTGCTTAACCTTACGTCATCCCTGTTATTCAAGGGCTGAAAAATACGAAGTACAATAAAAAGATACTGAAAAAATTGGGCCGGTTTTATCAATTTGTTTGCTTGTGTCTTGGAAAACTTGCTAAAACCCTGATTATGGTTTATTTTCTCTTCTAAAATTCACTTGATATCTTCCTGTTAGTGTTCTATGAGCATTTCGTGTACGACAAAGGTACTTAGTTTTAATATGGGGCAGTTAAACCGCAAAACCTCAAAATCATCTTCACATAGTTCCTTTAAGTAAACAGTACCACAGGAAAGTACTCAGAGCTGTCATTAGTCGACTAATAGACTATTAGTAGACTGCTGTGACCAGCAACTGCAGTAAAGAATGAGCGGCAACTCATGGTTTGAAAATAACTAAAGGACAACAACCATGAAAGGCTATCTTGGTTTTTGGCCGCCTATTTTCCTTGTTTGTCCGGCAACTTTAATACTGCTCAATGGCTTCCATTTGAATGGTCACACTTTATGGTGTCATCCACAGACTCAAAAGTTAGAAGCACTCTATACAGCATAATAAACAAGCACCACAGGAAAGTACTGCTCAGTGGCTTCCATTTGAATGGTCACACTTTATGGTTTCATCCACAGACTCAAAAGTTAGCACTGCCCAAGATTATTCCATGTTTGACTCTCAAAGAAAAAAGTTTGAGAGGCTGGGACAAAACTGAAAATGGCAGTATGATTTTAGTCCCGCCTCCTCCTTCATTAGATTAACATTTGAGAAATCTTGTTGATTTAGATTCACCTCCTTCACCTGGTGCATTTGAAAAGGAACTGGATACCATGTTGGCTGGAATGGGGGTGAAAGAAACTAATCACACTCCACTGTTGAACAATGCCATGAAGACACAGGGTAGGTATCAGAACTGAAGGATTAGTGGTCAGGCAAGATGTTTTTGGATACTGTACCTACTACTCGGATATTGGCGTTTATAATTCAATACATTGATACACTGCACAAATATGGTCAAAAAGTTATCGATATACGCTGTCTACATGACGTATATCCAACGATGGCGGTAAATTTCGCATTTTGACAAGAGAATGCAAAAATGACTGACCGGCCTCGATTTTTTTAGCCGACTCGGCCAACGGCCTCGTCGGCTAAGAAGTAGGCGATATCACGCGCGCTTTCGCGCTATAATAGTTAAATATTATACTGGTAAACAAATCACCCCGGCAAGGGTATGGTTTTCAAACAGTTTTCTGGGATGGGCTATAGACATCAGAGAGTTTTGGTCTAGAAATGGATCAGTGGTATGAAGAATTAAGTCTAGAATAGGAATTGAAACTCGGAAAAGAAAGAGCCTTCCCCAAACGGAAAGGTCATCGCAGCAACATTATTGACAGATGGTTTTCCATTAAAAACACTAATAGTGATACAGTTCTAAAAGAACACAGCTGCTATCATTGTGTCACGTGACAAAATATTGCAAGATTCTTGGAGTATTTTGGCAGCATTGTCCAGCGGTTTCCACTCCCGCCCCGCCATTTTGAAAACGGAGAAGGGCCTGGGTACAAGGTTGCTGAAGTCCAGGCAAATGTTTACTGGATACAGCATTGTCTTAACCGCGGTCAAACGAGAGAAATTTGCAAAAGTTAAGCAGAGTACTTAAAAGTTAAGGTTGTCATTTTCACTGTTTAAAGTTTAATATATTGCCAATAAACTGTGAATTTACCAAACGTTTTGAAAGTTTAACAAAAACGTTCTAAGCGTTTAAAAACTGTGAACTGCAGAATTGTCGGCGCCATTTGCCAACATAATTTTGATCAGGCGCAAAGAGTTTTGATTAGTTTTCAACGGAAAAAGCTCATCATTTTGAGAAAAATTAAAAGATAGTAACGTCAACTAATTTTTTCATACATCCTTGCCCATATTTCCATTTAATATTAAATAAAATCCCACTAAATAAAACGAAAAACGCCTCGGACGTTTGACCGCGGTGGAAGCATTGTCACTGTACAAAAATCTTGGTATTAGACTCGATATTGTGGAATGAGATTGGACAGTTAAAATTGGAAATAAAATTTGTGTTTTGAAGGATTTTTGAATAATAATAACTTGTATTTCATCTCAGTAAATTTATGTATTACCATGGACCAGAAAGAATGTGCGTGCATTTGTTACGCTTTTAAACAGCCGAAAACGGTGCCATGCTTGAGATAGCGAAAGTCAAAATATGATGTGCATCTTGCAGGAATGCTTTTTCAACTGACATGGAGTTCAATTAAGGTGATTTCTCAGAAATACAATTTGACGAACAATTTTTTTGAAACTTTCCATAATTGTTCCCTACCAAGCATTGTTTCGAAAAATGCAATAATAAAAAAAAAAACAGGTCACCATGCTCGCGAAAGTGATGTGATGGACTGGAAGTACCCTATTTATCCATGTAGTACTGCCTATCACGCGCTTAGTACTGCCTATCACGTGAATATTTGATGGGCTCACGTAACCTTACCAACAAAGTTAAATGAAATGCTTCAAAAACTGTAATGGATATAATGCATCGACCATATTGAACAATTTGATTTATGATGCACGGCAAATGCACACAGCCTCAAGCAACATTAACTTAAAACGCTCCTTGCGTGCATGATCTCAAGGTCATGATTTTATGCCCATGAGTAATGGCTGTGTACGTGTTTTTAGCGATAACTTTTTTCCACAAAAATAATTTTTGAAAACTTTAGCTCAAAGAGGATGCTTTTAACGCTAAAACTAAGCAATGATAAAAAAAGATAAGTCACCGTGCTCGTTTAGAAGAAAACAAGCTCTTATTCATTTGGCCAAATTATCCTCAAAGGAAACCATATTGGTTCGGATTGCGCGCGCTTGTGCGTGCGCTAATGACGTAAGAAATTATGCGCAGTAGTCATGCGCAATGCAGTACTAGGGCATCACCTTAAATCTTAACGGTTGTGTTCACCAAATAAGATACAAGTAAAAAGTTCCTGTATAAGGAAAGGATATATATTTTTGCCATATATTTCATTTGTTTGTTTGTTTTCAGAGTTTTGGAGAAAACAGATGGATGATCTTGTGAAAGGCGCAACAACTAACCCAACCCCTCCCTCCACAGTATCTCCTAATGGCGCATGCAACACTGCTGACCTACTGAGTTAGAGTGGAGTTATAGCGCTTTTAGACATTTTATTCAGTTATTGAAAATTGATACAGTATTAAGTGACATCTGTGCATTTGTAAATCATGACCACACCTGTGAATATGTCGGAATACCTTGATGCGAATTTTTACCAAATAATAATGAATTTGTTTTTTAGATTGATTCAAGGGAATGGCCTGAAATGTGCCAGTTTTCCCTTTATGCGGTGTACTCCGAAATTAGTGATTTATTTTTTTGACAGCACACGAAGATACTAAGTTAAGTTAAAAAACTTTTCAATTTAAAATCAAATCAGTCCTTGACAAATAATATTGATGACAGCCAAGGCGAACCTTTGATGTAAGCGGTTGAATGGTGCACTCAATTTTAAATTAACAGTGTCAGACAACTGTCGGCAACATTGGTTTGTGTAAGTATTAAACCTTTTATGGGAAAAATTAGGGGTGTCAGTAAAACGCGGGGTCGGGGCCGGGGTCGGGGTGGGATTAGGTCTAGGATTAGGTATGGAATTAGGCATAGTGTTAGGATTAAGTAGAGGGATTATATTTAATCCCATACCTAATCCTAGACCTAATCCCACCCCGCCCCGCGTTTTACTGACACCCGAAAATTAGGTCATCAAAAAAATCTTTTGTATATGTACTGTTTTATATGCAGTGTCAATTTATTCAAAACCATAACCCTTGAAGTCCGCAAGCTGGAGTATCATTTATTTGCTACCAATTAACTCTTACTGCACAGGTATTAGTAGTAATAGCAATTGGACTGAGTGGAGTACAATTCAGGGAAAAGACGGACCAGTAAATCGAGGACAATTTGCAATTACGAGTACGATTACCCCTAAATTGTACGACACGAAGTTCAATTACTAATTGATCGCATCAATAACAAAATTCGAGAAAGTGAAGTCTATGTGGACTTTTTTGTACTCAAAACGTGAAGGATATTTTCAATCATTTTGAAACGTGGAAGGAAATGGCATTTAAGTGCACCTGATTGACGCGCGCGCAAAGTGGGTGTCCAATTACAGCTTTTCAATTACAAAAGATTGTAATTGGATAGCTGTAATTGGACACCCACGTGATCGCACGCCAATTACGTAAAAAAAAGCGCGCGGATGACCAATCACAATCGAGAATTTTGTTTTTGATACGAAAACGTAAGAAATTGGCGCGCGAATGACCAATCACAATCGAGAATTTTGTTATTGATACGATTAATCATAGGAATTGAAGGGTTGTTATACCATGCTTTGTGTATGCAGATATGCAAAATAGAAACACATTGTTATTACAGAATTGTAAATCGTGTTAAACTGTGAAAAGAAATCGTAGTTAATATAATATCTCCAACTTTTGTAAGTTATAATACAGGGCATAAAATTATATGTACTATTAATAATATGGGCTCAGCTGTTTAATCGATAATCAGCATCAACTTTGATTCATTTTTATAGCTTGTGAAGTGTGGATTCCTGTGGATTCCTATAAATTCCTATGTCCATGATTTCAATTTCGACAACGTCCAGACTGCAAAGGCCTGGCTTAACTAGAAAATGTCATTGATTTTTTATTTTAGAGTTCAGAACCAAATACATTTCATTTTCCCAAGAAGCAAAATTCGCTTTTGAATCAGTTGATCCTTGATCGTCTAAACGCTATACTCGGTTCACACCAACGGCTAAACATGTTTAAATGTTGTTTAGTTTAACTACGTTTTTAGCCTTCATGGCTCAAACTACCTTGAATGGAATAAAGTTTATTTCAGTAAAGATTTCACTTAAAATATTAGGTGGTATTTTTCTAAAGCCGTTTAAAACTAAACAACATTTAAACATGTTTAAGCGTTGGTGTGAATGGGGCTCTAGCAAAAAATTATAATCAACATCGACCTTTTGAAATAATAGCACTAATTGCCTTTTGAAAAATAGAATTGGTTATAAATAGTTTCTTTTCTCTTTTTAGTAAAAATGGATTTTCTTATATCCAAGGATTCAATCCTCTCTACAATCATTTTCTCGGTTATGGAACATCGTGCCTACTCGTTTTAGTGAAATAATAGTAATAAAAAGATATGAAACTCCTTGGCGTCTCTTGTTGTGCATCCGTGTAAACAAAGTTAATAGAACAAACTGGTTATGAAGCTCAACAAATTTCAAAAAGAGTGTACAAAGCTGCTTTGTTTTATGTTGAACGAACCGTGACCGTGCACATTGTTTTGTTTAACGTGTGAGCCCAAATGTTTCTACTGGTCAGTTGCTCATATGCATTTCAATACCTTTTGTGTTTTGTGCAGGGTCAAGGCAAACGAACAAAAGAAATGGAGAACAAAAACATATAACAAAGGACTGACTGAGTTTATTAACCATTCTTAGCTCAGATGGGCACAGATGTGCGAATGTTTACTCGATCCTTCTATTAGCTGTAAACTTTTCTTGGTAATTCCGCTGACCAGTGCATAAGGCTAGTGCATATATTTTGTCCGTTCCAAATGCGACAAGTAATGGTCACCTGCCTTACCCATGGAGTTGGCTCGTAGGGGGCCTTTGATTGGGTTAGCCCGCCAAACCACCTCGGACACCTTATTGAGACTTATATAACGGAGTAACTGGTTAGCTTTCAGTTGAGGTTGGGGTTAGCAGTTTATACAGTTAAAGTTAGGCCTAAACAACCCGAGAAGCTAGGTGGTACTCTGGTACGGTAGGCTGTGTAAACCAACGCCTAGGAGGTCACAGGTTCAATCCTGAGTGGGGATTTTAGATTTTTCTTTCTTATACTAAAAGTTTATTGAAAATAAAATTCTAAGTGTCGACATTGGTACGTTATATAATTCTCAAAAAGTGTCCGAGGTGGTTTAGGCGGATGGGATCTAATGCTGACCCTTTAATTGCTCCCAGAACTACTCGTGTATTCCTGTACGCACAAACTTGCCCGAAATTCGTTTTCTCAAAATTCCAGAAGACATTTCGGGTTTGAATTTCGCCATGCGCTCAGCTAATGTTGCCTGCCGAGTACAGTTTCTCGATGTGTTTATTACATGTGTGTATTACAATGGTACGCGTTTTGTTTTTAAACATAAGGTAATGGGTACTTGGATAAAAGTTTTGAAAAGACTAACTTGTCCTTTTTTCTGTTTGTGGGACTCAAACGGCAAAGGCCATGGCGGCCATGTTGGTGTACACGTACAAAAGAATTTTAATGAACTTCTTTTGTTATGTGCACCGACATGGCCGCCATGGCCTTTGTCGTTTGAGTCCTACAGGACTGAAGGTCACGTGAGTGAAAACCACCTATTCTAGACTGAGAAAAAGTTGTTTTTCTCTATGAAATATTTTCATGTGTTCTTTCTGCAATAGTTTTCCAGAAATAGTTTTCGTAAAGAAAAAATATCCTGCAACTGCGAAAGCCAACACAGCTAAACGAAAACGTTGCGAACACAGACTTGACGGGTGGTTGTGAACAACTGTAGGTTCATCCTATCTACTTGATAGGTAATCCTCTGGTGCTTAGGTGCCATTCATTACTCCTTTTTCAATGCTGTGACAAGATAGCAATTCTGATGGACAATGGATACACATGCTTTAGTATACATCATGTATTATACAATGAACTGAATACTACGCGCTCTGTGATTGGTCGTAGCCGATCTATCAGAGTACAGACGCACGGCTGACGTCATAGAAAAACTAGCTGTTTGCTTTGTTTTGTCCAACACGGCGCACAGTTTTGAAAATGTTTGTGAGATTATTCTGGCTTGAGCAAGTGAAAGCCTCGAAAAATGTTTAGCAGGAGCTGTTTACGAGCAAGAAAAAGAAGAAACCTAGACGAAAAGTGTTCTTGGCGACTTGAAAAATACCTAAACTGGAACAAATCTTCAAGTTCGTAATTTTACTCTTTTTACTTTTCTGCTCATTGTATAAAACAAATAGATTCCATTTGGCCGTGTGTCTGTTCAGTTATAGATCACAGAAGACGTCAAAATGTAAATGTGTTTGTCTCAACAATGCAGATCGGTTTTAATGTTTCAACAATAAAGGACTCCAAACGCAAAACATCAGAGCAAAGCTTTCATAATGTCCACTTTTCCGATGGTCGACTACAGTGTGTGTGCTCTCACGTGACCCTTGGATTGCCTTTCGCCATGTTGGAGGATCGCTTTGATGGGTTTTCCCTGTGTTTACCTTCCAGAGTGGGCAGCGCAAGCGCTTTTAAAATAATTGCTCGCGTTTCGTTTAACTTTGTTAATTTAAATCGTTAAGGTAGCTAATTTATTTATTTTTAGTATTGAAAGTTTTAACAAACTAACGAGAACAAACGGAAAGGTCGACACTTCAAGGCAGAATAGGACACTTGCTAGCTGTGTGCGAGCCACACTCACCACTGTTGTTTCAGTCACCATTTTGATTACGTCAGTCCTCTAACATGGCCGCCGGTAATTTTGTGACGTCATCCGGACACACAATTCTCTACATTATATTCCTTTGCCACGAAAGCCTTATGAACTGGTCAGCGGGATTACCGAGAAAAGTTTACAGCTGACTTGCCCTCAGGGAGTGAGTGAAAATTTACATATTTGCCACCGTCTGCGATAGCCCGTTCATTACGCTTCCGCATTCACGAGTTAAAAGGGGGGTTAATTCCTTGTGCCCTATACTACTAAGTCAATCCCATGTCTGCGGATTGCTAAGGCAACGAACACAAACGCTAGTTAATTGACAGTTCTTTTAATGCAATTGTGTATTTACCTATTTAATGCAACATAAGACCGTTTCAAAATCCCTAACTAGAAGCTTACTTATTATAACTTTAATTTTAACAAGAGACATGCGATTAGTTTACGTTTACACATTCTTAAATATAAAGCTTAGCTTACAACCAGCACTCAAAACCTGGTTGACAAAGTCGCTTGGGGGAATAGGGCGTGGTTGACGGGGTCGTTCTTACGGAGAAAAGGGGAAAGCTGGAAGCTATATCGCGTGCATTACCTTATTTCTTCAATAAGCACTGGCAGTAACGATTGTTTGAAGCACTTTCCCTAAAAAACCTCCTGATCAGTGGGTTTAGGGAAGGAGTCGTATATCATTAGTTGCTGCAAAACGCATACATTCTTGAATTCGTCGTGCACTACTTTTTGTATGGGATTGGAAGAACATTTCGTAACGTCTCACAAACCAGAAGAAAGTCTGCAATGGAGGCTAAGCCTTCAGTGATTTTTGTCTTATTTTGGGATTGGATACCACTCTATTTCTTGCACGAGCATTATCCTCTGCACAACGAAAATCACCTCTTGATTTTCTGGACACGCAACAAGAATACGTTACTATTTGCGCATTCCGTCATGTTAAACGGTTAAAAACATAAACAAGCCTATGCTAATAATATACACAGGTACTGAAAAAGATTACTTAAATAAACAGCAATTTAGTTTATTATATGGTTGAACCTCTGCCTCTACCATAGGCTCTTTTCTTCTTTACCCTTTGCTACGATAGTGAAATCTTGTCCCATGCATTGTTCCTAACTTTTGAATCTGTGGATAAAATCCTACAGTGCGACTATTCAAATGAAAGCTCTCCAGCAGTTATTTCCTATCTTACTGTTTATTTTTTCGTATTCCAAAAATGGCATTTGAGAATTTTCTCGAGATTTGATCTTGGCGACTCTTGGAAGGGTCAAACGAAACGCGAGCTGGAGCTGAGAGTCAGTGCGAAAAGTATTATTAGCTTACAAGAGAGGTTCAACTGTATAATAAAAAGGAAAATATAATTGCGAGGTAAGGCTTCAGGCGGGTGTTTGCTGTAGACAAATGTTAAAAGCCCGATTCAAACGAGGTACTATCGTGTGTTCTCGCTGACCATGTTGACTCTCATGTAATCTTGTTCCCATGGAATTTATTTCCTCTCAAATTTCATTGGAATCGAGGAGTTCAATATCTCGCTCTCGTTAACTCTAGTGAGTTTTCTTCAAGTTTATTCATATCTTCATTAGAATGGACGCAAACTCCCGTGCATTTTCATAGAGTATAATAAGCTCTCAGTGAATTTGCTCTCTTTTAAACTCCCGTTCTTGTTTGAATCTGGCTTAAATGTTCGCTCTCGCCAGCGAGAATGGCCTGCGAGAAAGCTCTCTTGGGGGGTCGCCTACCCACCCCCACCCCCACCCCCACCCCCAAGAGAACTTGCTGACAGGGAGAGAGAAAGAGGCGTTAACGTACTCGCAGCATTCTAATTCAAGTGGAATCCTTTCTCTTTTGTGGCTGCTAGCAGCTTCTCCCGCATCACTTCTTCTGAGGAGTATTCAGGCAGCTTGAGGTAATGCACGCATGTGTTGACAGAAGGGAACGACCCATCTCCGTCACTCTCCTTTCGCACTACAGTAAGGCGAGGATGAAGATTGGCGAGACCGCCCGGAGGGAGCGAGGAACAGCCAGTGGTGAACTGAAGGAATGCCTGGAGAAAGCAAGGAAATCAAATGTTAATGATGCGTGTCACCAAAACCACACAAGAGAACTTTAAAGCAAAGCTCGATCTTAACGTGCGCGTGTTTTATCGTAAGACATCTAAAGATAGGCCCCCACTAGGGCCATGTGTTCTGCTAATATAGCGTGAATTGTGCAGCATACGAGCAAATGCTATTTGACAAACGATTTCAGTGCATTTTTTGGTGAGCAGTTGTACTGGCAGGAACGCTGGGTTTAAACTATCCATCACACTCAGTCGAGCGTAATGATAGGAAAAATACCATCAATTCGTCAGCTGGCGTCTCGGCTAGCTTCATGTGCAATTTTCTTACCTTCCTTTCATCACCAGTCATGCTCACCAGCACGTTAACAAATCGCTGGAAGCCAGGCGCTTCTCTTGTGTAGCCAAACTTGGGTTCTGTGTAGTTCATAATGTCCTCTCTGCTCCACTGTGGAACCTGCTCTCCACTCAGCATCAGCTGGAGCTCGTCTGGCGTGAAAGGAGAAAGCTTCTCCATTGGAAACACGCCGTTAAATCCCTCTGCAAAATATACCAAAGGTTAGATCAAAGGGCTCTAAGAGCCATCTCGTGAATACGAAACAACGTAAGGTTAAGTCCACAGATCGGTTTTAATTTTTCTAAACTGAGTTTAAAGTCAAAGAATTGAAGAATAAAATAGATTTAAAACGACCAAAACATCTTAGCGTGACATAAATATGCATTGTGTGACAACTGAATGACGTAATACATTGAGACATTAAAAAAGTTTACAGTTGCGTGATTGAGTGAAAATCTGCATAATTGTATACTATAACTCGTTCAACGCTTTGCGCATTCACGAGATGAAACTAACAAACTCGTAAAAACTGTAATTTACCGTGAAGTAGAGCCTTAACGAACACTACAAATTAAGAGTAAACCTTTTTAATCTCAGGGACACAGTCAGAGCTATCCATGCTATTAGTTTTTCTAAGTAAAATTTGGTATAATCCTTTTTGGTAAATCGGTCTTGGTAAAGTTTGGTTTTAAAGCAAGTGGGTAACTCCATCGCTGTCAGCAACACCAACCACATTGAATCTGTTGCAAGTATAATCCCTAATATTTGGTTACTTCTGGATATCAAGACGCTAACAGGCAAGTCAAGTTACAACTCGTTAACAGGGAGCCATATTTTCGACTAAGCATAGCTGATTTCTATTACCTTTGAATGCGTCTAACTGCCGTTGAATGCCAGTGTACAAACAGAATTCTTTGACTAGCTTGATGTACTCCTCGGCGTTTTCTATTGTTAACATCTATTACAAAAAAGGCAGAGAAAAATTAGTCATATAAAAACACCAAGAAAGAAGCAGGGTACTGACTCACTCACTTCTCCGCCTGGCCTGCCGCAAGGCTGTGCTCTAAGAGTTATCATAGGGAGCCCCAACGGAGTCCAACTCGAAAATATAGGGTGCCTAGCAGTTATGCTATGTGCAAAACCTACGTTTTTCTTGTCGCCTTAAGACGAAATTAGTTGCCTGTGGCACCCGAGCACTGCTGGAGCACAGCCAGTTAACACTGAGACACCTAGCCTGTCTTCATATGCACGGCACACCCAGCACCTAAAAAATTCCATTTCGGTCCGGATCCACATAGAACACCTGCATAAAAGTCATCAATGGTGATGTGGCTTTCTTATTTGATTAACATGAATTTTAACAAGTACCTGGTCTCCGCCATTGCGAGTCAGATCCACTTCACTGAAACCATACACCTTGGAGGATGGTGAGAATTGGAAAGTTAACCTGAAAACAACAAAACAATATCAACAATACCGCAACTTAGACACGTTTAGCTTTGGAGATCCAGCACTGTATAACCTAAAGTCTTTCATTTTCACCAGCGATGCTAGCATATTAACAGCAATTATGTCAACGTGGAAAAGGCTCAATGCAAGCTTAAGTATGAAAGAAATCCATTTTTCTCGAGCTTGAGTCGTGCTCAGCTCGTTTCAACTGATGCGAATTTCTTATGCTCGCGCTTATACTTATGCTTGAGTCGAAGCATTTCTCAAAAGTCCCAAAACATTTTTGGAGCCAAAACGCTTAGAAATAAGATCTTTAATTGACGAAACAAGTCGGGTTAGTTTGCAGGCTAAAAACTACAGCGCCACTTCAACATAAACATAAGTTCTCTTTAGAGTCCAACGTCAATAGTGTATCGTCAGTGGATGGTGTTTGTATGGCGATATTACCGTTTGTGAAGATTGCTCAGTTGCTGTCCGTTTCGATGCGTTAATTGCTAGTCTATTAGTTACAGTTCTGTCGCAAGTTTTAATTTCGACTTTTTACTATGCCTGTTTCCGATCTAGTTCCCCCTTGTGTGCTTCTGTTACCTGCCTACGTCCTTTGTTCCTCTGTTATAAATGTCGCCAGCCCTGCTCCGCTTTGGAATCCAAGATTGCACCTTAACTTGACCCCGGGCGTACGTTTCTCAAAGTTCCCCAATTATAGGGACTACTTTCACCTGGACGATCAAACCAGATAAACTACTACATTTAAATTGTCGCTTACCCTAAATCGTCAACACTACATTCCACACCATGAGCCGTTTTAAGCTTGAGCCCTGATATTCTGGCTTTCTTCTCGTTGGCTGACAGCGAATCGTCCATAAGAATGTCATTTTTCCTAGCGACCAATTCTTGGAGTTGTTTTAGAAAAGTGGCTCTGTGTGGATCCACAACATTCATATCAGTATCATCCAAAATGCCCGCAAACCAGCATGGCGTAGTAGGCGTTGAAGGAATGTCCTCAACGCTTTCTTTAGTTTTACTTAGTTCAGAATCTTCCTCCTTGGAGAGTTCCTCCTTTTCTTCTATAAGTTCCCTTTCTTTGCTGGATTCCCAGTCCTGTTTATTAATCGCGTTCTCGTTTTCCTCCAAGCTTGGCTGAGGTTGATCGAGCTCGTTCGTCGTGTCCGAACTATCCACGCAATCCTCGAGTGAGCACGACGCGTCATCAATTACTTTTAAAGCTGAGCCGCGACCGTGACTCACAGCGCTGTTGGTGCTTGAACTCAACGCTCTCCAACACAACAGCTTTAGAAATGATAAGGATAGAGGAATGTCCACTAATCGACTGTCCTGTAAACTCTTAGCCAGGAAAATACCCAAGATGTAGAAGAGCTTTGCGACCCTCTCCGTGTCAGGCGCATCCTGAGGCAGGGGCGCGGGAAAGAGCCCACCTGCGCGTTGCACGTAATAGCCCCTTGGGCGAATGCCGTGACCAATATCAACCTGCAACGTCCAAACAAACACCAATTAAGTTTCATAGCATACTCCATATAATATTTACACAGTGTCCTCCTAAAAGAGCTTAATTTAGAGTTGAAAACACTGAGTGTGACACTTTATTTCCTACGAGTTTAGACTGCAAAACTGTCGTTTTTTTTCCGCTGGCTCGCTCGCAAAGGCGCGAAGCGCCAAAAACGTCTGAAGCGTGGATACCCGCGCGCGAAGCACGCGAGCCTCACACGGGCTTGTGAGGCGTTTTAGCGTCTCTCCCCAGTTCCACTCTCCATATTCACACTCGTTCCAGACCTTTCGTTCAAAGACCGCGCGCATTCGTATGACCAACGCAAAAAATACGACTGTTTTGCAGTCTACTACGAGTTCAAAAGCTTAATTTTGTTATATTCGAAAAAGAAATCACACCACACAAATGTACCGCTCCATAGTCACACTTTTGAACTTCTCCCATAGAGTCAAAAGTTAGAACCACCTTGTCAGTAGCCACGCACCTCTTCAGAACCTCTAATTTCATTGGACCTGGTTATCACGCACTTGTATTGTTTTTAGGGCTAGGGTCCATTGTTCTGTTGTTTGTTCTATTGTTTTCTTAGCCAATCTTGTGAGGCGTTCCGAGAGGTGCGTACCGCCTCCACCTTGTACATCATAATAATAGTATTAAAATAAAGTTCTGGTTAGTAGCTTTCATTTGAATGGTCACAAATTAGGAATTCATCTACAGACTCAGAGGTTTATTACAGCATAATAAACAACTCCACAAGAAAGTACATGTAAGTGACAAACTAACAATTTAACCTACAGTCTCAAAAGTAAGAACCACACTTATTGCATAATAAGACTTCACAAACCTCTCTGGCAGTTTCATCCACAATGACGTCATCACAAATCCACATGCCTAGGCTCTTACGTTGAAGCTCGGCCGCGACAAGGGCATAAAACTCGAGCGATGGTCCCAGCCCAGTGCCCTCCTCGTCTTCAAACTCGACCTAGAGAAAGAGATAGCGTTACGTATTCTGTCATCTAAAAGATGGTAAACTTGATCAAAACTGATTTCCAAGCCAGTTTAAACAAAAACAAAAGCTGCTTCTCTTTAAGACTGCAATTGACTTCGAATTTTGTTGTTTTAAAATTTTGTACTATTTCTTTTTGGTGAAATTGTTCGAAATCCAGTCGGAATTTAAACAACAATATTAATCAATATGATCCACCAAACCCAAGTTTGACCTTCTGGAATGAAGTGCGAGGCGTCGCATGTTAATGGTAATCATTGTAACTGCTTTCTCGCATTTATTCTATTCTCCTCGAAAGAATTTGGATTTTAGTCAAGATGTTCCAGTTGCTTACCACAATTAAACAATATTAAGATACAGAGAATATCTATAGGACTTTCTCCTAATTAAAAGTAGAAATTACCTCCAACACAGACTTGCGTTCAGCGTGGTACTTGAGCACGTTCATTGCCCAATCCAGCAACTACGATAGAAAAATATGATAAGTTCGTATCGGATTTTTACTCGAACAAAAATCGAAGGGGTCATAAGTGTTGCAAACATTCCATTTACAATAAACTAATTTTTGTGATGAACCCTTTGACGATAACGCCCCCCTCCTCCCCCACCCCCCCAATAAAAAACAACAACAACAACAAGACCAGTCAAAACATACCTCATCCCCTCGCGGTACCTTGACTCTCTCGTGTTTCAGTCGCCCTACCCTAAACTCGTGTTGATCTTCGCGCCGATGACTTGGGGGACGGCTCCTTTCAAGCGCTACATCGCGCTTGTTTTGAAGCCACACGATCGCTCTGAAGAGAAAGAGGAAAAATTGTGTTCACGTCTGGAAATAGCGTTGTCCGCAGTGTTGCACTGTGTCTGTATCTACAGGTATCATGTTTGTGTGTTGAACTTACCTTGAGCTGCCAAACGCCGTGCATGAAAAGTACAGCTGTCTTGTCTCAAAAGGAAACAAGAATGGATATGTACTGGTCAAAAGTTCACTCCATGATGGTAGCGCGTTGCTAGACAACACCAACGGGTCCTGTAAAACAACAAGAGCAAGTAGATCAAAACTCATTGAAAGAAATTTACTGAAAGAAAGTTGTCCGCGTTGCCACACAAGATTTATATCAAAGAACGATTTTCCCTGACATTGTCGTGTATGCTACGAAAATACGAGCAAGGCTTTCCTTTCACTAGAGGGATTCTTGTGTACATACAGTGGTCAAGTGGTTAGCGATAAAATTGGTAGTTGGAAACATGGTCTTTCCCCTGCAGGTTAGACAACTTTGCATTTACTCCCTCCAGCGAGGTATATAAATGGGTCTCAGGGAACTTCTAGGGAAAATAACAGAATGTTAGGTGTTCGGCGCTCGGTGCAAGGTGCTTGAAGGTAACCTTGCGGTGGACTAGCATCCCATCCAATTTCCTACCTGAATTTGTTGTAATAGTTTGGTTGTCAGCTTTTTACTTGTAAAATCTTCGCTGTCGACGATAAATCCGTACTTTTCGTTATCTAAATAAAAAGGAGGCAAAGAAATTTTTTAATTCCAGAAACTGCCAATAAACAAGCAAACTTTTCCAGGGTACAGAAAATTCTTTAAAGACCTTTTAAGTCTGCCATATAAACAAACAAAGTTTGAAAAATGACATGAGCCTTGTGCTTTTGTTGCCATATATATCACTGAGAACGTATCTGGACTAGCCTGCGACCAAGCTCTCGGGCTCGGGGTTTGGGGGAGCTCCCTTTCCTCCCCCACCCCCTCCCCCACCCCTTTCCCCAAACCCCGAACCCGAGAGCTTGCTCACAGGCTATATCTGGACAGTTCAGTCCTTATTCAAAGAAGGTTACTATTTTATGGGGTTTCGCGATTTAGCGGTTTTATAAAAAACGCAAATTGGACAGCGTCCCGGCTGATAAACGTGTTTTATTATCTTGAAATCTTGAAATTGGAAAAACCATCGCCAAAAGTGATAGATTAGTGTAATAAATTATCGTACTTAAAATTTATGTGTAACTATAACGAAATGTATTAGACTGTGTTTTTTATTCTGCTTTTTTTCAGCTTGTAATTTTCTTTTCTTTTTGTAAGATGTGTCATTTGTCATGTGTCAGTTCATATATGATTTATTTCATATATATCATTTCACAAGATGTGTCATTGTTTTGCTTGCCCCGCCTAGATTAGCTACGTTGCTATTTGCGGGACAACCAATAATTTTTCTACTTTAACTACTGTCAATAAATTGTTGTTTGTTGTTGTTTGTTGTAGAAACAAGGAATTAAGGGCTAGGGAAGTCAAAATTTCACAAGAATGGCAAGTTTGATTTCTTGACCGCCTGTCACAAAATCAAATTTGATGAACTGTAATCCACTTCCATCCTTTCAATCCTGCACTTTATCTCCAAACTACTGCTTTTGTTTTGCTCTACAGAATCTTTTTATCCAACTAAGTTGTATATTTGGTGGTATTAGGCGATATAAAGTGAAAATAAGCTAAGCGAAATTTTGCTGTTTCATCGGGACAGTGTCCCTTTAAGTTATAGAATCGTTTTTGTCAATTACGATCTTAAGTGTAGCAATTCCAGGACATAAATACCTTACCACTACAAAAACTGTCTTGATTTGAGCGCCAGTACATACCTCCTTCTCCAAAGTCATATGCCGAGTTAGTAGATATACCATACAGGACCTTGAGCAGTCGAAGAATATCTTCAATGGTGGATATGTCGGTAACACCAACAGGAACAGAGTCGGTCGCACTCTTGTCCTTTTTTGTTGTCTCCTGTTTCACCTCTTGTTTGACCTCAGGCTTCTCAAGCGGAGGGGAGGTTGGTGGGGACGACTCAAGAGTATTGCAAAACTCCTGTAAGGGAAATATTTATCTAAACATTACAAGGCTTTCACTTTAGACAAAAGGTCGAGATGGTGATGTAATAGCATACTACAAATACAGGAATTGATTCCTTAAGGAAAATTGCGAAAATTACAAAAACTCGCAGAGCTAAAAATCAGCATCATATGAGATCTCTGAGGGATTTTGATAGTCTCCTACACAGTCGTTATTTTGGTTGTCACGCAACGCTGCTCCCTGGGGAGAAGCGTTGCGTGACAACCCTAATGACGGCTGCGTTTGACGAAAACTGTGAATTTTAAACAAATATATAACGAACACAACGAAAATTCGCAGAGCTATGCAAAGCCTTCGCATGAGATCTTAGAGGGACCTTGACAAAACACTGTGAATTTTATGAAAATGCAAAAATAATGAAAATTCTCCATTGGCATCTCATGTAAGCACATTTAGTGAGGTTTCTCTGTGTTTGAGTGTACCTTATAGGCTGCCACCAGCTGTGAGCAGTTCCTGTTCTTGCGAATGCTCTTAGGAAGTCCTGTTAACTTCCACGTTCTAAGGAACGCACTATCAGCGTGCCTCTGAAGGAAGGAGATCACTTCAGACTTGGGCAGCTCATCTGTGCCCAGATAACGCTCCACGTATGACACCGTCCAGTGAACCTGACGAGGAAGAAATACAAAATAAACAAAGAAAATTGTCAACTGTCATTACAAAAGTCATTTACTGGTGTATGCCAGTTTAAATCCTTTCACCCCCAGAATAAATTATGAAGAAGTGTAGTGTAGTTTTAACTTTTCAGTCTGTGGAGGAAATCCTATGGTGTGAGCATTCAAATGAAACCTCTTTGACAGTACTTTTGCATGGTACCATTTGTTCTAACTTTTCAGTCTGTGGACGAAATCCTATGGTGTTACCATTCAAATGAAACCTCTTTGGCAGTACTTTTGCATGGCTCCATTTGTTTTCTATTATTCTATAAAATGAAATTTGGGATTTTTCTTGAATTTTGATGTTTGGCACTCTTGGCGGTCAAAGGGTTAAAATTCAATCCATCGAGCATGGAGACTATTTGTATCGAGGTTACCATTACCATTGTCTCCGTGTCTTCTTTGGTTTCTGGTGGGCTTTCAACTTCATTGGGACCATGTACCTCTCCATAGCTGACTCTGCATGGAAGACAAAAAGGGGAAGGAGTGAAAATTTGCAAATTTCTCCCCATCTGCTATAACTCGTTCAGCGCTTCGTGTATTCATACGTTAAAACTAAAAGAAACTGAATGTTTGGAGGGAGAGTACAAAGTAAAATTTAAGAAGCCAAAATAACTGTAAAGGCAGGCAGTGTACACTTTGAGAATTTCATTTCCATCGTTAATTAGCCTTTTACCTTTATCGTTTCAAATGAGCACATGTCTAATACCCCATTCACACCAACGCTTAAACATGTTTAAATGTTGTTTAGTTTAAAACAGGTTTAGAAAAATACCTCCTAACCTCCCGTAATATTTGGAGTGAAATCTTTACTAAAAGAAACTTTATTGACTTTATTACCATTCCAGGTAGTTTGAGTCATATACATTTCAAAACGTTCAAGATAGAGGCTAAAACGTAGACTAGTTAAACTAAACAACATTTAAACATGTTTAACCGTTGGTGTGAACGGGGCATAAGATGAAACTTACGTATAAGTCGGTTCCCAAACTCTTCTCACTCGTTCGTTTTTGGATATCCCAGCAGCCAGCGCGACCTTCTGTACATAGGAAAAAATGGTGGCTTTGGGGTCATCAAGGGAAATCGCCACATCAGGAAGCTGGAAAAGAAAAACAGTAAGATCAGCTTGGATTGTGTCAAAAAAGCTTCATTAGAGAACTTAGCAACCATGACGGCGACGGCAGCGAGAACGACACAAAACAATAGGTTTAATGAGCGAAAACAATGCCTCTGCACGTGCGTTTTACATTTTCGTACATTTCTTTTCCGTTCCCTGCAAAACAACATCGTCAAATGATCAAATTATAGGTTTTGTGGAGAACATGAACATACGACGGTTAATTTTCCTTTCTCTTTTTAAACTTAAAAACCATTCCTACAAATTCAGCTCCTGGACAAACCAGTCACATTGGACAAATTAACAAATTGACACAACTGCAAATAGCTCCCTATTATTACATACATGTACTCTTCGGGAGACGCCAAGACAAGAGAAATTGGGGTGAACCGGGAATAAAGGCTATGAAAAGGTGAGAGCTCTCTCCACCAAACTATGCCACAAAACAGAATAAACAAACAAGTACCATCAATGATGCTGGTCCCTTCAGTGTCAACTGCAGGCGCGGTTCTAAAATTGTTGTAGCCATCTCTGATGAAACGCTCTCTGAGGTTCCTGTAAAAACATTTAAGACATGCTCTGAGTTCTGTGTTAGATTACTTCTGTCCGGTAGTACTGTACCTCAAGAACATAAAATACATAAATAAATAAATCATTTTATTAAGTGTCAAATCAGCTTATTTATTTGTAACTTAAGGGGCACAATATTAGTTTATCTAGATGTACCCCTCTCCTCTCCTTCCAATATCTAGTGTGACTTAATTTAAGTATTATCATCTGCAAAGGTTTGGAGAAAATAATAAATAAAAAATGAAGTGTCAAAGGTATTTAGCACGTGAGTACTAATTGGGGACACTTTCCAGATCACTTTTTATATCCCGCCGGGACTGGGAATTGAACCCGGGACACATTGGTGGGAGGCGAGTGCTCTCACCACTACAAGATTCACATACAGTTATAATCTACAGTTATAATAGCGCTATGATTCATATGATTCACATACAGTTATAATCTACAGTTATAATCTACAGTTATAATAGCGCTATGATTCATATGATTCACAATCAGTTATAATCTTTACTAACTATTCTCTTACCAGGAGCAGGAATAACAATATCTTGTGTTTGTGCGATGTTGGTTCTTCCAGGTCTGGGGTCAAAGGCCGGCACCAGCGCTGAAAACTGCCTCTTGAGCACGTGTTCATCATCCCACGTGCGGCGGCGACCACCGCGTGACTCAGGCTCTTCTTCAACCTGAGTAAACACAAAGTCAGTCACGAGAAAACGGAGCAAGTCATTAGAAAAGAACAAACATCAGAAGGAAATTGTCCTAAATTAATTTAAGGGGGAATAGTTTAGAGAATTCCTGGGTCTTTCTGCATGTACCGGTACCCATGAACCACTCATTGTCTTCTATTGTTTGTCAGGTATTGTATTTTTGGTCTTGTTTTGTATTTGTATTATTGTCGTTCTTTGTTCCTTTTGTTTTACGTAATATGTGACCGGTACATGCAGAAGGAACCGAATTTCTGTCTTGAAAAAAAAGGTACATGGAGACACGGCAGTCTAGCGAGTTCTAGTTTTAAAACGACCAAAACATCTTAGCGTGACATAAATATGCATTGTGTGAAACAAGACGGTCTAGACAACTGAATGACGTAACACACCAGGCTATCAAAAAAGTTACATTTGAGTGATTAATCGAGTGAAAATTTCACATTTGTCCCTGTATACTATATCTTGTTCAACGCTTTGCGTATTCACAAGATAAAAAAGTAAATCCATCCAGGCCTGGGTTGTTTAAACAGGCGGATGGTGCTATCCTGGTTGATTCATGCTTTGCAAACCATAGATGAGCACTGTTCTTTGGGGGCCAATTATCCCATAAAACAAGTTTTTTCTCACCTCGTAATCATCCTCATTTTCTTCGTCGTTCTCATCATCATCATCGTCATCATCGTCGTCATCGTCATCATCATCAGGTTCAGGCAGATCATAGTCGTCATCCAGTCCTGTCAGCAGACCCGAGCCTCTCATGGCCATATACATGTCCAGGTCAGATGCGCGGGACAGGCTGCTGGCTGGGCTGTTAGCTGCATTGACAGCTGAGCTAAGTAACCTGGCGAGAAAACTGTGCAATTTAACCCTCTTACAGTTAAATTGGGGCAAATTTTGACTGAAAACAAAGCAGTTTGATGACAGAAGGAACAGCTTAGAAACCCGTTTTTAAATGGTCAACTTTAGAATATTTTATGTACTACTCAGTAGTTATTAATTCAATAGTCACACTTTAGGATTTCGTTTTTAATGTTTACTCAGAGAGAGACCACTGTATTGCTCAATAGCTTTTATTTGAATGGCCTAACAATTCAAATTTAAACACTTAAACTCGAAAAACACTCAGAAAGCATTTTCAAAATCACAGCGTGGCTGCAAATACCATACATACCTTGATTTAAATTTGACATGTCAACAAAAGCCAAGTATGGTTTCGTGACTAACCGTTCACATGTTCTTTTCTCGTTGTTTCATCTCGCATTTGACTGGTAGCTACACGATTGACATGTCAAGTCCAATCAAAGTGTTCATGCTATTTGCAGCCGCACAGTAATAAGCTGAGTTGTTTATTTAGCAGTTTTACAGTAACATCTAAGCTAACCTTCGTGCAGTTTCACCCACACCAATATTAACAGAGACATTGTTAGTGCTGGCAGCTTCTGTTGCTGTACAGTTCACAGGTTCACTGGTGATGCTCTCCCCTTCCGTCACCTCTGCAGATTCACTGACGGTTTCTTTTGTGTCATTAATACACGGCACAGCCTCTGCGCTAATGTCTCCAGACGCCTCTAACACTATCACTGATGATTCAGTTCCAGGTGACTCAATAATGTCATCCGAAGTAAATATACCCTCATCGGGTATATCCTCAACTCTTACTGCCTCCACTAACACCTCGCTATACACATCTGTATCTTGGGACGTCAAAGAACTCCCTTGTTGAGGTTCCGCAGGTGATAGCATTTCAGTGTCCTCTGTGGAGGGCCCCTCTTCACTAGGGGCTGAAGATGAGGGTTCTGCTGATGTCTCTGAGGTAGGACGGCTCTCCACAACTCTCAGATCAAACTTGCCGTCTGCACCCATTCGATATGAGTTAGAGGTTCCATTATTCCAGGCCACTTCAACCCAACCTAGAGTTAGTAAAATAATCACAGGTCAAACAAAATACCAAAACGGACACGAGTCAATAGAGGCCAAGGATATTACATCTGAGCGCAGACTACAAAGCGGCAAAACCAAAACCAAACTACACCTGGCCACTCATTACAGACACTGGCAAGCCAAAGAAGCCTAGAGCGGTTTTCAATTTCACAACTGCTTTGGTTTTCCATTGCTGCGCTTTGTGATTGGCTAAAAAATGTCGCGTCACTTTCTCAACCAATCAGAAGTAAAACCAAAACCACTATTGTGACTTGCTCGCACGCGTTTTCCCGCGCTTGGCGCTGGTTACATGTGTTTGGTTTGAGTTCTGATTGGTTCATTGGATTGTCTGAATCTGTGGTAAATATTGGCCAGAATGATTACTTTGGTTTTGGTTTTACAATACTCAACTGAAGACTGCTCTATTAATATACATATACTAGTAATACTACTTATTAGTAATCGTACGGTTTTGAGTTTAATTTGAACGAGAAAACCGTATGATTACTTATTAATAATTATACAGTCATGAAAAAATTTGCATCAACTTTTTTTTTTTGCAAAATATTTTTGCATCATTTGTTTTCTGATTTGTAATTTGCACTGGTGTTACACTTGAACTGCACTGCTCTTAGCCAATCATAATTGAGTAATTTTTTCATGTGTATTATTAACAGAGCAACTTGCGTTCGCTTCTGTTCACTTGTGTTTGAGTAGCCTAAAGCCTGGTTTTCATGTGGGAAAAATCCCAGATGATCGGGTATTTCGATTTTTTCCGACTGTCCCAGATTTTGCCGACTTATGAAAACACTCAATCGTAGAGTGGCCAGGAAAATCGAGAGCATTTCTATTTTCCCGACGTGTCCCAGATTTCTGCGATGATTGGCGATTTTCTCGACATATCGGCAAAATCTGGGACAATCGCGAATGGCAAAATCCCCGATCGTCTGGGATTTTTCCCAACATATGAAAACCAGGCTAAACGGTCAAAAACTTGTGCCTGCTTACAGACAAATTAGAGATATGTGAAAGTGAACACAAGTCATTACAAGCCATCGCAAGCACACGCACAAGTTATAGGAAGTTTCTTCAAACGAAGACACAAGCCAATGCAGGTTTTAAAATAACATTAACTTGTGTACAAACTTTTGGTGGGAGGCCAAACGGGCTAGCAAGTAGACGTAAGTTGTTCGCAAGTTACAAAAAGCTATTTCATATTTTCCCCACTGTTTTTTTGTTTATGTATGGTGAAGAGTTATCTTTTTCATGCATGTTTATGAAAATACCCTCATACAACCCTCTCCTATTTAGAACTGATCAACTTTGTCATCACCGTTACCATTCTGCAGTTCCCCGGTGACCAGTCCTTCACCAGGGGGACTCCCGTCCTGATCTTTCCACTTCCAGTCCATTCCCCGCACCACCTTACTTCCCACGCTCAGGTGCTTCAGCATCTGAGAGCGGATCAACCGACGCTGGCGGCGTAAGGCGGCCTCCACCTCCCTGGCAGCCTTCCCTGGACACAAGGACCAGCAGGGCTTCAACGACTTGGCCAGTTTGTCGGCAGCTGTTACACCTCTGGGGGACGACTGTTCTGGGCCTGTAGAGTAAATGTTGTTGTAGTCAAATATACTAGAAATACGTGTCTCACAGAACCTCGCGCTCGGTGGAGGGTGCACCGCAAAATTTTAGTGACGGGGTAGGGTGAGATGGAATTTCTGGTTTAACTGGAGAGGTTGGGTTACATGGCCACAGTGGCCCCAAAATTTGAAGTTCAGATTTTCTCGTTCGCCGTCACTTGTCACACTGGATGACGTCAATTGGAGCTTTGTCGTGGTTTTGTTGCTAGGCACCTGCAAGACACCCAAGATTCCACCGCCCAAAAGCGATCCATGTGCAACAAATTTATAAACCTCGCTTCATGAGGAACAATGTGCTCCTTGAAGGGAGTATGTTACCGTACAATTAGAAAAGTAGCAACTCGAGAAAGTACAGTTAATTTTGAGACCTTGCTAGCAAATCCTAAAGGTAACTAACTTACTGATCTCAGGAAGAGAAACTAAATTCCAACAAAAGCAACTCAGATGCAACAATAAACTAGACATACAGTTGCAATCCACTTGTGCCAACTTTTTCAAATTTTTTCCTTAACATCTTGGGGAAATCCTTAGAATCTGACGATGGTTTGTTCTCCCTTGGAGAATTCAATTGAGATCTTTATCTTGGTGCTCCAAAAGCATTCCAATTTACGAGCACAAAGCTAGCACAACATGTGTGCACAACCCCTATAATGAGTTACTCTTGAACGGCCTCCTGTTGTGAGGAACACGAGAAAACCCACACTTTCACAAATTAAAGTAGCAGATTTAATCACGAGAATCACAAAACTAACACGAGAGAGCTCCAAGGAGAAAAGACACAAAAAACCCTGATCACTATAACTTATCTCTTACAAAAGCATACATTTGATACGGCACTCTTATCACCTAAAGACCCTTTGTTGACAGAAACGTGAACCTTATAATAATGCACATACATTCCTGACAAACAAAACCACGCGTGTAACGTCGGGTGGGAGTAAAGTCATTAAGTGATACTTTCAGTGCAGTTTCCGACACTGTTAAAACTGCTTGTTCAGGCAATTCTCAAAGCCGGACACATCACTGTCATGAAAGGCAAACTGCAAAACTGACCTAACGGTTCTTCAACAGCTGCTACCACTGTTCCATACACTTCAAATCCAGAGAGTGACAGGTAGTGGGTCTGACCGCTTGCATTCTTGCCAGCTTGCTGCAGACGAATATAACGCCAGCCTTCTGGGTCTGAGGGAGGCTCCAACGGCCAAGACGCTGTAGACCTGTTGATTCATGAATTTGTACGAATTTTATATCCCTCTTTGTCTTCACATATAAGAAATATTTCCTCACTTATGTTGAGTCTGAAAGACAACTTTATAGTTAACATAACATACCCAGGTTCATTGAGTGAGTTGTCATCTGTGTGGGTGTACAAGGTTGTCCAGTTCTTACCATCCTTGCTTACTTGGAAAAGCCAGTTACGAAGAGCCGACCTATGGACAGACAAAGAAAAGCACACAACAAGACTCAAAGACAAACTATAGAGATGATAGAAATTCATACAACTTAGGACAAAGGCACAGTACAGTCACTTTACTTCTCAATTAAACATGTGTGAAGTTTTAATCAAAGGCTCCTAAGAGCGAACCTGTGAATAAGAAATGCTAACGTGTAACGCAATATTGCAGTAAGCTTATGTTTTCACACTGACATGGTTCGATATTTTTTAAAATTAATTGTAAGGATTTTTGACGAACGCAAAAAAAAAACAGTACATCACTTTCATAATGTCCAGTCTGAAAAAAAAAGCTCCTGAATGTGACTTGAACTCGCACCTTCCGACTGCCATTGCCGGTACTAAACCACTCAAACATCGCGGAACACATACTTAGTTAAGACTAAATTTTATTATTTCAAGGTAGATACGCATAGAAACGCGTGTCTCGGTTGAAAAATCCTTTTACATTGATTTTAATGATGCTTTAAACACTCCAAATACAAAACATCTTCAAGCTTATTGTTAGTTATTGTTATCGCTGGATTCATGATCTTGTTACGAAATGCATTCGTAACAAAGCATTATGTCACTAAGTTTACAGGTGATGGAAGGAGTGAGCGAGCGACAGAGCGATCGAGTGAGTGAATTAGCCACCGTTACCGATAACCCGTTCATTACGCTTGCGCATATTCACGGGTTAAAAAGTAATGAGTCAGGTGTAACACCTTGTAGTTCTAAGTTTTGAGTCGGTGGATGAAATCCTAAAGTGTGACCATTTAAACAAAAACTCTTACTTAAGTAGTTCTTTCCTATGGTGCCATTCATTTTTCAGTATTTTTCTTAAAGGGGCTATGTCACCATTTTTAGCGTTACTTTAAAAAGCCAAAATACATCTTTATATCAGTGAAATTCCAAAAATAAGAATCCAGTTTTGTTTAAAATTATTCTACTAGTGCTCTAAAAGTAAAAATAAGTGTCTTGGGCTGCAGATGGCCAGGATGGAAATGGATTGAATCTTGAAAAAATTGGTTTATCGCTTGTGTCTTAGAAAATTCGTTAAAACTCCGATTATGGTTTATTTTCTCTGCTAAAATTCACTTGATATCTTCCTGTTAGTGTTCTTTAAGCATTTCGTGTACGACAAGGGTACTTAGTTTTAATTTGGGACGGTTTTGACCCGAAAACCTCAAAATCACCATGACATAGCTCCTTTAAATTTGGGTTTTGGCTGCGCTTGGATGTGAGAGCGTTAATAGCAAAGGAAAACCCACCTTCCATAACCTCGAGCATGTCTCAGAGTGTAGCAAGTTGGAATGAACCACACGCCTAGATCAATGGCAAACCAAGCATTTCTGAAAAGAAAACAGTTATTAACACTAAGCAGACAGTGAAGAGAGATGATGTGGAGTTTAGTTTCTTGTTTAAAGGCAACAGGACCTTGAAAGGAGCCCAGTAGCACAAGACACCCAAGCAAATGGCATGGGCACCTAAGATTATATCATATTTAGGGCTGCAACGATACATTTTCTCACGTTACGATACATATCTCGATACAAGTGCCACGATACTATACACGATACGATACATCATTACATATATTTTTTCACCAACACGAGAGGACATTTTGCGACGAACCGCATCTTTTTCCCGTGGGCGTGCAAGACTGTGTCAGCTGACAACTAATTATGAAAAATATGTGTCGGAAGCATGCGAAGCTATACGAAGCAAGGATGGAACTTTCTTTTCCCTTTGTTTAATAAATAGCTATAAAAAGGCTTGGACTTGGGCAAGGAGTCATTTAAAGGGCCACTGTCACCTATTTTTAGTATCACTTTGAAAAGCCAAAAGACATATTTGTTTCAATGGAAACCTTAAAATAATGGTCCACTTTTGTTAACAAATACTCTACCAATGCACAGAAACTAGTATTTGTTATCTTTGGCTGCGGATGGCCAGGATGGAAATGGATTGCAAATTGAAAAAATTGGCCAATTTTTTCACGTTCCTCCCAAGAGTCGTGGAAAAATCGCATAAAAACTTTTTATGGTACCGTTGTTCTTCCTTGAAGAAATCACTAGATATTATCTTCTTAGTGTTCTAAAGGTACTCTGTCATATATTTAGTGTATTTTGACCAAAACACAGCAAAATCTGCGTGACAATGCCCCTTTAAGACAGTTATTTCTGAATGCTGATGAAGAATCATAATATCGCGATATGTTGTTCAAATATCGATATTCGTATCGTGACAAAAAATATCGCGGTTCACCGGTGCACCGGTGTATCGTTGCAGCACTAATCATATTATAGTCTGGGCTCCTAGCATCTGAGCTTTGGGTTCCTTGACATTTCTGTTAGACATCAGCCTCGGTCTAAGGCAACAACATGATGCCTGCAGCCTGAATTTGAACCTTATCAATGACTGTCCAACATACATAACGCTCAACAACAGTAATTTCATCAAAAAGGAATTCACTGACACACACCCCTTAATCTTCTGCCTTGCCAAAGAAAATGAGGAAAATGTGTGTACACCTACTTGTCATCATTAGTATGACAGTTGAGTGCGGCTGCATCTCTGCTAAGGATGTCCTCGACTTTTCCATAAGGCAGTCCTCTACCCTCTGAAGTGCTAACAGACACAATTCCAACAGAGCCTGGGTTGACCCAGTCTGGTATGTTCTTGCCATTTGTACCAAGCCAGTAAATGATTCCATTCTCATCAAAGTCCTGCATATGGGTGAAGGTTATCTTGTTGCCTCCTCGAAGGACACGCACAAAGTTGTAGCTGCTTCTCTCATAGTCGTACCACTGCTTGGCAACCTGAGGAAAATAGTGAAACAAACTAAACACCTGCTCCTTTTTTAATTTTGAAGGTATCGTAAGGGACAAAGTTTGTTGGGACGAGTTACAAAATTGCTACATCTACCTCACATGCTAGTAATAAATTTTGGCAGTTTCATGGTGTTGTGGATGTTACAATCACCAATGACATCAAACAAAACATTCAAAAGATGATAAACAATGCCCACACCACAGCAACAATCAACCAGAGTTTTTGAAACACCAAGAAAAATTCTAAATTTATAATTTTAGACCTTCTTTTACCATTTTCAAAAGATATCTTTCTAAATCTCCCACACTAGCCAGAGGCTCCATTTTTAATGTTCTCCCAGTTCTGTCAATTAAAGAACTCTCCCCTGGTGCTCGCTCCAACTGGAACCTTAGTCGCCGTGCCAGAACCTGGGTAATAACAACAAAGGAAAACAGTTTAAAACTGGACCAACTTTCTGACAACAGTACATTAAAAACTAAGACCTGTGGCTGTTAGATGTGGTACTGCAGTAGTATCTTTCACTACATAGTAACTTTCTTTGAAAACAATAACGTGCATCAATTATGTCATTCACAAGAACCAGCTGAACGTGGACACTTTGTGGTTCAATTGTAAAATTAGGTAAAGAGAGAAGGGTAATTTTCCATTGGCTGAGTGAAATGAAATAGGTGGAAAATGGTTTCCTCATGCACCACTGAAATGTGAGCAGTTGTTTTTGTTGTGTCTGCCTTTACTGACCTTCCCACTCACCCACCATAAGATTTCAGTTTTGCATGCTGTGGGAATATAATGTGCAACCGGGTGTGTGTACAGTTTTTGATTTGACAATAAAGGTCAGGCTGTGGCGGTCGGCTGGCCACGGCTACCCTGTGGCGGTTGGCTGGGCATGGCTACCCTGTGGCAGTCAGCTGGACATGGCTATCCTGTGGTTGTTGGCTTGGCATGGCTACCAATGATGTGTGAGAAATACAATGTAAATACTAAAAGGTTATCAGAGTACTAACTACTGTAAAAGAGCGAGTGCTGGTAGGGTGTTTTCTGGGCATGTAGAGCAGCACAGACTGCAATACTTATTGGAGTTAATATTGTATTAGAACAACAATTTAATAAATAACTACAATAAACACACCTGAAGACCAGACCCGGGGCACTCATAAGTGAGGAGAGGTAACCTCTCAGTTGACTCTAAAACAGCTACAAGCTTCTTCACAAGGATTGTGGCCGGTGTAATTTCACCACTTCTGTAGTGAGAAAAACAGCACTTTATTGAACAAAATAAAATATTGACAAGTGGAACATAACCTCATGGTGAGTTTGAGCAGAAATGTAAATCCTAAAGAACCTTTTATCTTGGATTAAGGGATACTTTCTAATACATGCTACAGAAGTATGCACTGCTCAATTTTAGTCTGAAATGAGCACATTTTGCCTCCTACATGTCAAGTCAAAAATGCCAAACACATTGTTATGATTACTTCTGACATAATCATTTCCAGTCATGAACAAGATGATTACTTCTGACAATCATTTCCAGTCATGAACAAGTGGCATGATCTTAACATGCAGTAGTTTTATGCAAATACCGTAGCACGTACATGTAATTTGAGTGTACTGTAATCATTCAAGTGTTTTTTCCCCAGTCAGTGATGCTCTGTTGATGTTTAATCTTGGTCTCTGTGTGTTATTTTGATGCGACACACAGTTTTTTGGTTTTGGTCTAAGGAAGGGCATTATTTTCTGGGACTGTTAGCACTTGTTAATTGTTATCACTCCAGAAATCATGAGGGTCATAGTAATCTTTAAGGAGAAATTAGATTGTTAACAATTTTAGTTTGCATACTTTTCCTGATTTAGTTGCTCCTCTGTTTCACCAAAAGCTGACATGAAAACCTCAACTCTTTCAGCGATGCATTCTGCAGCACGATTGTTAGCATTTTCATTGTCAGAGGATATCGCTTTACCAGTCTAAGAAAGGTAGAAAATAAAGTAATGTCAACAAAACAAATCATTGTAAACAATGAATATGGATTACAGCAACATGTACCATGTTAATAATAAGAAACAAACTAAACTTCATTAAGTTTCTTGTGGATGTCAGTTACATGTACATGAATATAGAAAGAAACTACCATGTTATTTGTATGAAAGTTTATCAGAACCTTTATCAGCTGTTCTCACATATAAGATGCAGTCCTTTTCGGTGAAACAATGCAGCTGATCTGTGTGTCTTGTTTTTAAAAACTAGATCTATAATCATCGCCAAAAGTGTTGGAAAGGTTACACACACTGTGCTATTACTTGTTTCTTCTTGACACCCCCTGTCATTCAAATGACATTACTTACACATGATTGTCCTGAAATGGAAAGGGGAGATAAGTGGGAGGGGGGGAGGGGGGGGAGGGGGGGGAGAGGGGGGGGGAGGGGGGGGGGGGAGAGGTTCACATGTGCTATTTTTAATAGGTCTGGAAGCTAAACTTATCATTTTATTTTTGCACTGCCTTTCCACTACTTTTATCTGTGAATATCATATTTTTCCCCGCACCTGCCACAAATAGTTCTTAGACTAACTGTGGGTAACAGGTGCATCTTAACCTCTTTGTTTTCCTCAATAACAAAAGTCATGTTGTTGTTGTTAAGTTAGGTATCTGTCTCACCTGATATAGACAGCGTAAAAGAGCTGTGACAAGACCAGTTGATTGTAGTTCATAAGATGAGACTGTGGCATCATCTTGCAGCACCTGCAGTAAACCTTTCAAGGCAATGAACATTTCTTCCCTCCACGATTCTTTACAATCTGTTCCCTGCCATGACAAGTGTTTAATGTGATTAACCCATCCATGCAATTAAGTACAGTAAAAATCTGTTTGTGCTTATTCTAACAGTTATATGAACCCTTCCTTCAAAACCACCAAGTAAAAACAACAACAGTATTCCACATTTTCAACTACAAATCATTACAATGAATTGCTCTAACAATTTCTGAAGTTCCATAAAGGATATGTGGCATTTTTTTTATTGAAACATGCAGTTTTAAATTCACTAATTAAAAGAAAATAATTTATGAGAAAATCCACTATTATTATTTCCACAATGCTTATGTCAGAAATATTGGAAAAACCTAATCTTCATGCATGTGGGCTTGTCCAGCTAAATATAACTAAAGTTTGTGTCATAAAATTAGTGTGAGGTAAAGTTTTTTTTTTTTTGCAATACATGTACAGGCCACAGGCCTCCCACATGGCCAGACCTTAACCCATTTTCTGTATTTTCTGCAGGGAGTATTCTATTCTATTGCTACTCCGTCTTGGATGAGAACATACCTTAGTGAGATTCTCCTGAGACAAGCAAGCTGAATGCAGTTGTGTAACAATCTCCTGTAGTCTAGCAACGACTTCACGAGGTGCTGCCTGAGCAGCCAGAAGGTATTTCTCCTGGATTTCGGCAGCCAAATTTCTGATCTTCAACTTCTGAGCCTCAACTTTTGACACAAACCGTTTTCCTCTCTTGCCCATCCAACCGGCTGCAAACTCGGGTCCCAGGGATGTCTCAGCATTGAATGTGTGCTTCGTTCCTCTGTTTGATTCAAAGACAAAACCAGCTAGGTCTTCACGGAGAATGGTGGCTTGCTGTCCATCAGCATTGTGCACCGATACTTCTTTGTCTTTGGTGCATGAGAGAGACCAGTTACCAACGGAGAGTCGGTTGGAGCCTGGGGTAGACAGAAGAGGTTGGCTTGGGGTTCCAAGCTTCACCTGCCCACGAGCCCGCTGAAGTTTTTCAAGAAATTCTCCTCTGCTCTCTAAAAAAAAAAAAAAAATCAGTCAAACATGCAGAGCTTTTCAAGGATCTCATCTGAATAAAAAAATAAGCCACAGAATACTACTGTAACCAGAAGTTGAGCTGAAAATAACAGTCAGTCATGGGAAATCGTTCTACCAAATTTCTAAATTCTGTGATTAGCTTCTAAAGTAGGAAAGTAGTCATAACAAGTGTTCAAATGAGGCCCCACATCATTAAGGGGATAGGTGAGGAGTGGATAATATACACTAACCTCATGGACATTGAAATTTATTGCCCTTAAAGTTTAAATGCTTAGATTTGTTTGGATGATGCTTACAGTACATGCCTGGTAAAAAAGCACATGGATATTATTCCTGAAGGTGTGGGAGCTACATATTACAAGGGGATAGAGGTACCTAAACAGACTAGTTACAGTACTATCTATTTCATAAAACAGTGAGTGCTGTCTAAGGACAACAGTTACTGTTTCCTGAAAAAAGCCACACTGTGACGTCTTTAATTTACATGTACATAAAAAGCTGTGTGATTTAAAGTTGCCCAAAGACCAAGTTGATAGTTGGCATCCTCACCAGAAGAGTCTGATCCACCTTCAGGACTGCCACTGGAGTACATAGTGGCCAGCTTGCCATCCAAAATGAACCTAAACCAGCCATTGCTGCCATTAGAAAGCTCCAAAGCACAGGACTCATTCCAAAGATAGAGACAGTCACGGCTGCGCACGATGCACCAGTCATGCCAGTGGTAGGGTTTGCCTTGTTCCACTTCAGAAGCATCCTCTTGAACTGTATCCTCATCCTACACATAACATGGTAAAACAAGTTAACTCTGTCACTCTCAGAGTGGCCAATATTGAGAAAGAATAAAAAATATATTAATTTCTTTTTGCAATATACTGAGAAATGAACAGCGCTATTTGAAAGAACTGCTCAAGAGCTTTCATTTGAATGGTCACATTTTAGGATTTAATCCACAGAGTGACTCAAAAGTTAGAACCACCTTGTGCAGCATAATAAACAGTACCAAAGGACAGTACTGCTGAATACAGTAGCTTTCATTTGAATGGTCACACTTAAGATTCCATCCACAGACTCAAAAGTTAGAACCACCTTGTACAGCATAATAAACAGTACCAAATGACAGTACTGCTGAATACAGTAGCTTTCATTTGAATGGTCACACTTAAGATTCCATCCACAGACTCAAAAGTTAGAACCACCTTGTACAGCATAATAAACAGTACCACAGGAAAGTACAATGTACAGTACTGCTGAATAGCTTTCATTTGAATGGTCACAGTCTCTGGTTTTGTCCATAGACTCAAAAGTTAGCTCACTATCAACCCCTTGAGCATACAGCTGTAGGTTTGATTTCAAGGGTGAGGGTCGATTGACACTTCACCAACTTGTTTTCATTTACACTGTACAGACACAAAACTATCATGGTCAGAAATGTTTCACATTAAATAAATTATTCATACAGATTTGCCGACTTTAAATCCTAGAAGTATAATTTGAATTTGCAAGGACCAGGAAATTAAAAAGCAAGATATGACTGTGCTACACATGTACAAGAATAATTACATGTACATATGTACGTTCTCTATAAAAATTACCCTATTTCACTCTCACAGTCAAACCCCAAATAATGTAACACAATTCATACTTTTGAGTCCACAGATAAAATTGTACAGTGCGACCATTCAAATGAAAGCTGTATTGAAAAGTACAAGAGCAGTTTTCAATGGAGTGTCGAGGATAATTCTGTAATTACTTTGGTTAATTGCATTTCTACGCTGATTGCCTAACAAATCTTGTGCCAGTTTATCAACCAATCAGTAGAACATTTACAAAGTGTAAAAACAAAACCAATCATGACTTACTCGCATGCTCGGTGCTCATGGCTACATGTATTACTATTTGCTTTGAGTTCTGATTGGTTCGTTGGATTGTCTTGGTCTGTTGTGATTGGCCAGGTGATTACTTTGGTTTTGGTTTTACTACACTCAATAGAAAACTAATCTATGGTACTATAGCTTTATTTGTTTTTCAGACATACTTTTTTCTCTGTTTCCTCCTCCTTTGCTTTCACTTCTGGTTCCTCTTGCACTGGTTCAGTTTCCTGAAGTGGCCCAGCAAGCTCTGCAATGTGACTGATAACACCCAGACGAGCCAAGTGGCCGATATATGTCTCTTGGCACTTCTCCAACAAATCTTCTATAATATGCAGACTGGTTAAATGACCATCGTCATCATCCTATGAATAAAACAAATGAGTTGCAGTGACCACTTTATCCAGATCTGTTCAAGATTGTGACATAAGGAGTATTGCTACAGGTCAAATTTACTATCAGGTTAGATTTATTTTAACCTGGGTCATTTCTTTAACCTAGGTTGGTATTTTCATCGTACATAATTTAAGTTTTGGCTGAGTAGAGCCTGTGTAATAACATAAAGAAGTTTAGGGGAAATTGCATTGTTCTACAGTGTTGTATAGTGGTGAAGGCAATGGACTACAGATCTGAAGGGTGAGAGTTCAGCTCCAAGGTAGGTACTAAAAAAAATTCTTTATTTTGTTATTACAAAGCATGTTGGTTATGGGGGGTCATGAGTTAAAGTGAGTGGGAGGGTAGGTAGAGCAACAAGAAGTTGGTGGGGGGGGGGGGGGGGGGGGGGGGGGGAGGAAAAGGTGAGAATTAGGGAATGGAAGTTGGTTGGTAGAGAGTACACAGTAAACAACATGACCAAAAACCATTAGGTTTATTTTGGCGGTTTCAGCCGAGCACTACACATGTATAATACATTATACTACAACCTCTTATTACATCCAAGTATGCGATACGTAACATGATACAGCGCTGAGCGACAGTTTACAAGGATAGTACTGTCAGACGGAGGCCAGAAAAAAACCTGCCGGAAAAAACCCCTGTGGGGAAAAAACTTGGCAAGAAATCTGGGTAGGAACCATGGCTCAAGCTCTAAATAGCCCATCCTACGAAACTACACAAGGGACGACATACTTAAAAATAAAGTAAAATTAAATAAACAGATAAAATAAAAATAACCTTAACTAAGGTGTCGGCCTAAAATATCCCACGTGATGTAAATCTCTTATAAAGCCCTCCCTCATGCACATGCTCATTTCACTGGGCTAGCCCCAGTCCCCACTGCTCTCGTGCCACAGAAATATTTCATTTCTGGCCAATTCGTATTCACTCAAATGCCAGAAATTCCATTTTTTCGTAATATATTGTTTTTAGAACCCCCCAAGAAACCACACCCTTTTTTCAAACCACAATCCATAAAGAAAAAATAATCCCTTTTCAGACAGTTTATAGAAAAAATAACCTACAGTAGGTTAATATAACTTGACCTAAATTGAAAAAAAAATGACCTGAATTTAATTTTGACCTGTAAACATACACACCTGAATTATAACTGAAATGTTGGGGAAAAATAATTAGTGACTGTTAACTCTAAAGGTCGAGACTGAAAATATGTGAAATTTATTGGGGCATCAACTCTTACCTCATGATCTAAAACCACTGTTAGGACCTCTACAATAACTGATGCAAAATTCAAATTCTGCGACAACTCTTCCATCTGTGCTTGAGATGCATAATGGATCATCTTGCGCATCAATGCTAAAGTTGCCTTCCGGATGCTTGGCATCATTGTGTCCTTGTAGTTCTTTGCAAACAGTGGTAGAAGATTCTTCAGGTAGATAGGAGCCATTTCAGGATCTCCCTTGACGTCCTCTGGTTCTTCTTTCTTCTCTTCAGTGTTGGCTGTATCTTGGGCTGCAGCAGCTGGCTGTACTGGTGTTGAGGATGAGCTGGCAGAACTGTTTCCAACAGGTACCATCCATTCACCTTCAGAGGAAACAAAAACCATTTACGATACACTGTAAACTTCACAGTATATTTTGTTTATCATCATTGGTAAACATTGCAAGACCTATTCTTTCCAAAGCGATAAATCTCTGGCCAAAGGGAGACATTTCTCAATATATATAATTTAATTTAGTATTCTTTAGTCAATTTTTATATTTTAAGCGTAAATAATTTTATTTTATACCTTTTTATATATATTTTTATCAAATGAATAACAGACAATCATTATAAATATTATTATTATTATTATATATATGTTGTGGTTTAAATTTTTCTTTGGTTTGAAAATTTTCAAACCAGTTTAAATTTTGTTTTCCTTTGTCTTAGATTATGATAATGAATCAAGGACAAAGGAAAATAAAAATTAAACTGGTTTGAAAATTTTTAAACCAAGGAAAAATTTGAACCACAACATATATATTTCAGGTGTCGTTCTATGGTGGGTGGTACAAGCAGGTGACTATACATGTCCTTCGTCATCCCTCCCGATCCACCACCACATTTAACAACTCCATCTCATTAAGTTGGACATCTCGGTTCAAAATACTAGCAATACATGTATATTGTTGGTACATGTATGTTCTTATTTTATTTCTTGTACAATAACATGTACTATTGCCATGTTTGGGTTGGTAAAGGGCATGTTGTTGGATAAGATCTTCTGCTGGTCTTCTTATACAGTGTCCTACCCATTTTAACTGTCTTTGCTTGACAAGTAATGAGAGAGGTCGTTTTGTTGACCATGTTGTTTTAGAAATGCCAGCTTGCATGCAGAATTGCATTGGATGGCCAAACAGACTTGTCAGCAGATGCAAGTTCTTAACAACTTACAAAAACCTATTTGTGTGCAAGCCCTCACCAAAGTAATTTGGGTACCCAAATAAAGGCAAAAACTTGATGTGTCAATTGGTATGCAAATTTGAGCTTGAACAAGGGGATAAGTGTATACTAGCAATGACAAAACAAAGTAACAAGTCGACCCAAGTTTCCAACTTGTGCTGATTTCCATCTCCAATTGGATAAGGAGTTTATTTTTTACACCCTTATCCTATACCTCAGAGGATCTGTAACACAAGCAAGATTTGGGGTTACACAAATCCCTTCTGGATATTAAGTAGTTTATCTTTTACAGGCAACCTTGTTTGTACCTGGTGATTGAAGAATGTGTACTACTTCTCTATGGCCTTCGTCGTTTCGCTCTCTAGCTTTATCCATTGGCGTTTTGCCATCTTCATCTCTTAAATCAGGATTGGCACCATGCCGAAGCAGAGTCTGAAAAAAAAATGTAAGCAAATTTTATATTCTAGATCACAAGTTTAATTTCAGGATCTTGCAACTGTCACTATGGTTCCATCTTTAAACTGTTGACTGTTAAAGTATCGCTTGGATCAAACTATTAATGTTCGTTCTGAGAATTTAGTCACAACCATTTTAAGTCACATTGCTTGTTGATGCAGTGTTACGATGTAAGTGGTAAAAACATCAGTGACCAACGAGCCACCAGTTTTTTGTTCTTACCACATTTTGACGTCATCTGTGATACACGTATAAAACTGAACAGACGCACTGCAAAATGGAATCTATTTATTGGATGCACTTTGAACCAAGCTTGCAGTAATTCCACAAGAAATTTAGATGATTGTTCTTGTGAATTAAAAGAAAATGCAACTCACTTTGGCAACAGCCGGTCTCCCAAAGCAGGCAGCATAGTGTAGAGATGATGACCTCTGACCTCTATTAACATCTGCTCCTCGTTCACAAAGGTATTCCACCTGATAGGGTTGTTTAAAAAAACAGGAAATGTTGTGAAAAAAAAAATTTTAAATTTGCAAAACATGTTGAATGCATGGCATTAGAATATTATTCTTGGTGGGTGACCTACCATTTCCAAGGTTCCAAATGCTGATGCCCAGTTAAGTAATGTCTGCCCAACATCATCCATAAAGTTCACCTCAAATCCACCTGCAATGTTTTCCAAAATTTAACAAATTTTAGCTAATGAGATCTTTTGAGCACTAAGGATACCGGCACTCTATAAAATAATAACAATATATTATTAGTATTATCCAAAAATTATACCATGGAACCTTACTTTTGGCCACCTCAATTAATACAGCCACTTTTTCATGGCTTTCAGGAACAAAAGCTCAGATTATACTCCCTATGAAGCATATCCCTTTAACGAATCTTCTCCTGCTGACCCAACTTTTGGCCTTCTTTCCAGGACTTTGCAATTTACTTCAAACATATCGAGGCCCTTTTCCACATCTTGTCTGCAACTATTCCATGGTCTGTCACTATTTCTTTTCTCTCAAGTGTTCAAGACAATGATACATGTACTTACCAGCTGATCTGACTTTCTGATAGAACATCCAAAGTGGTATACCAAAGTGGTATGGCAGATGAATACAACACTCTCTAATTTTCGAAATATTCTTTCCCCATAACTTGAATCATTGGGCCTCAAAATTTTGCCAAGTTTTTTAATTTAGCATTATCTGCAACATCTTATCTCTGGGCGACGAAAGTTACTCTCAAAGCCAGAAATGTGTATCGTGATGCAAAGATCCTTAATGTGTGTGTATGTGTGAAGGAAAAATCACACTTTTGCATTAACCCATTCGCTCCTACACCGGCCAAAACCGGCCGTACAATACTCCACTGCTTTAAAAAATTGCAACTTTCTCAATCGCGCGAACATTGCCCTAACTAGCAGTTCTGAGCATTGACTAGAAAGTCCCTCAAATTGAGATACCCAATAAACACAAAAAAGTCAGCGATTTTTGCAGAATATCAGCGTTTCAATTTGGACAATAACAAAAATTACCGTTTTTAACGTCATAGAAAAACAACAAAAATCACGTTTTTGCCTTTAGTTTTTTTTATTCAAATCATCATGGCAAACCCAAAAGTCAACATTCACAGCAAAATTCAGTCCTAGTCCTAGCTTAGCAGTGAATTTTTTTGCTCTTATTCGTTGCTCGGGCCGAGCTCTAGCCTCTCGTTCTAATGCATACTGACCTTGCCTCGATTTTCAATATCACCACCGCACTGCATGCTAGGAAAAAGCCAAAAATTTTGACAGCGCTCGATTCTTTCCGCACACATTTCATATTTATACTAAGTCCACAGCCACTCTGACCCACTGCCGAAATTTCGCGCTTGTTGTATTCTCCTGTGGTCGCAACTTCCAAAATATGCCGCGGTAGGTCGAGAAATTCATCCAGAGTCGAGTCCCAAAGCCACTTCGTTTCCAGGCGGCCATTTTTCCAGTTCAACGAGCAACGAGCCAAATTCGTAAACGAAGTACAACACCTAACTCGCTTCATTGAGAAGTGGACTCTGAACTACCTCCAAGCTTAATGATGCTCATCAGGCAGCTACTAAAGATGAAAAATGGCTGTGAACTTACCAAAAATCGTAGATAATAATTCATATTGGACCCTTTATTGCAAATCAACCAAGCAAAATGAGATCGTCACAATGACGTTTCCAGTAAACTTGAGCCTTCAGTGTTTTAGAACAGCAGCACTTTCAATGGTAACTTTAAATATGGAGTCACGAAATCCTATGGGGCGTGTGAATGCAGAAAATCGCTCAAAAACGTAAAAATTCTCAGGAGTGAATGGGTTAATAAAGGATTCAAAGATGCTAATGAAAGTTCATAATGTAAATAAACGTAAAAGGTGTAAACTGTCATACAGTCCGAACATGTATCTCACCATTTTCAATTGCATCTATAACAGCATCAGTATCCTTGCTTCTGATGCAGTCAATAAGTTGTCTGTGGGATCTTTCATTTGAACTGTCGAATCTGCGAAGCCCAGCAATTCCTCCCTTGGGAATACTGACACATGACTTGGGCAAGGCCCGCCGCCCCTCAAATAGCAGAACCAGGAGTAGATCAACCAGTCTCATGGTATCTAAAACACACCTTTCATCACCTTGAAGGGCTTTTTCAATTGCCTCAGGTAATCCAGCCCTTAACAAGTCCTGTAACAGAATTGCAAATATTTAAATTCGTTATTCACCCTAGTTCTTACTTTAGAGATTGTGCATAAAATCTTAAGTGTGACCATTCATATGTAAGCTATTGGGCTGGCTTTCTGTGGTACAGTCCCGGGGGGGGGTATCCTTTTTGGTATTTTTGGTATTGTGATCCTTAGATATTCCTTAGATAGGGTCACTAAATTGCAGTATCCACCCAAACGCGCAAAACGAAAAAGGTATGGTCTGTTAAAACTGGGCCTTTAAAAGGGTATCAAATCTCGATTTTCTACCCTTAAATAGGGTCAGGATTTGAGAACCTTGGCGGCACACACCTATCCTAAATTGTCGGGAGTACCCCCCCCCCCCCCCCCCCCCCCCCCCCCCCCCTGGGACTACAGTATTGTACATGTAGGCTACTCTAACTTCTGACTTTGTGGGCAAGATCCCTAAGCGCGATCATTAAAATAAAAGCTACTGAGCAGAACTTTCCTGCGGTGCTGTTTATTATGCTGTACAAGGCGATTCTAACTTTTTTTGAGTCTGTGGATGAAATGCTAATTAAAAGTGTGACCATTTGATTGAAATCTATCGAGCAGTAACTTCCTGTTGAAATGTTCATTATGCTGTGCAAGGTGGTTCTAACTTTTGAGTCTGGATGAAACCCTAAAAAAGTGTGACCATTCAAATGAAAGCTTACAGTATGCACAGCACTTTCCTGTGGTGCTATTATTATGCTGCACAAGATGGTTCTAACTTTTGAGTCTGTGGATGAATTGCTAACATGCAACTATTCAAATGAGAGCTATTGAGCAGTAAATGTACTTTCATGTAGTACTGTTAATTATCCTTTAAAAATTTATCATGGGAAATATCTTCAGGATGCCCACTTTTCAATTTCTGGCTAAAAGCCTGATACTCTACAAGGTGGGTTTAATTTGTGAATCTGTAAAATGAAATTCAGTCAGACAATACGTACATGCGTAACACTTGGTGACCCACGGCATAGCGTTGACAACAGACTAACGATGGTAGACACCGATGTACTGCTACTCTTGGAGTCAGGGGTTGCCCCATTGCCACCTGTTTTCTCCCCTGCAGAAGCTGCAGCGCTTGCTAACCTCTCCAATAACTCATTGCTGAGTCCATGTTCAGCTAAGGGAGCAGGATCAACACCACGGCGAGTGAAACGATCAGCAAGCGATGCAAAACACCGCAGGGCACCATCAGATACCTGGTAAAATACAGTGAATCATGTGAACCCAGTGGTACAGCAAGTACATTCATCTAGGTGAAAGTAGCTTTTTCAATAGCACTCTTAAGAAAGGGTGAATATGGGGGTGTTAGTCAGGAGAAAAAAGCAGAGCAAAGAAAACACTTTATTTAGCTTCACCAGACTTGGCAGGGACATCACAACAGCTTTCGCTAATAACTGTGGACCCATGTTTGTAAGGGGGTACTCAGCTATAATATTGATGGGGAGGTGTCAATGAGGCCAAATTGTTGGACCCAAAAAAAGTCCATCAGCCCAGAACGTTACCTCCCAAAAAACCTTTTTCTCTCTGCAATAATCTCTCCTCGCCAAAATAATTATACCTGAATACCCCCTGGCATCTGTATCTCTTCCCTCACCCAAAGAAAGGTTGTACCACTCAGCGGTAACTACCTGTCCCCTACTCTATTTGAACAGTGAGTGGGTTATTTCATGTTCCCTACTATTTGTATTGAGAGGATGTAGAAGACCTGTCACCATCCGCTCTGGAGTCTGGTGCTCTACAAAATGAGCTAACCAGTGGCAGTTAGGGCAGGCAGAAAGTAGGAACTAGGAAAAAAATTAATGCAGAGGGGAGGGGTCTTATAACAATATCTGATTCACAAAAGTAGGCTTATAAGAGAGGGGGAGTTTAACTCATGTGCATGTACATGTAGGACATCTACAGTGTAAGATAAAGCACTTTATTACAGTGAAAATAATAAGTTAAACACTTACATATGGGTCTTCATGTTTCAGTAGGGTTGAGAGTGATTTTACACAAGTCTCCAAGTTGGAATCCTGTGGTTCCATCCTTCCACATAATCTAGATACAACATTCATTGCAGAATGAAGGGTATCCTTATGGACAGAACTCCCAAACTCACGTATAAATGTTAATGAACATTGAAGACCACCAGCCTCAAATACAGCTCCAGCCTCACGAGTACAGATCAGTTCTAGAACCTGAAAAAAGAAAAACATGTTCTCCTGTCAACAGAATTCTTACATAGAAACTTTTAACACTCCAGAGAATAAATTAGGGCTTTCTGATTTATAGGCCTTAGGCCTGTGCTCTGGCAGTGCCCAGGGGGGGTCAGACTATTACCTTTTATTTTTGGGCGACTAGTAAACTTACCTTTTGCATAAAGCTTAAGCGCCAGGCACCGTAGATTTCATAGTTACAAGCCTTTGGGCTCTTCAATTCTTCTAAGAGCATAGCCTTGGGCCTTGGCACTAGTAGTACCAAACTAATTTTCATTTCACATTTGACTGTTTTTTTTTTTTGCAATCAAAAAGTGGGCCAAGGCTGATCAAAGGAATAAGATCATTTGGAACATAAGCGTTTTTCTTTGCGCTCAGTTAATGCCATAGATGGCAGCCGGACATGTAGGAACTCTGATTTTATTTTGCTGTGTTGTTTTAATGGTCTATACCATCAGAATGTATGGATTGTTGTTTTCAGAATAAATTATCATTTCAAGGACATAAAATTACATTTTTATGAGGTCTCTTATCTTGAGTAATTTTTTTTTCCGAGAGATCACTATGATTTTCGCATTTTTGCCGCAGACAAACACAACTATTTTAGATTGAAGCATGTATTATTGCTTAGTAGTAGTAGTAGTGACAAACTGCTGTTTGTACGAGGTTTCACCTTCTATTGAGAACCATGTAAAAGCCTATTTGGGTCTCTTGCACATGTATTTACCTTGACACATTGTTCTCCCAAGTCTTTACTAGTCCTTGATGATAAATCAACTACAACCAGCCTATTACACAAGGCTTTGATGGCTCCTTCTACAGCCACGATCCTTCTTGTGCATTCTGCTGACACATCAAGGTAATAAGTGATGGCTCTTGCTGTTACTTCAAGAACATTCTCCGGGGCACACTCATCCAAGAAGACCCGGCACAAGGCTGGTAAGAATGTCCGAGGTGGACAACTACAAAGAGAAACGCCCAAGAGTGTCAAATAACAAAATTCAAGAAAAATCCCAACTTTCATTTTGTAAATTATTGAAAAACAAAATTAATGGTACCATGGAAAAGTACTGCCAAAGAGGTTTTGTTTGAATGGTCACACCATAGGATTTTGTCAACAGACTCAAAAGTTAGAACTACCATATTTATTCGGCTATAAGCCGATCTTCGCTACAAGCCCAGACCCCAAATTTTTAACTTGAAAAATTACCTTGATGATCACAAAAAATAAAACCAAAACATTCGGCTACAAGCTGACCCTAAGTTTTAAGCATTGAAATAAAAATTTTCTCAATTTGAAGTAAATTGATCGCGTAAAATATGCGAACGTAAACATTGTGTACAAAAAACAAAAAATTGAAAAATTTAGCCCAAATTGTCAAAATACCAGTGTCAAAACACTTCTCACAGTTTTTATCAGACAGTTGTACAGCTTGCTGCACTAAAAGAATACCCGAAACAAACTAAAAAAGCCAAAGAAACGAGTGTGCGTAAACAAGCCGCCATCTTGGTTGAAGCACATGCTCAAGAAATTTGCGCGGTTACCAAGCATATTTCAGCGTGGAACATGGCGATTGAAAGTGTAAATTGTCTGGATACAGGATGATTATTTGTTGTTATTATTATCAAGAGATTGTGGAAGAATTCAGTACTGACAGTAAATTAAAGAATAGAATGAAAAGTAAGATCTTTACAAACTTACAAACATGACCGAGAAACCAACTTTTAGTCTAAAGTTTGTGGGTTTTTTTTACATTTGCTCAGCTCATACATGAATACTGCATATGCCCATTTCCTATTATTCTTAAGCCCTAGAGAAATTTTTGTTTAGTAAAATCTCTTGGCTATAAGCTGAACCCCCTTCTCTGGCCTAAATTTTACCTAAACTTGGCTTGACTTTGTAAAAAAATTACTCGGCACTTTACATACACCTCTAGGAGTGAAAGGGTTAAGATGAGCAAAATCACAGCAACAAACCAGTGATGAGTGCCAGATCATTTGCAGACATGGATCAGTAAATTGGTATTTCAGATAGTTTAAAATAGACGGCAGACTGATCACAACGGCAACACAAAGAAAATGGAATCAAAGTTATAACAATGAAAACTTGAATATACAATGACTGTACGTACAATCATGATTGTATATAAAAGCTGAAATGTCTCAAATCTGTCAAATATAAGTTTTTATCTCTACTTGAAAAAGTGGGTCAAGTCCATATAGATATCACAAATACAACTATGTCAGACACGAGACACAGATAAGAATAATTTTTAGTTCAAGGAAATATCCATACCAACCCTAAGCCAAAGTTTTTAAAGTAAAATGTATTTTCTCACATTGTGAACTACATGTATACACTTGTTTTGACAGTTTAGCAGAGGTACAATATATTCGGATTTATGACACTTGTATGCTACTGTTTTCAAGCATGCATTGCTATCGTTTGTTTGAGTCTTGATCACACCACGGCATCTCTTGCTTTTTTTCTGTAAATTTTCAGATGTTTTATTCAATTTATGTGGTTATAATATTAAGTTCAAATTTTATAGTTAGTAATTTTTATGATTTTAATTTAGATGTAGAACTGTATTTGACTACAAGACCAGTGAAATAATTTAGAAGCTGTTTGTCAGAGTTTATGTACAGTGAAACCCCAATTTTTTGAATACTCAATTTTTCGAAACTCCCAATTACTCGAACCAAAACTCATTTCCCTTGGATTTGATTTAAGTCGATGCCACCTTCGATTTTTCGAACCTTCCAATTTTTTGAACCGATTTCCGTTTCCCTTGGAGGTTTGAAAAATCGGGATTCCACTGTATATTAAATATAAAAAGATTTGTTCTTATTTCACTGCAGAGTGATCAGAGAACAACTGTAAATTTGGGCTAAATTGCAGAATACCCCAAAAGTTATTAGCATCTTTTTGAATAACAATAGTGCCTATTGTTTCATGCTCGTTTTTCCTGGGTTAGGGTTTGGGCTAGGTCTAGGAGTTTGTTAGCAGTTGCGGAGTATTCTGCAATTGCTCCTAAATTTGAACTGAAATTTTCAGAGGGAGGGATTTAAACCAAAAACCATCTGCAAAAGATCGGGATATTTTCTGGTACAACACAATGTATGCAAATTATTAATGTGGACAAAGATATTAAAACTCTGATGTAATGTAACTATAATTATTATTGTGAGCATAATAAAAAAAAATTACTCTACTCCTAACATGGAACCTTTTATTCACATACATTACAAATGGGCATTTAAGATGTAGAAACCATCACATTATATGCCTCATAATTTTGATGGATACTTATAAATGAGTATTAATTTATAAGTCACTTGAAAATATTTTCATAATTAAAATATTTTTTCAAGTTTTGCCTTGCATTCGTTTACTTTGACATTATTTTTTTAAGGCAACCTTTGTACAAGAAAATAACAAATTAAATGGTTTTAGAAAAAACTTGTTAGTGCGTGCAATCGATGTAAAAGGAAACATCTCTTTTACTTTATAACGCCAGTCACCTAGGTGAGATCATCAAAATAAAACATTTTTTAGAGCATTAATGATCTAGACGTATCTATAATCTTTTTTGGTTTTTATTCCCACGCAATTTCCCCTTTCAAACATCAATCTCAAAGCGTCATAATATTGAGAAAAACTGATTATTCAAACGTCGTTTAGATTAAATAATTACTCAGTGAAAAAGATGATTGTTTGCCTTGATATCCAATTAATTCACACAAAAAGTCAGTCGAGCTATTACGGACCACAACATCAATATAAGTACTTTCATGTATTTAAGCTTAAGCTTTATGGGCATACCCATGGTTGAAAAGAATTTAGAAATTAAAACACAAATTTGCTTTATTTCCAAGCACTTTAATCAACAACTTAGCAGTATTGTTTAAACCGAATTCGTTTATGTCTAAAAAGCAATAAAATATAAGCTTACTGGGGAAGTTTCAAACACGAAACGAATTCTTACCTCTCAAAACACCGGTCTATATTGTCCGACATCAGTAGTAACATACACAACTGTTCCAAAGCGATCAGTTGCATGTCTCTTTCGTCTCCTTGTCCCATACTTAGCCATTCTAAGAGTGTATCAGGATCGACGTCCACCATTTTTGCAGATAACGAGAGTCAATATTCGCCAAATCACGGATAGAAAAAAATTATTGAGCTTGAAGAACCGAGGACACTTTGTCAGACAGCGCTCAAAGTTCACTTTCGAGTATAAAGCTTATATGCAATGAGTTTCTTGGTTTACCAGCTGTTAGCCCGTGAATAGCCCTACGTGTTCCACAGTTAATGTTCTAATCTACGTGGTGAAAAGCAGAGAATCCGAGATAATAAATCGTCTGTACGTCGCGTCACGGAAACACGTCCTTTTACAGGGTGTCTCTCGGTCGCCTCGTGTTTCCTGCTGACACCAACTACTCTTTCCCTCAATTAGCCGTCATAACGCGAGATAATCCTACAACTGGGCCTTTCACCACACAAAAGGGCACCATTTCAGTTTCAAAAGCACTTGTGATTGAAACTAGCGGTGATTTACAGCCCACATATCTCTTCTAACTTTTCACTTTCCTTTCATGTAATGTTGTCAGATACTTTTCGCACAAACAAAGCCTCATTTGGGTGTCAAGGACAAGAGGGGGAATTGGGGCTTAGTCGCCCCAGTCCTCACTGACAAAATATGGTGATTCTTCACCAAAGTGTGTTTTTCAGGAACGTGCGTTTTCTGTCATAACAACCCGATAAATGGAGCCGATTTTGGAATGCAGAACACCTCCAGCATCGCCAGAGCTAAGTCGACTAGTGACAAAGCGGCGATGCCCGTTTGGAGAGTCCCCGCAGCAGCCAAAAATACCGGCCACTGAAGCTGCTATCGCCATGATGGCGCTCAATGGGAGTTCGTGTACAGTTGATCAAAGTTCTAGCGGTACGTAGGACTTGTAAGATTGTACATGTAGGTCTGTAAATTCACAATGCTCTTGCGTGCTGGAAGTCTGCACATTTGCATGTGAGAGCATGTGACACAAGTGCATTTGCTGATAATTTGGGCAGAAATTACAGTGCAAAGATTATGAAAGCTTTGTAGTGGTGATGTTTGAATAGTCTGACTGTACAGTATGTGCATTGTGTGAGTTGATCTATCATTTTTGTCTTAGAGCAGTTTTCAATTGAGTGTCGTAAAACCAAAACCACAGTAATTACTCTGACCACTCACAGCAGTCGTAAACAATCCAATGAACCAATCAGAGCTCAAAGCAATTACATACCGGTGGTGCCAAGTGCGGGAAAACGTGTGCGAGCGAGACACGATTGGTTTTGGTTTTACTTCGGATTGGTCGAGAAAGTGGTGCGAGATTTTTCAGCCAATCACAAAGCGTAGCAATGCAAAACCAAAGCAATTGTGTAATTACTTTTGACACTCAATTAAAAACTGCTCTATAATTGAGGTATAAGAAGAGGAAAATTTGCATTTTAGGGATTTAAAGAGTACCATTTCAATAAATATTTTTTTATAGCTGGAGTTTTTCTCAATACAACACACATTCATTGGTTGATTCATGGTCACATGAAATCTAACAATCAACAAACTGTTTCCCATCAAAGGTCCATGAGTGGGTAACATCTTTGACGTCAGAGGGTAACAGTGCACTGTTGCCCGCTGGCGCACATGATCAGACCATGACAAAAGGTGGCACGATTATGATGCGTTTTATGTTTACCTCGAGTGCTTGGCGCATTTTTCTGAAACTGTGTTGTGTTTTTTGTGTTGCTATAATTATAACAAATCGCTTAATTATTGATCCCTCGGGAAACAGTGAATTTTGTTTCCCGAGAATCTAGAAGTTTCTTGAGACGAAGTTGAGGTATCAAGATTCTCGGAGAACAAAATTCACTGTTTTCCTCGGGTAACCCCTGCAGTTACTATTTCATGATTGTCAGAGCAAAATGACTGTTGTTACATGTAAGGCCTTGGTGTAAAATTTCCGAAGACCTTGGCTTTTTTTTTTTGGCAAAGTAGGGCCTTTCTTGTAGGTAAGTAGGGTAGGTAAACTTTATTTATACACGGTGTCAATTCATAAAACATGCTCTTCCATCGAGCCGTGTTTTTTAACAATGAATATGAGTTTTTATTAACCTGCAAATAAAACTCATTTCATATGAATGGTTTTGCTCTAAAGTAGAAGTAATTATTACATGTAATAATCATAATGATAATAATAATAGGTAACATTAATATAGTACTAATTACCTATAGTCCATTAATGCTTTACAATCATCCTCTTGAATTACAATCATCTATTTAAAAAGAACGTATATAATAAAATACTCAGTAACATCCGCAGTATAAGTTAAAAGCTTTTTAGAATAGGTATGTCTAAAAGTGCCCCTGTGATCAAATTTTTGATTTTCATTATTTTACATTTTCGTGTACAATTAGACTTTCTTACTCATCTTGCCAAATTTCAATTCATTACGAACATCAGAAGTCATTTTATTTTAACATTTATTTCCGAAAATTTACGGCCGCCATTAATCAACCTTGTTCTAAGGCTCGGTTGCAAATGGGAGAAAGTGACGTCAAAGGCTCAAAAATACCTCACGGGTTGAAATTATAATAACAATAAGTATTGAAAATCACGCGAAAAGCAACGAAAACTTTGGACTTGTTCTTCGTGCAATTTTCTATGCTGATTGTTATTATAATTTCAACCCGTGAGGTATGTTTGAGTCTTTGACGTCACTTTATCCCATTCGCAACCAAGCCTTGGAACAAGGTTGATTAATGGCCGCCGTAAATTCTCGGAAATGAATAAAATGACTTCTGATGTTCGTAATGGGTTGAAATTTGGCAAGATGAGTAAGAAAGTCTAAAAGTACACGAAAATGTAAAAAAATGAAAATCAAAAATTTGATCACAGGGGCACTTTAAGTGTTTTCTTGAATAAAGATACCGAAAATTGTGAGTGATCTCTGAGCTCATCTGGCAAGGCATTCCACAGGATAGGTGCTGCAACTGAGAAAGCTCTGAGGCCATAGCCTTGGATGTGATACTGCTCATTTGCTAGGTAGTTTTTCAAGCTTTATCTCAAACTTTGGGTTGGTGGTGGTGGGAAAATACACATGTAGTTGGTGTGTTTTACTTCCGATCCGAAGGTTGGTGGTTGTCTCCAAGTGTCTTCTAAGCTGATGTTAGTATCCCTCAATTATACAGCTGTATGTCAGGACAGGATAAAGGATGTTTCCCCTCACTTCGCACGGTCCGAGCCCTGGTATTAGCCATCGCATTGTTTCCTTAAATAAGAGACTTTACTCCACATTGTCATTAGGTTTAGGTTTAGGTTTAGATTTAGGTGTATAATTAGTTATGTTTAGATAAATAATTTTTATTGGATAGTTTGTGATTATAATGTATAAGGTTGTTTTTAAACTTTTTATAATTATTGTATGTAGTAGTCCATGGCTCACTGGAAGATTTTTTAAATGAAAGTGATCCCGTGTTTTTTAAATAAAGATGATGATGATGATTGTCTTTCTCCACTGGTGACGATTAAGTGCTGGGGGTTACCCTGTGATGGACTAGCATCCCATCCAGGGGTGTAGTAATACTCCCAGTTGCTTTATACTATAGAAAACGGTTTAAACTCCGGCTGAGTAGGCCACCTGTGGCTTGTATGCAACTTCACCCACCTACCATCTCTGGACACGGGAAGTTCTGGAGACATTTTGAATTTTACAATTTACTAATTCTTGCTATTGTGTGCAGTTTATTAAAATATTTTGTATCATTACAGATTGTGCTTTTGAACTGTTGATGAATGGTCAAAGAAACCGCAATTTCCCACAACCAACACCAACATTTACTTTCGCTCTGTGCTGGGTTTGCAATCAACATTGTGAAACAATGCCATGTGCATTCTGTGAACACACCATCTGTGAGATGTGTGTGCGTCAGTGTGACAGATGTTTTGGAGTGTTCTGCGCATTCTGTTCAACTATCAACTATGAAAATCACGAGGATCGTCCCTTATGCCTAACCTGTCACAACGAAGAAATAAGACTAAGAAGAAACAGAGGAGCTACTGCAGGGGCTGTGCAGCAGGCAGGAAACTGGGGACAAAGTGGATTTGATGGCTATAAGCCACTCACTGCATGATTTAAAAAACTTCATCCACTCATCCATCACCATCATTTTCTTGAGCCTGAACCCAAACATGTCTTTCTTTCCCAAGGTTTTGCTTGAGGGTGTGACTGTCTCTCAGGGCCTGGTTGTTTGAATGTCAATTTACCCTTTAAGCTTTAAAGTCAAAACACAGATTCTCCTTAATTTTTCCCATAATTTCTTATAACACAAATTGGGAGAAATTGTTAAAGGATCAGTAGAGAATTCATCTTGGGTGATTATTATCTTAATTCTTATCACCTCTTTACTTAATAATGCTGGGTCTTAAAGGGTTAACAATGATCCTGGTTTAAAAATAACAGAGGATTTCATTTCTCTCAATGAAGGCATGTTTTAAGTTAAAGGTCAAGAATAGTCAAAGTTGAAAGTGAAAGGCCAAGAGAAAAAGAAACTATTGTAAAAATTTCCATTGACGACATGTATTTATTATTTCAACCAGTAATGTTTATCATGGATTAGGTTAATCTTGATTTTAACAATTCAGTCCAAGAAAGCAGTCACATTAGTTTTTATAGCATTTCTTTTCACATGCAACAGAATCTGAAGGTGAATGACAAAAATATGTTCAAAGGAGCAGTGTCACAAGAATTTTGACCGTTTTTGGTCAAAACCATGCTGTACCATATCTTTACTTATTTACAAAATAATACTATTGGCTCAGTCAATTCCAAGTGTGGCCACCCCCCTCAGGCATTTGTTTCCATCTTTGTCATTTTTCATTTCCTCTTTGGACAACTGAAAATGCCCCATGGTGGGGTCAGCCGATATATACAAATGCCCCACCTCATGGGACAAAACAAAAATTACATTTTGTTGCAAACAAGTTAATTATCTAATGTTCAAGCAGGATAATTGAAGGGCTCCCTGCAACAACGTCCTGAGTGTGTTTTTGGTAACTTTCACTAAAATTGTATGTTTTAGGCCTTTAAAAGCACAGTTTTGTCAAATTAATGATTTATTATTGTTAAGGTACTTAAAATAGCTCCAAAATGGGGAAGAAAATCCACATCTTTGAGAAAATGTTTTGGGCCCCTATGACACCCTATGGCTCCCAGGACACCCTACATGTATGTATCTTTTCAAAATAAAAAATTATTCTGTTCGAAGATAGAAGATTTGTTGACCTGGATTAAATCCTTTCAGTCATATGTACATGATTCAGTCATAATTTTGGCAAGTGAGTCCCTTTGGAGGCCAAAAATCCAAGATTTCTGTGAAAATTTTCCAAAAACGCACTGAGGACGTTATTGCAGGGAGCCCTTCAATTAATGATTGAAACAGTATTAAAAAACAACAGAACTTTTAATATCACTGGACTTTGACATGACATAATACTGGACAAATACTTTCTAGGCCTTTCGTTTGCAACCAACTGCTTACAAAAGCTACATTTTTCCCAATGACATCTTTTATCGAGTTTGTGGCAGCCATGATTGCATCTATGTGCGAACAGAAAAGCGATGAACACAAAAACAGTATGTTGGGTGCAGGTAGGTGGTGATGGAGCTAGTACAATAATAATACAAGACTTTTTGAATAGATGAAATCTCTAGTTTAATAAGGATATGCATATGTACTCATCAAATTAAATAGGCAGGTAATTTACTAATTATAAGGAAGTTAATGTGAAATTTCCCAATGAGGAAAAATTGACAAATGTCTTACCCTCAGGCAGAGCTTTGAAGACCAATGCCCCACCATGGTGACCCGACATCTTGACAAATGCCCGACAAATACCGAAGGGGGGGTGTGGGTACGTTTGTAATTGACTGAGCCATAAAACGCCAAGAGAAAGACAACCCATTCTTGAAAGAGGAATAAATCATGGTCTGTTATAGCCCATTTTAGAAAAAAAAATAAGGGAGCTTGAAAAAAGTTAGGCTAACTTTTTTCAAGTAGCAATTTATTCAGACCCAGTCTGTCTATGACTAGAGACACAAAAATACCATAATAATCTTTTATGTGCAGGCTCAGCTTCACCGGGGTGTAGTTATTCAAGTCTCCTTTGTTAGAATGGCACAGTGGAATTCAGAGTACGTAGGACACTAGGACGTAGCATTGTGTGTTCGTTTACAAATGTGCACCATATGCAAATTGCCAAGAAGTTAAAACAGCACATGCAGTTCGGGTTGAAAACAAAAGAAATTGGAAAAATCAGGCTTACATCAAGCACCACCCAAACCTGCACTTTAAAGAGTATTATGGTATTTTTCGAAGTGGCCTATAGCTTTGGTACACTGGGGTGGCAATTTATCACAAAAGTGAACCATTAATATTTTATGCTTTCTGTTAATACAAAAACATTTTTTGGTTTTTGAAATGACACCAAATGCCTGTGACACAACCCCTTTTAATTGCTTGGAAACAGAAGTGGAATGGGAAGAATTAGAATGTTGTGATCCTTATTCTTGTATCAGGATATCTGAACACAGTGCCCATATTTGTTGCATAATAATTCAGTGTTGATTATGAATGCCCATTATTAACTTCTCACAATAACAGTATATTTTGTTTCCCATGTGCTGTTATTGTAAGTTTTTTTTTCATGGCATTGATCAGTTGGAGCTTTTTGATAAAACTTGTTCTGGCCTGTCTAGCAGGCATCGGAAAGAGGGGAACTGGGGAGAGAGGGAAAGGACGCCTGCAATAAAGACACCCTTTTGTTTATTTCTATGGACGCCGGCGGCCACAAAATTCTGATTGGCTAATTCGCACTGGGCGGTAAAAGTGCGAGCCAGTTGGGTGTCCAGATTGGTGGACATATTGACAGTTGATATAATTGGATTACCAGGAAATCAGTGGTCGTAGCGTGAGTAGCCCAGTTCTTGTAGCAGGCGTTCCTTCCTTTCTCCCCCTCCCTGTTTATGCCTGCCATGCAGGTTAAACTTGTTTTAAAAGTTTGTATATTCGTGTAAATAGTATACCGCTTTCCTAACCGGATTTTCGTGCTCATCATGTATGTTGTTTTGTAAGAATTTTGGTGACTTTATTTTTGAGGACCTGCGGGTTATTCACCGGATATTTCGCCCCGGACATCTCTTTCCCAGACACTTAAATATTGGACATTGTATTTCATATAGTACACGTCCTTCTTTATTTGTCACCCTTTTTGTTAAGACGAAACAAAAGAAACTCTGTCATCAGCCTTTTCACAGTCCCCTCGACGAGACGAACGCCTCTTAATTTACGCTGCCGCCCTATCCGTGATCAGGAAAAAAAGGAGAAAAGATCAAGGGAGAGAGCCTCTCTCGCGCCCTGTTCTGTCGCATTGAATTGCAATAATCCTAAACCTGCTACATCCGCCCCTCTCCTCAATACCTACGTACTTTGCAATACTCTAGAGACGGGAGCGATGACAGACGGCTGTATTCGCAGGCTGTAAGTAGTCTGACCAGTTAACCAATTACAAAGCGTAACAATGCAAGGTCATGCCAAACCAAAGCATTTGCGAAATTACTTTCGACTCAACTGAAAGTCAAGAGAAAATTGCCAAATGATTCGCATCAAAGGGTCCATCCGACTTTCTGTAATTTTGGTCCCCCTTGATATAAACTCGTGACCAGCTTCCTTGCAACTTCGTCCAAGAAATCAAAACGAGCAACTGGGCTTTAAACTTATGCTCGACCACCAGCCACTTCGGGAAACGAGCCCGCTCTCCTCCCCCGAAAATCTCGAGAGAGGCTGTAGCTTTCCAAACAAGCTCAGTTATTGGTTAACGAAACAATAGCTGAAACAACACAAACAATGACCCTGGCCCTAAACACAATAGAAGCTACAGGTTATCGGGGCCAATAAAAATAGAGGTCTGGAAGAGCTACAGTATAACCGAAAACTCAGAGACCGGACGCGAGAAAGCGGCGGAAATCGAATGAGCCACCCGGGAAACGAAGCTATGAACATGCACACGCCTTGGCAGTAAACAGCGTAGTCGATGAGACCCTTCCCTTACGCCTGACTATCCCATGCTGATGAGTCCTAACTCGGGCCATTTCAATGGTGATATGGCTGTGTGCATGCGTTAGCTACTGGTCATACAGCGGTGCATTGCTTTCAATTGGTTTATTATGCTCCTTAGTGGGGCCGAAAGTTTGGCGAACACTCTGATTTGGGTGAGTAGGACCCCCATAAGAAAGGTACGGATGTGACGCCTAAAAGGTGCCATTCATTCATATCGGCTTTCCTTCCTGGATATCCTAAGTAATACCAAAATCAGTAATTTACACCTAAACGAGGCGACAAGCATCCCTGTATGGGAGCCCCTCCCCCCCTCCCGGGAGCAGGACACAAACGAATTCAGGGTGAAAACAGACTTACACAGTCAGTAGGAAATGATTATTTTCTATTGACGGTAGGGTCAGTAGTGCTTGGTTTTCACTAGCGACATAACCATAAGCATGGCATAAGCAAAAGCACAAGCATCAGCATAAGCGGAAGCATAAGAATTTGCGTCAAGTAAATAACGTACATTGACATTATCATAAGATTGATCCTTATGCTTATGCTTAAGGTTATACTAGCGCTTATGTCGGGCCCGTTATCACTGGACGTGACATAAACGTTGTCTTGCTTCCGCTTATGCAGTATGCTTATATAAATTATGCCTTAATTATGTCGCTAGTGTGAAACCAAGCAGAGAAGGCGCTGTTACACGGTGCAATTGTTTTTGCAACTTGTCTCGCAACGGCGTTGCGAAACAAGTTGCACGGACCATTGCACCGTGTAACATATTCCACAACACGCGAAATCGTTGCCAGACAAGTTGCTGAAACCGTTGCAAAAAGTAGAAGTTGATTCTACTTTCCGCAACGGTTTCATGCAACTTGTCTCGGCGTTGAACGGTGTTGCGGTGTGTAACACCCCTTTTGCAACTTGTTTCGCAATTTTTTTCGAATTTATCTCCCACAATCCCCCTCTGGCTATTTATGCACGTGCGCCTTGATAACATAACCTGGTCTCCAAGATGGCGGACACTCCGGACACCCGGGACATTTTTGCCACGGAAAAAGAGGAAAAATGGTCGGACGAGGACAAAAAGAAACTTATTGAGGCTTTTAAAAATCATGAATGTTGATTACAGAGACAAGACAAAGAAGTTGCGTGCATATTAAAAGCGCCCCTCTCTTCTCTCCGACTTATCCACTTTCTAACCCAATTAACCCGATTTCGCTTTTGAATTGGTTCACCTTTATCTAATAACATGTCAGCAAGTAGAAGAACTTGAATGATCCGTTTTCTGGCCGCCATTTTTGTTTGAAACATTCAAAAGTGGCGCCAAAACAACGGCGCGAAAGAGACAAACACATCAAGTTGCAAAAAACAATTGCAGCGTGTAACATCCCTCTCACGCAACTGCAATTATCCGTGCAACTTGTTTCGCAACGCCGTTTCGAGACAAGTTGCAGAAAAAATTGCACCGTGTAACAGCGCCTAAGAACTTCAGTGTTTCCGATCGACTGCAATCCAGCGAGCGATGTGAATTGGAAGACAATAGACAATTTGGAGAAGAATGCCGCAGGAATTAAAGGAAGGAATTGGAAAATATTGTAATGCGCATCTGATCATATACTCATGTATTTTGCGCAATATAAATTAGAGATAAGATAAACAAATCTCGAATCCAGATCTCCCACGGTCATTTCAGCAGTACTCTCATTTCATTCAGGGAAGGAATCTATAATGTATCCTCCCGTGCCCGCTGCCACAGCTGCCTTAAACTTGGCAAGGTTTGTGCTAAAAGCAATGAATTTGAAAATTAAAATTAACCTCCATAAATGCCACAAATGAGGCTCATTAAACACTAACAATATAAATAACAGATCAATATGAAGTTTTGATAACCCAATGCGATGCGAGACCACCGGAGATCAAATGAAAATAAATAATAACTTGTCAAACAAAGCGAAAGGCAATGTCAACTTCATGTTGTTAAACTACTTCCTATCAAAATCCAACGCGCGGGGGAGAGATACAAAGCCGCTTTGCCCTCTTAACCGTCGGAGTCTGAGCACGAGGACGTGGTCCTCGTTCTCAGGAATCGACGGTACGGTTAAGAGGGCCAAGGAGAATTCTACAGAATAGGCCTATCCAGATTGTGTTCGGCAACTTTTGGCGTTTGGAGTAACTTTTTGCAGTTCTAGCAACCTCGAGCAAATTTCGCTTTTCTGAACAACTTTTGAGCAATAGGTTTACAGCGCATATGAAGCACGAAAAAATGAACAATTTGATAGAAAACTTCAATTGATGCGAATTTATTGATGTTTATCAACGTTCTGAACAAATAACCTGTCATTCGATAAGACGTCAAATGAACCATAAGATTTGTTCCGTTTAGACTTTATTTGCGAGAAACTCTCTAAAGCTTAAAGTTTCAAGCTATTTTTCTTTACCGATATTTAACTATTATAGCGCGAAAGCGCGCATGATATCGCCTAATTATTAGCCGACGAGGCCGTAGGCCGAGTCGGCTAAAATAAGGCAATATCACGCAAGCTTGAGCGCAATAATAGTTTTATAATTCAACAAATTGATAACAAAGCACAGTTTGAAGAAAAAATATCGAGGCCGGTCCGTCATTTTTGCATTCTCTTGTCAAAATGCGAAATTTACCTGTATCGTTGGATATACGTCATTTAGACAGCGTATATCGATAACTTTTTTTTTTACCATATTTGGGCAGTGTATCAATGTGTTGAATTATAATAGCAATTATTGAGGACGAAAAATAATTACTTATCATATTAAATATCATGAAATTTAGGTAGCAACATTTTTGCATTTTTGGCAATTTTTTTGCCTCTTTTGGCCCCTTTGGACAATCGGGACAGGCCGTACTACGAAAGCCATCGCGCAGTACCGCACGATCGAGAACTGGGTACGAGATAAACAGCGGATACGGGACAAAGTTGGGGGAAGCAATAAACAAAAGGAAGCTTTGAGAAATAATGACGTAATGACGATGATGATATGCTCACCGCCAGACGCACGTATCCAAGCTGTTAAGGGCCTCGTAGCATTTCATTTAATTGTAATGTAACTATTTTTGAGTGAGGCGGAAATGCGCGATATTGGCACGACAGCCTGAGGGAATATATTTTTTTCTATTTCCTTCCCCTTGCGAAGGAAGGAAATCGAAGGAATGTAGGAAATAGGAGACATTTGTTTATTTATTTGCAAGATTCGCCGATACCCACGCACAAAAAGAAGAAACAACTGAGAAAGATTAATGAAGTAACAAACAGAAAGTCACTGAAACAATTGCACTGACTCAAGCAAGCATGACATTGCAGTATTTTGTACTATAATGACAAATGATCTAATCAATTAGCTAATTTGCACATAGATACATATAAATAGTACAAAATCGTCACTGTCCAAATATAAAAGTAGCTGATTAGACTCGATCTCACCCTCGAAAGGGTCTCGTGATAAGAAGAAGTACAGGGGTCATGCCAAATTAACGACCGGATTATGTGATGACGTCACAAGAGGGAAAGAGAGTGTGTTTACGCACAAAGTGGGCGCTTTAGAAAAATGTTAGAAATTGAAAGAATTTAGATCTTTATTCGTCTGATTTTTGATCTTACATCATCAACTCCCTTTCGACGTAGAAGAAATGCCAATTTTCATTTTGTCAAACATTGAAAAACAAATGGTACTATGCACAAGTGCCCCCAAAGAGGTTTCATTTGAATGGTCACACAATAGGATTTCGTTGACAAATTCGAAAGTTAGAACTGCACTACATGTCTCCATAATTGACTCTGGGAGTGAAAGGGTTAAATTCAGCTAGTACTGGTTATACTCTCTAGATATTTCTTTTACTTGATTTAGAAACTATAAATTGATAATCGTTTCCCAGTGTTGGATTAGAAACGTCACGAGTCGCACAGTGAGGGTGTCACGGACCGAGTGAAAGTTTCTCGCTTTTCTTCGCACGGCCACACGAAATACTTTCCACAACACCTCATTTATACTTTACCTCTCATTAAATACCATTTTTATACTATTTTAGAACGGTTTAATGAAAATATGTCGTCATTGTTTCCAGCACTTAATTTAAAAAACGCTCTGTTTGTTTCACGGTTCACCGGATGTGATGGGGTGTAAATTTTCGGTGATTTTGGGGGGGTTGTTTGAGAAGAAACGTAAAAGCCATGCAGCGAAAAGTTTAAAACCCGTTTCTCGTGGACACTGTCGGTACGGCAGTAATTTAAAACTGGCTATCCTCATTGAAACAAGAACCCTTTTTCTTTTGATTACTCAGATTAACACTGAGGACTGTAAGTGTTCTTGAACTGTTTACTCATGATCCGATCGAATGCACAGGAATCAAGTGCTGATCATTTTGAACGCCCGATTTCTCGAGAAACCGCGGTTTCGAGTGTGTCCCTCATCTGAGCCAAGGATTAAAATGGGTCCGGCAATTTTCCGACGCAAGTTTTGTTGAAAATCGGCCTTAATTTCTGCAGCGTGGTTTCCGAGAAAAAAGTGAAGAAAATAGAAATGAAGATGATTTGAACTGAAGAAAGTAGCCGTCTATTTTGTCATATTTACAGGTAAAGACTCGATCTCTTGCCGAATTCCAAGCCCAAAAATACGTCAAAAATCCTTCAACTTTACCTTCGGGAGACAGTCACGACAATAGATCGAGTGGAATTTTCCGAAGACGGAAGAATCTCGGTGTACGAGGAAGTTACAATATCAGTATAGATATCTATAGTGTTGTATAAATATAAATCTATATAAATCTATCTAAAATTAACCATTTCTGTTTTTTTTTTTTAAATATTGCAGGCGATCTGAGCAAGTATTAAAATCATGAAATACAATCAACCCACGCTACACCTTCGCGATTTGGTGTCCGTAACCATGGTAACACCGAGAGAGTCCATTATAGCGAGAATTATTTAGTTTCATTGAATTGTATTCGCCGGGAAATTAATTTACGATGAATATAATTGTCCACCGACTATGCCGAGGCCGTCCACAAGGCGGGAGTTGTTTGTAAATTAAAATGAAACTAAGAGGCAACCGCCGAAATTGTTAGTGTACCAAATTGTCTAGAATCCCGTCAAACACAAAAAAGGGCCATATTTTATATTTCCGTTCAAGTTGTTTCCCATTCTGAAATATATTTTTAAGCCAATTGATACTTCCAGTACCAAATATTGGGTTATATTGTAAACTATGCATGACCGACATGACTTTACCTGTTGAAATAGCAATTCTCGTAATGTAAAAAATAAACTACACTCGTGCTTAACTAAAGCTACCATGACCACCACTGAACCTTACTCGTGTTCACTATCTTACACGTACTTCTCGTACTTCTGGTATGATTTAAGATCCAATGATAGCAGCTTACTGAGCCGGTTTCCCGTGTCTACATTCAAGGAAAAAAATACTAGGAGATAGAGCGCCAGTTCAGTTTTGGCGGCACCAAATCAGTGTGTGAAACGCTCTACAATGCGAACTTCGTTTAGTATAGAATGTGAACATTTTTAAACGCATACAGGATTTAAACTATTTTGCCCTTGTAAATTGTATAGCTTTTCATCTTAGATTTCAGCATAGCGTAGCTTTTGATTATTTATTTTATAGAAAAGGCGCACAACAACAACACAACAACTGCAAAACAGGAGGTATTTCAAAATGATATGCAGCGAAGCCCGCGGAGAGAGGAATTTTTTTGCGTAAAATCTTCAGCAGAAAAGACTGTACTAAATCCATATCCGTTGGAAAGTGTCTATAAACCGCCAATTCATGAGAAGTTAATAAAATTGCTTAGTTTCTCAGTCATTATTTGCCAATTGACGAAAGGGTTCTTTATTCTGATATCGGGTACTTGGTACTTACCGCGTGCTTCGGGCAGCAAATAAACATAATTGCAGGAAAATTCTGCTTGACTGCTCCGTGATTTGAATAAAAACGTAGGATGTTATTACTCGCACGGACTCCAAGTTGCAACCAGATAAGTGCATGATTTTGGAACGTTCGACGGGAAGAGACGGTCTAACGTATAGACGGATGGATAAGAGGTTTAGTTTCTAAAGAAACTGTGGCCAGTGCTACGTCAGTGAGGGAGTGAAACATGAAAATTTGGTTTTATTATATATACAACTGAGTTGATAAGGAAAATTGAATCTTTTTGCGCGCGGTGGCCTATTACCTTATCACACAGTTGATAAAACCAATTTTCAAAGTATAGACAGACGAACCAAAATTTTAATTACTGACTTCTATTGACAGCTTCATTGTTTCAGCGCTATTTGTGCACAAATTGATCGTGTTTGCTGAAAGCTTTACTAAAATTTATACTAACATAAAAACAGGATGATGAAATGCTCTGCTTGCAAAACGAAGCATTTGTGACGTCATATCCTGAACACTTTGTGACATGGATTTCCGTTTAATGTAGTGATTATCGCAGGATTATCTTTTTGAAATATGCCTACACTTACAAAACAAGAAGTTAATCTTTAATCAACAAACTGGTTAAGGACGCTCTGAATTTCTGAAGTACTACTTTCACTTCCCTGTGTGGATTTCGTGCATGGCTTAGCCTGATTAAGCGATGGCTTTTAACAATCCAGCTTCCAATTATAAGGTAAGGTTTTTGTTTTTAACTCATAAATAACCAAATGTCAAATTTAATAATTGTTATTCGATGCTTGATATGCTCAATAGGGTTTTCTAGTGTATAGTGTAGGATGCATCGATAGATTGGACGATATATTTACGGTGTAAACCCTTTCACTCCCAGAGTCAATTCGGGAGACATGAAGTGTAGTTCTAACCATAGTTAATAGAACAAACTGGTTATGAAGCTCAACAAATTTCAAAAAGAGTGTACAAAGCTGCTTTGTTTTATGTTGAACGAACCGTGACCCTGCACTTTGTTTTGTTTAACGTGTGAGCCCAAATGTTTCTACTGGTCAGTTGCTCATATGCATTTCAATACCTTTTGTTTTTTGTGCAGGGTCAAGGCAAACGAACAAAAGAAATGGAGAACAAAAACATATAACAAAGGACTGACTGAGTTTCATAACCAGTTTGTTCTATTAACTATGTTCTAACTTTTGAGTCTGTGGATGAAATCCCATGGTGTGACCATTCAAATGAAACCTCTCCGGCGGTACTTTTGCATGGTACCATTTGTTTTTCAATATTTTACAAAATGAATTTTTGAATTTTTCTTGAATTTTGATGTTTGGCACTTTTGGGACGAAACTCGACTTTTCAATCGAGTCATGCAGCATTTTAGCGCGTGAGAGCCACCATGTCGAATCTCATTAATACTGATTTACATTTCCTTCTTTCCGCAATTGGGCCGATTCTCGCTTTCTTTTTTACAACTACCTAGTAATCCTCTTAGTCGTAAGAATGCAAATTTCCAACGTAGCTTTTTTTTATAAATTCAAACATTTGTTTCCTCATCTGAACAAGGAAGTCAGTAGTTTCCCTGCAAGCGTGCTGTAGTTCATGACTTAACCTTGTGACCTTGATCATGAAGTTCAGTAGAGAATTTTGCCCTATCAGCAAATTTATTAGCGATCGTTGTTTGACATTAAAATGCACCGTCATGTCAATATTGCATGTATTATCCTCCCGGCCATTTGCTGAATAATTATGTTAAAATTTGTTAAATACTTAGAAAATGTTTTATAAAGAAAAATGAACCGAAATCTTTCGGACTTAATCTAACAAGGAAACGTGATATTTTGACTAACGTGTTTTTGTTGTCATTATTCACATACGTTACCGCTCTGTGTTTCTCCAGTCAGTAAAAATCACGCCATGACGATTTAGATATTACGTAACTAATTCATGTAACCATAAATATTAAGATTCCGCGGAAAGAAAACTTAAAGATAAAGAATGACCATACATCAGTCCTCATTTCCGAGAAATTGAACGTTAATTCCGAGAAACAGGTCAGTGGCCTGGGAACAATGAAACATACAGGGAAAAAAGTTCTACAGCGTTAGCCAATTTCTCTCTTTCCAAGAACACCTCTATTTATAGTCGGGAGTAGCTCGAGAACTTTATAAAGTTTTTTCTCCTTTCTACTGAATATCGATCATGCAAAGAAACAACGACAATAACAACAACAACAACAACAAGAGAGTGACAATGGATATATTGATGAAGTCATATACGGAACAGCAGGTATGAAATTAAACGGCAAAGAAGTCATCATCATAGTGAATTAAGATATAAACGAAATTTATGCCATAAAGTTGTATCCCGAGCCTAATGGTTCCATCCCCAAGTCCTCAGCTCCTAAGCTCGCGTTTTTAAGGACAACTTCAGTGTAAGAAACTCAGAGAAGACAGTGTTTAAGGTCGCTAGTTTTATGAAATGGTTGTATGGGTAAACCCTCATAGTTTCGTTTTGGTCAGTAATGCATAATAACAGCTACTGAGTATGATTGCGGTTGTGTTGAAGGAATTTTCGCACGGTCGAGTAACGCCCTTAGGCGAAATTTCCTTCGTTAGAGTGCAGTCCGTTTCTCGTGTATTTGTGATTGCTTTTAGCTGGAGTCTTTATTTCCCCCATTGCTTCATTGTTACATTCGATATAGCTGGACTAACGCCCTTCGACAACTGTGACAGGACTATAGAGAGGATAGCCTATGCTGGGAGGGTGATGAATAGAGATTCATCAGAAAAGTTTAGCGCTAGTTTGTTTCGTTTAAGGTTGTAAACACAAGACCGGTTTCGCCGGGATTCCTAAAGAGGAATCCTTCGTCAGTTGCTGAAGCTTTGCCCGAATGAAACTTGTGACGTCATGTTTATTTGTCATGATGATGATGATTCTAGCACTCGCTGACATTTTACATTTCTACCGCTGTGAACGATCCGAGAATGAGCTTCTGCATCTCGCATTTTTCGCACTTTACACGGTACAGATAAGATCTTTTACGAGACTTCGACGAAGACATACTTTAATCGACCAGATACCAACCACACATACCGTTTTAATAAGCAAGATGGTCGCCAAAGGTTATACTTAGTTTCAGTCCTTGCGCGGTCTGCATTATCATTCCCAGTCCCCTGGTGGACCGCAACGCAAATTTCTCGTTCCATACCTGCTCACACGGTTAGCATCCAATGAAGCTATCACATGAATGACATGATCGATATAGAATAGAGCTCGGTTAGAAACTTGAATGTGAGGCAAAATAAACCAAATAAATTAAGACATTGAATCACAATCTGTGGTGCCCGAATGGTCGACAGTTTTGCCGAATAATACTATATTTTTTACTGTATAAACGAGAAGTCCAAGGACTACTGCAAAGCTGATACAACGAGTAAATATATTTGAAACAATATTTCGGCTATTTGTTTCAAATATATTTACTCGTTGTATCAGCTTTGCAGTAGTCTTTGGACTTCTCGTTTACACAGTTGATTCAGTTTAGCTGATTAGGTCTCCTCCTGTGAGATCCAACGAAAAACCAGCAGGATCTTGCAGTTCAACAAGGGGGGGGGGGGGGGGGTGGCTGCAGCCCCCAGCCCCTCTTGTGGTGACGATGCGGGATGCCGAATCACCATTGAACTCATCAGTTGTTTCTGTAGCATTTTATGGGTGAAAATAAATTGCAGCTACGCCCCAAAACCGAGATTCTTGTATTGTTTAGAGCTACCTTTTGAAACTGTTTTCGATGAGTACTTTACAGGCAAACCTTGAGACTTTTAAGTCTGACTGTGTGCGGGGTAGAAATCATTGCGCGGCCACTCAGATGAACGCTATACTGAGATGCCTGCACTTTCCCGTCAAAAGTAAAGTTATCATGCTGTGCAAAACTGATGGTTCTAAATTTTGAATCAGTCTGTTAATGAAAATCATAGGGCAACTATTCAAATCAAAGCTATTGCATGAGCTGTAACTTTACTGTTTAATTGTGAATAAATATCCTAGTGTGGGCTGTGCAAATGTAAACTTTGTAAGTTACCGCCAGTCGGCTATTTCAGTATTTTATGCCGGGTTCAGGCTAGTGGCCAAAACAAACGTGCAAGAAAATTCTCAAATTTCCAGCTTGCAAAATACTGAAATAAAGACTGGCAGTAACTTAGCCAAAGTTTACCTTTGGTCAGACTCACGTCGACGTCACAAGAGTGCAATGTAAACAAGATTTCGCAATCCTCGGAGCTACGAATTCTTGTATACACATAGGCATACGTTTCAGACGTGATACAGCGACGTATGCAGAAGGGGTTACTTCCTCCAGTAAATACAAAATACGCAGTCAAGCTAATTAAGCATCTTCGATCGAAATTTTTGAGCCTTGAGTGACATCAGCAAGAACACCGAATTAATTCAGTCTTGACGCATATTCCTGAAATAGGAGTTTGCAAGGCATTAACACCAATGTAATTTTTTAAATTAATATCCCAGTTTCTAATTGCAAATTCAAGCTATGAACACGCCACTGAGTCAATGAAGCGTGTAAAGCCGCGATGCGAAGTTTGTTCAAGGTGACGGGCTAAATTCGTTTAAAGCGAGCATTGCAGTTATGTGTGATCGGCTGACAGGCGATGACGTGGTATTAAAGGGTGCAATGTTGCTCACTATATTGATCTATATGTTCGCAGCTACGTATCTACGCATTCTGAAATTCTACTAATTTAAAGGTTCAGTTTTCCAGAGTAGGCTGCCGATATTTCGAGACAGTCTGTTTTCCTTTGCATTTGAAAAACCTTTTATAAGTGCTTCTTGCCTACATCTTCTATCTCCTGCACAATTCGGATAAAATTGCAGAAGTGCCGGTTATTTTGGATACCGATGACTTAATCAAACTGTCCTTACACAGAGCACTATTAATAAAGCCATGATATTGTTTCTTCGAATTCACGGTCCAGAGTCCGATCCAGAGTCCAGCCCTTAGAAAATTAGCATACAGCCCACACTACAAGCGTCAACCCGGAAACGAAAGTTTCAATTTTTTCAGGCCCAGAAATCGAGGCGAAAACAAAACCTTTTTCTCGAATGAACGCCACAAGTTTCATGTTCTTACTTCGAAATCTTAATATTCATAGACTGTTATTTTCTATATATTTTTCTTGATTTGGGACTCCTGGAGTCAACTTGACCTTGCGTTATGTTTTGCGTGTCAATTTTACAATTCAAATGCATGAAAGCTATCGAACATTGTTTTAACGTGTTAATGTTTTTTTACGCTTTACAAAGTGTTCCACATTTTAAGTCAATGCGAATGAAATTATTAGTGTGAGATCTTTCCTGTAATGCTGTTCTCGCGGGTGCAAGGGTACTGGACAAGGGGTTCTAACTTTTAAGTTTATAAATGAAATATCGGTTCCAACTGAATGAAAGCTGTCGAGGCTGTGTACTTTCTAGTTGAATTGCTGTAGTTGGATGGTAAGGGTTGGGAAAAAGGCAGGGTTAGCTTGTACACGCAGTTTAAGCACTGTCGGTTCAAGAAGCTTCGACATACTGCGGAACACGTTAATCTTTGCATGAAGTTTCTTGCGTCGGTGGAAATGCTTGCTCCACATTTTATTACTACGGACTCAAAACTGGGCTCAAATTAGCTCAAATTATGCGGCCAACAGGGAACACATCCTAGCAATTTTAACATTTGCTATAAAAATAATAGTTGCAATTTTTACGTTAATATTGGGCAAGTTAGATACAGCTATTTCAGTTGGTCTCAGCAACTACGTCAATATCAAAGGTCACTCGGACCGTCCATAATTTCTTTTTCAGCAGCTGTCATGCACTGATGGCCGCTCAGTGAATTTCTGAAGCTCTGCCTAGGTTGTTACGCCATAATTTATAATATAAGTTGTTAGTAAAGTGTTAAACCACTGATTTCGTCTTCTCAGGCTAAAGACGGCTGCATTTTATACTGAACAAATTTTCGAAATAGAAAGGAGTCCAATATTCTTAATATGTGCCATGCTTAACTGAGTCTGTTTGAATACAAGAGGCAATATTCGTGAGCGAAACGCTTCCAGTGTTGCAGCGATTTCAGGGTCGCGTGAGAATTAAGAAATCGGTTTTGATAATTACGCTGATTTTCGCTTTATCTGTGACAAACGCGTCACAATTGCGCAATCCATTACGAATGAAGGCTGCTGATGTGAGATAGTAGGTTAATTCACGCAAGGAATTGTTTCGATTTCTAAGATTTTTAACAACCCACATGTATGCAAAACACACATTGATCACTTTCGTGACGTCATCCGCCACTCGTGTGCCAGTCATGCGGGAAAACACCGCCAAGTTGTGATTTCTATTAATAGCTTAGTGTTTTAGCAAGTTTTCTACTTTTCAAAGTTTGCTTGAATGAAATTCTCTGCACTGTCATGCCAAAATTGCACATTTCAAACCATCTAAATATAGTTTCCACTGGGTTTTGCATTACGTTGCTAGTAACTTTGGAACTGACTAAATCAGTCGATCACGAGGCGACGTAACTGGTAACTGAACATCGGCGTATTTATTTTCAAAGGGTCTTCAAACAATCGAATTAAAATTAGTTGGCGTCTTTTGCCAGTTTTCTAGCTGAACTTTTATAAGATGCATGATTATCCAGACACTTGTTATACATAGTTTAAGCTATCCCATACACCAAGTAACTGCGACAGAGCTGTTACTGACAAGTACGAGGAGCCATACTAAACTGAGGACAGACCTAAAGTCTCAAACAAAGAAGTTTATAGTTCATGAGAGCAAGCCTTTAGAATTTAACAAGTGAACAGATCTTGTAAGAAGTGCAAATAAGGAGCCAGGTTGCATCAACGAAACAAGTCCCTTGCTAAAAATAAAAGCAGCATCTCATGGGAAAACTGAGTCACGCTGTTGGCCCAGGATTCTGCCGGCGGGGCAAATACCTTCAAGTTTGTCCTTGACCTTATCTACAACAACACTTTTATTCATAGTTCTGGTAATAGATTTGCACCAATTCTATGCCGGGCTGATGCAAACAAACGACATTTTGCTGACTTGCGAAAAATTAACTTGTTACCAGTAACAGATGAGTATGTTTTCACTCGTTCGGAGATCGAAAGCTCAGACAGTTTATATTTTTTTATACATTGCAACGAAACCCGAGTTCAAAATAGCTCAAAATAAATACTATATAAAAGTCATGTGTTAAATAACTGAAATTTCAAGCTTTCGATTAAAGTTGCAACTCGTGACGTGCTCAGATTAACTTGCAGCATTAATCTAATGCCCCATTCACACCAACAGTTAAACATGTTTAATGTTGTTTAGTTTAACTACGTTTTAGCCTCTATCTTGAACGTTTTGAAATGTATTTGACTCAAACTACCTGGAATGGTAATAAAGTCAATAAAGTTCCTTTTAGTAGAGATTTCACTCCAAATTTTACGGGAGGTTAGGAGGTATTTTTCTAAACCTGTTTTAAACTAAACAACATTTAAACATGTTTAAGCGTTGGTGTGAATGGGGCATTAGACTTGCCACAAGTCGACTTTGAAGCCCCTGAGAGCACTACGAAGTCGCGAGTCGTTCTCCGCCCGACCACCCAAAACGAAAAAACGAAAAACGGACTTTGATAAAGTCTACATTGATCTTGGATAGCGTCCGAACATTTATTCATTTTCCTTAAAAAAACCCGTCAAGTCTCGCCTTACGGGCACTTCGCCACTGACACACGGACCCAGTCTTACTAAAACAAACACGGAAACCGACGAAATGGTGGTTCCGATAACTAACTGGAGTTGACTGTTTAATTATGTAAAACTATAATAAAAAAAATATTTGTATCCGATCAAGGCTATAAGTCACAACGTACCGCGGCTTTCGAGGGGCTTTTCCTGCCTTAAATGGTCGTATTTGTTGTCAGTATAAATTCTTGCGGCTAGTTTGGCGGACTAACTTTAAAGGGGTTAGTCTGGTCCAGTTTCAAGTTTTTAAAACATAAACGTTCTCGCTGTAATTGCAAAATCCAGTCTAAACCATTTGCTTGCGCTCATTCGCAGAGTGGTGGGTCTATATATTCCTCAGTAAACAAGGAGCGTTACAAAGTCACTAAGAGTGCGAACTAGAGAAAAATTTTTAACAATCAGGCAGGGCATCTAATCTGAGGCTTATTTTGTTTGCCAGAAAGGCCATTAAAATCAGACACGGTCTACAACATTTGTCGAAAGGATCATGAAAAAACAAAACAAAAAGAAAACCAATTTTCCGTTCCTGCGCCAAGCGGGATTTGAGTAGCTACAATGATTTCCAAACCCGAATATTTGGAGTAGCTAAGGAATGATATTTAATTGTCAAATTACAATAGCGTGATCAAAGAAAGACTTCTAATTATAACATAGACAGTACATCCTGCATTCAATAGAACTTTACAGAGTGGATAAAAATCTTTGTGCGGCCTTTCAAATGAAAGTTCTTCACGTGTATTTTTGATGTAATTATAACCGTCTTGCATGGAATTTGAGATTTTTATTGCGCCGTGACTTTGTTCGCCGTACTGACTCGCGTAATCGGTTTGTGACGTCACAAGAGTGCTGTTTGTGTAAACAAGATTTCGCAATCCTTGGAGCTATGATAAAGATACATCTATACATTTTGACGTATATAATTCTTGTACACACGTATTGGTGTCTGATACGGCGATGTTTGCATGCATACACGGTTATCTTTTTAATTAAAAAAAGGAAACAAAATACTATGCAAAATGTTCAAGTGCGTACGAGGTATTTTTAATCGGAATTTTTGAGCGAAATACGTGATTTGAAATATTTCTTGACGCATTTGCTTGAAATGGGAATTGTGTAACCTAATATTTAAAATTTCAACTGAATCACCACTGATCTAAAACGACGCTGAGTCAACGATGGAACGCGTAAAGACGACCGCGCTGCGAAGTTTAGGGGCAAACAATTAGATTTCTGAGAGTGGGAAGGGGATATATATATATATATATATATATATATATATATATATATATATATATATATATATATATATATATATATATCACAAAATCCCAATCTCTTGGAAAAAATATCCTACATCATGGACAAGGACGCCCATCCCTACCCCGGCTCCCCGTCCCCCAATGGTTCTCGCCTTATAATCAATGTTACGGGCGAAAGCGAGTATAACAGTTATTTGCGGGCTGACACAGGTGATGGCTTAGAATAAAAGTGAGCAATGTTGGTTGATTTTTGCCTGGTGTATCTATACTTATCGCCATATTGCTCAATTCACTAGACCTTTTCCTTCGCATCTTCGTAAGTTATAACATGGAACTTTCGGAAATCATACTAATTATAACAATCGTAATAGTGATAACATGCTCTTCCTAGTGCTGATCAGTTCGTTTCGATCAATTGAAAAACTTTCTATGAGTGCCAGTGGATCAGGTGCCGATTTAGGGAACCCGCGGTCGGACCGATTCAATTCGAATAAAATTGAATAAGTGGGTTATTTTGGATGCTCGATGACTGAATCAAGCTGTCTTTATACAGAGCGCTATTAATAAAGTCGTGATATTGTTCATCAGTTCACGGTCCAGAGTCCAGCCTTTACTAGAATAATAAAATGAAACCCACACTGGTGGCGTGACGTCTACCCGGAAAATGAAAGCATTTTTTCAGGCCCTGAAATCGACGCGAAAACAAAACCTTTTCACGCTTGAATTAATGCAATGATGTTGATGTTCTTGTTTGTAGAGGGCTACTTTCTATTTTGTTTTCTCGATATGAAATCAAGTTTATTAACCATTCTTTCTGCCGGGAGTCAAACTTCACCATGCGTCGTGTTTTGTGCGGTCCGGCTGATTTGATCATTCAAATCGAATAGTAGTTCGGCCGAGTTTATACTTGAGCGGTTTATTATCAAGGTATTATACGGCCTTTGAGTCTGTGTATAAACTCTTTGTTTGAACATTCAAATGAAAGGTACGTTCTGCGAAGTTCTTTCCTGCGATGTTGTTCTCGGTCTTCTCGATGCAAGGGAAGTAACAAGGGGCTCTATCTTTTCAGTTTGTAGATTAAACAATAAGTCTGAGCTTATCAAATGAAAGCTGTTGTGAAGCTTTAGTACTTCCTTGTTGCACTGTTGAAGTCGTGTATCGTGCTTTGCAACGTGGACAGTCCTGACTTTTGAATATAGTTTAAACCCAAAGTTTGAGGGTCTTTCCTTTAGTACCGTTTCTTATGCTGTACACGGACGGTAGTTCCGCTTACATTCGAGTCAGTGGATGAAATCTTAGAGCATGATGAGTTGAAGTAAAAGCTTATTGAGCAGTATTCAGTGTACTTACCCACATTTCAGTCAATTTTTTTTTCACGCTGGTGCTGTTTTAGTTAAACTAACTGTCTGGGCGATGAAGGTTAACGGAAAGGGATTGTGGACAAACACTATTTAGTAATTTTACAGTACGAATAAACGTTGTTGTTGCATTTGCAGAGTTCAGTCGGCGAGATAGAGTTAATTCATCATGGGCAATTTTACACAAAGTGCATGGAATCCAAGCCATTTGGAATCGATGGCGCTGTGATAATTCCAGGGGCGTAGCTACCTGTACGCACATACGCACGTGCGTACCTGAAAAAGTCGAAAAAATAAGTAAAAATGAATAAAAGAGTACGACCTAGTTGAAAATTTATGTGAAGATTTGGTGATTGTGCGTACCTGTGAAAAAGTCCTGGCTACGCCCATGAATTCAAGGTGTCGGGAAAAAGGCGAGACAAGTGTTTTTTAGTACACAGGTTCAAGAAGTTTCTAACAGCCACAGGAACAATTAGGTTTTAGCGTAGGTGGAATACTTTTGCTCTACCTTTTTAGTTTACTCTTTATAAACTGGGCTCAAATCACACTGCTAACAGGGAAAACATCCTGTCATTTATCATGTATTTGCTATTAAAAATCTGATGATAGTTACAATGTTACTTTAATATTGCGTAAGTTGGTTACAGCTGCTTCAGTTGCCTATCAGCAACCATGTCAATATCAAAGGTCACTCAAGGTTTCTCACTTTATGAAACATGCTTCAGCGGCAACGTAGCTACTGACATAACGGCTGCATTGAATTTCTGAAGCTGTACCTTCACTGACCTGCTACTCTTTATAACATACGAATGTTAGTAAAATGATAAACCACTGATTTAGCTTTCTCCTAAAGACTGGTTCATTTTAAAATGGACAAATTCTCAAAATAGAATGGAGGTCCAATATTCTGAATATTTGTTATGCTTGACTGTCTCTGTTTGAACACAAGAGGCAATATATGCGAGTATAAAACGCATTCAAGTGTTGCAGCGATTTCAGTGACGCGTGAGAATTGAGACTCAATTAAGAAATCGGTTTTGATAATTAGTGGATTTTCGTTTTCTCTGAAAGCTTCTGAAACAAACGCGACAGTTTTTCGCAATCTTAACGAATGGAGGCTGATGTGGGTTAGTAAAATAATTCACGCAGGGAATTATTTCGATTTCTAAGATTTTTACAGCCCACATGTATGTAAAACACATTCTATCACTTTTGTGACGCCATCTCGTGTGCAACTTATGCGGGAAACCACCGCTAAGTCAGTTCAGCATTGGTGATTTTATATTTTATAATATAGTTGTATTAACGGCTGTATTATTCTATTAATCTCATCGGTTGTTCGAAAAATGAAGCAGTAGATTGCACTGAGGCAATATAATAAACAGCAATTCAGTAAAACACAGCACCGCGGGCGAGACATGATTTGCGCTCATGACTAGAAGGCTGACGCGGGCATCTGTTTTGCCCTTTTTGGGGTCCGTCAGCGTGCTAAACTTTGTTTGGGATCGATGAAATTCTCTGAGGTGTCATGCCGATCCAGCACATTGCAAGCTCACTAAAAATAGTTTTACGTCACGTTGTTACCTGGCTGCTGTCTGGGCAAACCCGGGATTCTGCCGGCGGGACAAATATCTTCATAATTGGTCCTTGACCCTCATCGACGACAACGCTTTTATTTATAGTTCTATTAATAAATTTAGTGTGATTTGGCATATGCAGCTAAAATGAGAAAAATTGTCATTTCTGCAATTCAGTCTACGGCTGACCGGCAAACAAACGACAATTGGCTGACTTGGGAAAAATCCGGCAAACGGATTAAATTGTTTACAACAAATAGGTGGTTTTCATGTTACGTCATCGCCGCCATGCTGGTGGACATAAACAATAGTTCTCTCATTAGCTCCTTTTGTTCGTCCACCAGCATTTGTTCGTTTCACTATTGTTATCTATGTCTCTAGAGATTGGTTGCAAACCACCTATAAGTATCTTTGAGTTCGATCGAAAGCTCATACAATTTACGGCATTGGAACAAAACCGGCTGAGTCCAAACAAATGTTGTAGAATTCATGCTTCTGAATAGCTAAAATTTCAAGCTTTCGACGGAATGCTGTATTTTTTATCTGCTACATTAAAGTTGCAACTTATTTTTAAGACCATGTTTTGACGTGTAAGATTTCCCTGGAGCATAAATCCTTGTTTTAATTGCGTCAGGAAATTAACTCTCGCGTTTATACGGAAACCTCGCTACATACGGACATCAGGGTGAAGATCTAGAATTTTGCTAAAACAAATACAAAACAATCGTTCCTTCTTATCACCCGAAGTTGACTATCACATGATTATCCGATCCATGCTAATCTCATTTGGGGCTTTCCGATCCAGACTAATCACATCTGGGGCTTTCCCGGCCTTAAAAGGTCATTTTGTTTTGCCAGTTTTTAATAATCTTTCTTATTTTGGACTAACATCAAGAGGTCAGTCGAGTCTGATCCAGTTCGGTCGAAGTCCTAATCGACGAGCCGTGAAGACACTAAGAGAGCTGATGGCTAAGCTTGGGCTTATTTTGTTTGCCGGAAAGGCCATTATTTTCTGGCATATGTGTGTTTATAACAGTTATAAAAGGGCAGTAAAGAATCGTTTATTTTCCCCGTTTCTCCGCCAAGGGGGGTGCGAGTGAGCTACAGAGATTTCCATGCCGGAACTTTTCGAGCAGGGTTACAGTCAGGCTTTTTCAAAATCATTATTTTTTACTGATCATTATTTTAAAATGCATATACTGCAAACAAAAACACACACACGAAGCAAAGACGATCAGGAAACTACGACGAAGCACAGATATGGTTGTCAAAACCTGGCATCGAGCTACTGACTTAATTTCTGTCAAGTCAAAAGAAATCGTGGGTTTAGCTCAGAAACTATCTTTGTTCGTGATGTGGCTGTAGAAATATTTTATTTTTTTCAAGTTTGCAGCTTACAATCATGAACCGAATTAGCGTGACTGAAGGACGGACAATCTATAATTATAACATAGACCGTATTTTGTAGGGTTTTGCGGCGTAGGAGTGAGGGGCTTTTCGTCGTCAAAACAAACGATTATTTTGCAGCACATGAAGGGGCCATTTTGATGATTTAAAACGTCGGCATGACTCTGCAGATAACTCAATGACATGTTTGCCTTCTGCAAATCTCTTTCACGCGCAAAGCTGGCGAAACTGGAAACTCACGAGATCCATTGGTGACGTCACAAGAGCGTGATTTCGTAACTTGGAGCTAAAACACATTAATGAGTTGGTACCTGGTACAATGACGCATGTAAAGGCAAATACGTGAGGCTTTCAGTATTTAAAACAGAAAACTATGCAATCGTGTTCAGCTATCGCTTGAAACCTGACCTAAAAACTTGTAATCTTTATTATTATTCACTGTCTTAGGGTGACATGTGCACCTGCAAATGTATGTTTTGACGCATTTACCCGAAATATGAGCTTGCGAAATATCATTGCTAACGTAATTTTTGTGTCAAGTAAACCCCATCTGCGATTTTTAAATCGTAGCTGATACAGCTCTGAATCGCTGGAGGACGTTGAAGTTTATTTCTGCGCACGTGAGAGGTCCGGCGAGACCATCAGTTTTCATCAATGCGTTTAGTTCCGGGCATCTTGATGGTTCCGGGGTTGCCCCTTATTTCTATCACTCAATTTTTCAAGGAATCCCCGGGATTTTCTGGTTTTTAGACGGGCTATTTTCGTCACTTTAAACCCTAGTCAAGGCCCACTATGCAAAAAGCTGAGATTTGAGTTTGGGCGTATGAGTTTTACCGTCGACAAGAAAGTCGATATTTTCGTTTTCAACTATCGCGTACAAACTGTATCCCTTCTCTTGTATTCTGTTAAAAAATGGACCTTTCCTTTATGTTGATGATTTCCTTTTAAAAAGATATCTCTTATTAGTTAATGTAAAACTTTCTTCTTTCTTATCGCCCTTGCAATTGAAAAGGCCTAGATCGTTCTATTTCAACACATGTTCGTATTATTGAAACCCTTTCTTGTCGGTTTATCAGGATGTCAGCAAGAAACGGCGAGTAAAAATATTACTAGAGTAAAATTCGGATTGCTAAAGCCATAAAATAATCTCTGAATATAAGTCTTTTGAAGCAGATTTCCAAAATACTGTACGCTAAAACACCGGGCGCTCGTGCTGTGAATATGTCAACCCTGAAAATAAAATTTCGCAATCCGTCTGCGACGCTTGTGCATAATTAATTAATTTTATTCAGTCACGCATGAGTTCGTCTTCTAGAATATTCAAGATGCTTGGATTCGACGCATTTCAACGCTTATTGCTGATTTTCTAGTAAAACCGAAAGAAAACCTTCTAAAAGTAAAATATGTGCCTTTTCAAATGCCCCAAAAAAATTGGACAGAATTGACTCGAGTACTAAAGGGCAAATTTTAGCTTTGTACACAAATAAGATCGTGTTACTACAGCCAGTGCATTCTGGATTTTGGCTTTATTTGTGTTGCCTAGCAACGCAATTAAAAGTCTTCTTGTGATTGGTCAGATTTAATCTGTATGACGCCAATACGTGGATGCTAATTTAAGGCCATACGTAATGCTTCGCATTCAAATCGGGCTCGCTCGGATAATATATAACTGAGTTCGTTTGGGGCTTTCCCAGAAATAGAGGTGACTCAACTCGCCAAACAAGGGAAAAGACCGCCTGACTTCAAACAAAGGATTTATTTGGCGCGCGTGCTCAATTTCACCCACGTGCTTCACTTCAATAAAATTACGGCCTCGAATATGTTGATGCATCATTTGACTCTGGCACTGCCTATGGACACAAACTCGACCGACGACAGAAATTTCTTAGCCGGAGGAGCTACAATGCCAGTTCCTTATCATTTGGAAGAATCGGACAGCGACTCAATTGTAAGCTCTATCGAAACTTTCATTTTACTTAATTTTTTTCTCCGATCTTGTTTGCACTTGAATCATCAGTATTGCGCGCGGCTTTTATATTTTATACATGCTTTTAATTTACATTATCATGCTCGCTGCATCGGCTGACATCACGTTTATTTAAATTTCGTTGCTCTCGTTTAGTTGTATAATACAAACGGTTTTAGGGGAAAACTCAGATTATTCCCGTAAGAAAAAGCAGCATGCATGACTTTACTCAGCAAACGTAGATTAGTAAAACGCTGAATCGATTGTTGTCAGCGATCTATTGTTAATGTTGTAACGAAATATTCTTATTTCTCTGACTCGACAATTTCCCTTTCTGTCAAAATCTTCCAATATAAATATTCACTCGACGTTGTTTTGATTCGACTTTAATACCGCAGTTCTACACTCTACAGACGAACGACTGATCGGGTTGTAAAAATGTAAAAATGCAAATAAAATTTTTTTTACATCGATTTCGTAATGCAGAAGACATATCTGCTCATGGGTTGTCGCTTGTTTTTACATCTTTTAAGTTGACATTAAAACTATTCAGCTAATGTTTTCATATTTTCATTTAACCAGGTTTCAAGCGAAGATGCGACAAGTTACACAGAGCTTATGAGTGCTGCACCAATGACAAACAGCGGCCCAAAAGAAGAAGTTAAATTAGGACTACGAAACGCAATAAAAACGCGAAGAGTCGCGCAAGGCCTGGATGGAATGCCTTCTCTGGAATCAAAAAGACCCAAAATTGAGACGGTAAGTAACAAATTACCAGCGTAGTCGAATTTTTTTTTGTTTTTATTACGATCCATATTCGATTCAAATTTAACGTTGTTATTTTTTGCGGTTTGTCAAAACAATAGTATGCTAATTGCGGTTTTGGTCATGAGTGTTTCGTATATCGTTCAAGGTCACGTACGAATGATTTCATCATTTTTTCTCGTAGCTTTCTTTTGAGGAAGAAGAAAGGAGACGGATTCGAAGAGAAAGAAACAAGGTAGCGGCTTTTAAATGTAGGCAGCGAAGGAAAGAACACATGCAGAAACTACAAGACGTAAGTATTTTTAAATCGAATTTCTAAGTCGTCGGGTTTTGTCACGCTGTAAATCGGAAATAAACAAAACCATCGAACGTCACACACACATCACATGTTGAATATGAACGCGAGAAATTCAATTCATAGTCCTTCCGATTCCCTTTTAGTTCCGCCGTGATCGGAAACAGGTTTTTGAAAAAAATCAAGTTGTTATGTAAATGTTGGCACGTCCCTTGCGATTCTCAACCCCTTACGGAAAAGCGAAGCCGAATTTGGTCATAAATGCACGGTAAAAACGTGGGCGTCTCTCAACTTTGTGGCACTGTACCTGTAAACATGCGGATGGGCGCGGCCAGTCGATATGCTATATACATACGATATTGGCGATTGAGTATTGTTTGGAAAGGAAATTGAGCCATCCAGTAAAGTTAGAGGCAACAATTATCTTTGATAGACAAGAAAGGATAGCTTAAAAATGAATAGACGTGGGTGACATGTCAGAGCTTGCTTATTAAGCGTTGTTATAGGTCGCGCTTTTGTCGGTTGTTCTGTTATAAGTCTTGAAATAAAGTAAAACGTTTTAAACAATCACATATATAGCGGGTGGAAAGTGTAAAAGAGTTCAAAGGAAAAATTTGGAAGTCATTGAAAGGAACGGATTTTCGAAACGGAATAACTGCCCTACAAAAGTCAAAAGGAAGCCATACTAACCTTTGTCATAACCAGAAATCCGATACAAGATGGCTGCCAAAATGGCCGCGAGCATGCGCTGAGCGCGGAAATGCGAATTAAATATGGCTACGAAATATAAAGGAAACAAGTGGGAAATAAAAATATTTTGCATTTTGTGGCATTATCGCTAGAAACTCAATGTTCCCCAGCAGCAAAATAGATAGAGTCAAGTTCGAACCGTATTTCAATCAAAAGAAAAGTGAGAAAAAACTGGTTTTAGACGGTGCCTTTTCATCCCAATGACCTCATATAATATCCACACTTTCCTCGTCATATCCCTTTAAATAGGCCTTACCTTCATGGTTTCTTTAGTCTGCTACGCGGAAACGGTTGCACTGATTCGGTTCCCCATCATCATATTCGAAAGATAAGAAGTTTAGCTCGCAAAACAAACGTTTTTTCGCTCCAAAAACATTCCTTAACACGGTGCCTTTTCAATGTATAAAGTGGCATTTTCCGGAAATGCGAGATGCGAGGAAATGAGGCCATTACTTAGGAAAAAATGCTCCTTCGAGCGGTTTGTTTTCCTTTCACTCCGTCCACCATTTTGTTTTAACACATTACAATTCCCATATATGAAGTATCTAGGTATAACAATAAAAAAAAGAGCCGCTGTACACAAGAATCGGCTAAAATTCGAAAAAAAGCGGGAATTTTGCGGGAAACTATAACTAATATTAGATACCATGTCTGATATTCCCCCCAGAACTTCCATTCAACCTTGGAAAATTTATTCCGTGGATACATCATTGCAATATGCTAGGAATTACTTAGAAGCTATGGTAAAAGCCCTTTGAATGATTCTTCCTTCGCCCGTCCGCCATATTGAATACCGAAATTTACGCGCCCGCCGTTCAAGCCGCTGACTGTCTAGGATTTCTGGTTATGTCAATTATGAAGACATGTAATGTAGTTACAACTTTCGAGTCTGCCAATAAAACCAATGGTGTGACCATTTAAATGAAACCTCTTCGACAATACTTTTGCATGGTACCATGATTTGTTTTTCAATATTTTACAAAATGAAATTTGGGATTTTTTTTTTGGATGTTGATTTTTGGCACTTTTGGGAGTAAACGGGTTTATCTATTTCAAGTGAAGAAGACTTCTTGAAAAAAACTTGGTTTATGAACCAGTATTTCACCATTTCTTTCGTTTTTAGGAAAGTGACGAGTTAAACGATGAAAACAGCGCTCTGGAAAATGAGTTGGCAGCTCTCAAAGCACAGAAAGAGCAACTAGAGTCCATGTTCCGAAGGCATAAGTGTGTCATCAGAGACATTAACGCAAAAGAAAACTCGGTGAGCGCGGAACCGCTGTCCGATGCAAAATCACCCCTGGCGTGTTCAACAGAAGTCAAACCTTCAACTCCTACAAGTTCCGCGGCAGATTCGGTGAAAGCTTAAATGTTGTTAAGCATCATAGAGCTAATAATGGCACAAGAATGTTCGATATCCGTTCCAATACCAGCTCCCGAGAATCAGTGACAAGGAGAACGTTAGAATTTGACGGATTTTCATGACGTTCAAAAGGAAAATGAGAGATATAAAACATACTGTTCATATTGAAGGTATTAAAGACCAAAACAAGACAGCTGTTGCTCTTTTAATATCTAAATATATTTGTTTCTAGAGTTATTGTAGTTTTACTGGTAGCTCTAAAGAACTGTCAGAAACTTGGCGATTTTAACAAGTTAAAATTCGCGTTGTTGATAGGAAACAGTGTTAGAAAACCCAAGACAGAGAAAGGAAACGAAAGATTTTAGCGTGCTTTTTTTTGGGGTTATTATATCGTGAACGTTTTCCCCATATTTAGATAGAATATTTTAACTATATCTTAAATATATTTATACACAGTTAATATATAATAGTTTTTCCCGCAGAATTAAATGTTGCTAATAACTTTATAATAATTTCATATTTGTTCAGTTTGGGTTGAGTTCTTTTTCGGTTAAGTTATTTAAAAAAATTCTTTAGACGACACGCTATGTATTAGTAAATATTATTACGTACAGGTATACGTATTAAATATTATTTTAAAAGTTTTTTTGTTTCGCTGTTCGTCTCGTTGGTTGCAGTATAAGGAACTGACAGAAAACAGAAAGATCGAAAAACATGACACTGAATCGGTTGAAAAACCTAATCCTTTCACACCAAAACTATATCTCGCGTTTAAAATAAGAAAGGTATCATATTGAGGTTTGCGACTGAATCATCGGAAGACAAACAACAACATGCCTAAAAATTAAAACGCAGAAACATATTATATGAACCGTACATTTCAAATCCAGACATGAAAGGATTTGGTTTTCGATTTAGGGAGTTTGTTGTTTATTTAGAAACACGGGTGATGGAAAGTTACTGTCGGTCAAGTAAGAAAAGGTTTCAGAAATTTCTGATAGAAATATTCGAAGTCTTGAAATATACGGGGTGACATGACGTAAGTTTCTCATAATTATGACTGATATATGTAATGGTATATTTATTTAGTAATTTTACTGACGAATGCCTTGCCGGTTCGAGCTTTATTAGTAAAATAAGTCGAAGACATAATAACTATACTTGTAAATAATTTAATTATATATACGAGTTTCAGAATAGCTGTTTTCACTTCCGCTACGTTGAAACGTTTTTTGATTTGTTCGAGGTACTTTTTAGTACTTTATATTCTAACTGTTATCGTCGAGTTTACAATAACTGTTCTGGTTTTAAATACGTTTTCGAAGTAAAAGTGGGAACTATATATAAGAGTTGAGTATATACTCAGCACTTTCTAGCAGTTTTTTAGATAAACTATATAATTATTATGTAATTATAAGAATGTGAAAACGTGTTAATTTATTGATGAGTGTAGGAGGAATAAAGTAAAGTCAAATTACAATTGTGTGATTCATTTATTTGAAACCCTTTCCTGGAAACTGGTCAGAGTCTGGATGAAACCGTTCAAGTGAGAGGTGGTTCTATCTTTTGAGTCCGTGGATGAAATCCTAAAGTGTGACCATTCAAATGAAAGCTACTGAGTAGTACTTTCCTGTGGTGCTGTTTATTATGCTGTACATTGTCTGTTCCAATTAACAATTGAAATCTGTGAATGAAACCTTAATACGTTTTTACGGCAACTTCCCGTCGTGCTGTTTGTCGTACAATTTTTCCCAAGGAGAAATTTTAATATAAAGGAAATGTCAATTTGTTTCTTAAGCGCTGAGGAGGTATAAAAGCTTTGAGTCGTTGTTTCAGTATGAAGTGGATGGTTTCAACATTCTTTGAGTTTCCTTTTTACGCGCCCAGGCAGCACACTGCTTTCGACATCCTCTGCTGGAACGATCAAGAACAGAAACACTACTATACTTTACAAAACCTTTCCTCACTGGAGTTAAATATCAGTTATTTAGTGCAATAATAATTATTTATTGTTATTGTGTTTTCTGTGGATGAAATCCTAAATTTTGACTGACTTTTCAAATTAATAAATTAAAGCTATTGAGAAGTACTGTGATTCTAACTTTAACAGAGTCTGTGAATGAAAATCCTAAAATGTGACCAATCAAATGAAAGCTATCGAGCAGCAATTTCCTTTGATGCTGTTTATTAGGCGGTTCTAACTTCTAGTTTGTCATGGGATAAAATCCTAAAGTGTGACCATTCAAATAAAAGCTATTGAGCAATACTTCCCTGTGGTACTGTTTACTACACTGTACACTACAACGTGGATCTACCTTTACAGTTTGTGGATGAAATCCTAAACTGAGTGTGACCATTTAAATAAAAACTATTGAGCAGTAATTCAGTTCTGTGGTAGTTATAACTTTGAGTCTCTGGATAAAATCCTAATGTGTTACCATTTCGTGAAATGAAACTTATTGAGCAGCACTTTCATATTCCTGTGGTTCTGTTTGTTTATTATGCTGTACAAGTTAAGGTGGCTCTAAATTTTAAGGCTGTGAATAAAATCGCGAAGTATCCCGTGTTATGCAATGGTGGTTCCTGCGTTCGTGCTCGGTGGAATATATATAAAATAAACAGTATTAAAATTTCCAATAATAATAATAATAATAATAATAATAATAGTAATAAAAATAATAATAATAATAACAATACGAATATTTTATCGGGATAACCCATCAGTGCAAAAAAATGCACTGTTATCAATGGGGTCCTGTTACAATAAAAATAAAAAATAAAATATTTATCTTAAAAATATAAACTGTACAGAGTTAAGGTGGTACAATTGGCTGAGAGGTAAAAAATAAACTTGCATTTATTTTAAGTCAGCTAGTAGATATAATATTGTTATGTACAATTCCGAAAAATGAGCGTTCAATGTGTGTGAATTTCGGAGAAAATGGAGGTTGAAGTTCGTAGCTAAGGGCGCCATTTTGAGACGCCATATTGGATTTGCAGACGCAAGTATCGAGCAGCGGAAGCCGTAGACATGCGCTTTGAATTTTCGTTCGCGGGTATCCTCGTGTCATCTCGCGTTACATAAAAAATCCGTTCAAATGTTGCTTAAAAAAAAAATCTATATTCAGAGGTAATTTATTGAAAATTAAAGCACCTAGGAAAGAAAAGCTTTTGCGGCCAAACTCTATGAATTTCATTCTCAGCAGCTGGACGGAGGACTTATTGTTTCTAGTGTTGAAAGAATGATCGATCTTAGTAAAACCTTTTTCCTCAAATAGAACTGTTCAGTGAAAATTAGTCAGATTTCTACTTTGGAACTGAAATGAACACCGTGATAGCAATCTCACAGCAGGCGGGCAATTTTTAGTTTCTGTATTCTGTATTATTTTTCAGTTCGTCTTTTTTTGTTATCCCGGAAGCAATCTTCTCCCAGATTTAACCTGAATCTTGGTTCTTTCTACGTTATTAACCAACTGAACGGAAAGGTAACTTAGTTTTGGTTTTCTTCGACCTGAAGAAAATTCAAATGTAAAATTCTGTTCACTGAAATTTCATGAGCCCCTTAAATTTCCTTATAGAAAACCTCGGCTAACATTTTGGGCGCAGGTCCAATCCAATTAGTTGTTTGGCAATACAAAACTATAGCATACAGTGATTTTAATTTAACATACAGTGATTTTAATTTAACCCGTAAAACAGTGTGCCTTATTCAATAAAACAAAACGAATGAATCCAAATGCGTCACACTCATAAACACGAATTTAAAATAGAAAACTGATCAGTCATACTGGATGATGACCTGATGGAAGGGCTAAGCCCAAAATGTCAGTCGTTGATGAAATTTTTTTGACACTTTTAATTCCAATTTTTTCAATTTTATTTTTCCAGTATGCTTTCTTTTATTTTAAATTCGTGTCATATTTAGTGCCTATTAGACTAAAATAGATAAAATAAGACAAAAGACAATTAAGAAATTATTAGCTAAATATTCAGTAATGAGGTATTTATCACTCTACTTATCTATCAGTACGTCATTTAAATACCATGTACCGAGAGTTCCTTGAAGTAAATATTTTAACGATTTAATCATAACTTTATTACTTTTGCCGTCACGTACAGCACGTTTCTGATCTGAATTTAATTGTTTCCTCCGTCGATTTAGTTTATCAATCCCTGTAGTAACAGTGTTCAGCTGAGTGTTCTGACGTTCGCCTATAAGCCATGTATCCAAAATGTGGTTCTGAGTTTTGACTGTTATGGACGAACTCTTCAAATGAGGCCGTTCAGTGCTGTTTGTTACTACAGGAATTCTTCGTTCTAAAAACAACGGGACGTCGTGATGGTTAAATCGTCCTTTCAGGTCTTTCAGCCATGATGTAGCAGGTTTCAACTTCCGCCCCACGCACGCCATGCAACACTCCACTTGTCAAGACACGAATTCTTTGGGAAATACTATTGACTGTTCGTATAACGGTTTAAGAATGATTAACCTTCGAATACAAATGACTTATCAGTAGTCCTGAAAGAACGCACATCTTTCTATTCCCAGTAAACAAAAACTTCTCAAAAGAACACAATTCTGTCTATCCCCAGGAAACAACTTCCCAAAAGAACACGACTCCGGCTTTACCAAGTAAACAAAAACTTCCCTAAAGAACACAACTCTGGCGTTTCCCAGTAAACAAAAACTTCCCAAAAAGAACGCAACTCTGGCAATTTCTTGTAAACAAAACTGGACTTCCCAAAGAACGGCAACTCTCAACCTCGTTCCCTTGGTCTTTCTTTTGTTCCGCCCATAGAGCTCCAGGGGACGGGAAAGAAGAGACACCCTGGGGACGAGGCTACGCGTTCTTATAAATTAAAGTGACATGCAAGCTCCCCCCCCCGGGGGGGGGGGGGGGGTACTCCCATATATGAGCTATATAGGTATGTGCCGCTGTAAAGGATATGGTTTTCAGGCAGTTTAGTCGTCTGGGATAGGGTATAGTAATCAGAGATTTTTGGTCTAGAATAGGGTATAATTTTCTGCGAAACTGGTCATTGCAGTTGCGTGAAGAATTTAGTTTAGACAAGGTTTACTGACAAATGGCACTTAAAAATCGGTACGGCGGGTAGTACGGCATTTTTACTGACCCTTGTTAACTAATAACTATGATAGTGAACAAGTTTCTGGAAAATAGCGAGTCTGGAATAGGTCTAGGATAGGGTAGGGCTTTTCAGTGTTTAGTCTAGAATAGGGTTGCAAAATGCAGCTAAAATGGTGTAGTATAGGTTAAGGGTCTCAGAGTCCCAGCGGCACATCCCCGCCCAAAAACTTTCAGAGTACCTCCCCCCCCCCCGGATGCAAGCGCTTTCATTCCATTAACTTTCATTCTATTTAAACTGAACTGATACATTTGTGGGTCCCTTTCAAAGCTACATTTTAAGTTGCATCTTAACTGATTGCTGACTCAGTTGAGTCAGATGCAGATACTGTAGATGAAAAGCAGTTTCCTTCAAGGAAATCAGTCCGGCGTATTTCTGTACCTTTTTACACATCCTTTTCCTTGTCACGTATAACAATAAAAAACATGCGGGCTTGCATGACACACTGATAACTTCTGGGGTATGCATTTCCAGTTCGATCATGGGCAGATACAACAAAATTCCCAGAGACAAAAGGCTTTGCCCAGTTTGTGGTTCAAATCAAATCGAAGACGAAATCCATTTTCTTTTCTATTGTTCAAAATACGCAACAATAAGAGATAATTTTTACAATAAAATACAGACTTTTATACCAAATATTAGCCATTTACCTGTAATTGAATTGATCATAGAATTAGGGCCTGGCCGCACTACAGTCAAAAACAAAATTTAGCCCGTGCAAAAATCGAGGGAAACAAAAGAAACCGCTCCGGTCAGACACTCTTTTTGTGGAATGTTTTTGTTTTATGTCATTTTGCACGGTCTAATTTTTGTTTTTGACTGTAGTGTGATCAGGCCCTTAGAGAATTCCAACCTCGTTCCCAGGGTCTCTCATCTTCCCACCCCCTGTGGGAAGATGAGAGACCCTGGGAACGAGGTTGAGTGAATTCTTCCATTTACTTTGTAAACATGGAATTAATTAAATTTATTTCATCTTGTTTTGATTCTCGAGATAAAATTGTTACCGATGTAATTTAATTATTCCAACGTGAATATCATTATCATTTTTGTTTTCTTTCCTTTTGTTAGTTAGTTGTAAGCTTTTGCAATATTGTAAAATCTACAGTCATGCAAATAAAGCTAAATGTTGTTGTTGTTGTTGCATTCCTTTCATTCCTACATTCCTACACACTGATAATCATGCAAGCCCATATAAGAGTCGTTTAAGTTATATAAGAAAATCTTTAAATGAATTCCGGAAAGACTTTTTAAAAACACACCTAGTAAAATTGAAAATTAAATCGGTAACACTGAAAAAAAAACAAGGATTATGAATCATTCACCCCATGAAACAACGTTTTGATATGTATCACGTACGCAAGTTTAGTTTAGCTGATTTTACAAGAAAAATCTACTCTGTTATTCGAAGATTAATTGGTTTACATTGACCTATATTCTGCGCCCAATCTGTGTTCACAACTACGGGGGGTGACAACTCTAATAAGGCCTGTTTCGGGAGAAAAACAAACTTCTTCCGGGAATCTGAAGATTTTGCCGGGAATCTAGACTTTCTCAAAGTCCGTTTTTGGTATTTTCGTTTTGGGTGGCCGGGCGGAGAACGGACTTTTCTCGCCTGCAGCGCGCCATATTTTACCGACCTGTTTTTAGGTCGGCGGTGTGTCGGGGGTGTGGCAGCATTGATGTCCAATCAGAGAGCGCTAAGTTTCATGACGTCGCTTTCCGGGAAACTTGATCCTTTGCTTGCTCACGCGTTCACGAGGTGAAGAACTGCGAGGAAAATGAATGAAGAGGAAGCTATAAACTAAGCTTAGTTTTGAAGAAATTCGAGAAAATCAACGCAAAGTAGTTGAAGCTGACATTAGTGGTCGAGATGTGTTAATGATTGGTTCAGGAAAGTCTCACATTCCACATCGCGCCGTTTGTTCTGCCGAGATTTCTTTAAACATGGCGAAAGAAGTATTGTAGAAACAGTTTGCCTCGTTATTTTTCCATTGGTTTCACTGATGAAAGATTAGGTATCATTTCTTCGCGAGAAAGGAGTCAAGGCTGTTGTATTGGGTCCAGAAAGTTCCGAGTCGGGTCATCCCCATTCATTGTGGAATTCAGACTATCCAGTCATTTGAGAACTGTTTATTTTACCAGCCCAACCAATATTTTCGCGCCAACAATATGCAAATTAAATTCGATTTCGTGCAGACGAAACAAGTCGACTCGCGACTTCGTCGCTCGCTTTGCGCGACTTCGTCGCGCTCTCGGGGGCTTCGCAGTCGACTTGTGTGCAAGTCTACCGGGAATCGGGAGACTCGAAAAATTTTCGGGGAAACATGAGATATTGTTGTTAATATTTCAGGAAGTTTGAAATTTTTGCGAGAATGTCGCCGAAAAAATCGGGAAGATATTCCATATTTTCGGGACAACTTTCAGTTCCACACAGTATTGCTCAAACAGCGTTTGTTAGAGTTGTCACCCCCCGTCACAACTGATTTAGCTCTAATGCTATAATATTCAGTGACAAGTCTGTGATAAAACATTCCAAGTCTTGTAAGTCTTATAAGGTTGCTTAATTCAACTTTCATTTCCTTGCAGGCTAAAATCGCTTCCTTTTCCATTCTAGCTTTCTGCGATTAGTACAATAGTTTAGTTCCCGCGCGAAGAAGAGAACCTTCAGTCTTGTCCAAAATGGCGGCCGCAAATTGAAACGGTTTTAATTTAAACTTAGCGGAAAGAACATCAGAAAGAACTGACCTTCCCTTTTGTGGTCTACTTTATTCATTGTATTTCAGTAATTACCCAATTTAAATCATGATCTTCCATGTAATAGTGTTTACTTAGAGTCTGAGTTAAATTACAGTTATGGGGTGCATGTGTGTGTGTGTTTTTTTTTTGGGGGGGGGGGGGGGGGGGGGGGGGGGGAGTCACGGTCTAACTTTCCACTTTCCGTACTCGGTAGCATAAATTTGATTATTGCGAAGTATGACTCAATGTTGCGAAATTTCTCCCCCGTTCTTCAGCTTCCCACCTGACTTTTTCCATCTCCCGTTGACTTCCCGTTCTCCCGGTTTTCAACGTACCCCTGTCGAGCAGCACGCAACTCTTACAAGGTCTTCTCTGATTTGCTGAGAAAACAATAGAACAAACAACACAACAATGGACCCAAGCCCTGACAACAATAGAGCTGCGTGATACCCAGGTCCAAGGAAATTAGCGGTTGTTAAGAGCTGCGTGGTATCTGCCCTGTCAACCCCACCTGCACCTCACATCACCTAGGAGAAAGGCTAGTATTCGATTACTTCAAACTTCTCGAATTATTTTCCAGTAAACAAATGATCTGAATGTAAGGCATCTACCTTGTTTAATGTCGTGTTTTCCACCCTTCCGGCCAGCGCCTCTAATTAAATGGCGATGATCTATAGTATCAAAAGAAACATCCAGACAGTGGGAGTTGACCGTAGGTCAAGAAGGTGTAATCTGAATCATGGCTATTTAAGCTATATTACGATTAGTACTATAACACAGTTAACTATAAATCAAACAAAAAATTAATAAGGGAGTTAGTTTTAAAAGAAGCTGTGGTGCTGTTTCAGTGGGGGAGTAAAACACGGAAACTTGGTTTTATCAATTGAGTTGATGAAGGAAGTTGGCGACCATTTTCGCGAACGTCTACGAAATATTGAAAAGATGACAAAGACGTCTAAACCAGTTGCTGGACACTTTGATCTCCCTTATCATTCCAACCAACACATGGCACTGCGGCCTTTCCCTACATCAGGGAAACATGGAAAGCCGTACTGCCAAATCGGCTTAATCCCCATAGAATCAACGAACACTTTTCATCCACTGAACTATTAAATTTCTTCTTGTTTTTCACATTACCATGTGTCCACCAATAGCGTAACTCCACAGTTGGATATTAATGAAGTGACAGATTCGATATTAATGCGATATTAATTCGATATTAATGCGATATTAATTCGATATTAATGAAGTGACAGATTCTATTTCTTTTCAGAAACAATTTCCTGAGTTCGGAAAGAAATCCCAAGCTCTTAACTCGACTCAAATACAGAGTTCAAGTAGCTTTCATTACCAGATCGATGTAGTAACAACAACAACAACAATGACAACAACTTTCTTTGTACTTTATAGTCTATTTGCATGAATTTACAACAAGTAATAAAATTAATGTAGAGTACTGACTGCCTGAAATCACGCGAAAATCAAAAGACTTGAATTGCCACTATCCAGACGACAATACTCTTGAAAGATGCTTCCATATTGTTTGAACTGAGATATAAAAACTGAGTAAGGACTTCCTTTCGCCCTAATATTCAAAGAACATTCAACAACAAGGAATGTTCGTTGAAATATGTTCGCTGAATATATAAGCCACACACTGGTGGTATGGCGGTGTCCCGGGGGGGGGGGGGGGGGGGGGGTACTCCCTATAATGGGCTATACGGGGATGCTCCGCCCGAAAGGGGTACCTTTATTAGGCTTGAGTATATGAAAGGGTCGGGATTTCACGAGTTGAAGTATGTGAAAGGGTAGGGATTTCACGAAGAATAGGAAATGGTAGCGAAAAAACGAGTTGAAGCATAAAAAAGGTAGGGAAAACTGCCATTTAAGTATTATAAAAAGGGTCTGCGAGCCGAGGATGTATGCTGACGATACCCACCTTACTTACGCAAGTAATAATGCAGACGACATTCAATTATATCTAAACCAAGATTTAGAAAACGTTTACAATTGGCTGAAAGCAAACAAACTCACTCTAAATATGACTAAAACTGAATTTATGCTTATCGGATCTAGACAGAGGCTAAGTACTCTCACGGATTCCCCAGCACTTGCAATTAAAGATCTTCAAGTTAACCGGGTCACTACCACAAAATCACTTGGGGTGACCATTGATGACAAACTTGGCTGGAGTGACCACATCGAGAAAGTCACAAAGAAAGTCGCTTCTGGTATTGGGGCCATGAAACGAATTAGGCACCTCGTTCCTCAAGCGACCTTATACTTAATTTATCAAGCATTGATACAGCCACACTTCGACTACTGCAACATTGTTTGGGGAAACTGTGGGATAACTCTGCAGAATAAACTACAAAAGCTACAAAACAGAGCAGCCCGTGTTTTGACCTATTCAGACTATGACGTAGATGCTGGTAATCTATTAGAACTCCTAGGATGGAAAAATCTTGCTTGCCAGCAACAAATTCAAAGAGCTACGATGGTTTATAGGTCTCTACACGGGTTGGCTCCAAACTATCTAAGTTCTAAATTTGAGAAGCGAGAAATTAGTTACAACCTAAGGGACTCTGAGGATAAACTTAATGTTCCATTGCCGCGCACAAACTATTATAAAAATAGTTTCAGTTATAGTGGCGCCATGCTCTGGAACAGCCTTTCTCATAATGTAAGGAAAGCTGAGTCCCTTGGGCAATTTAAACGACTTCTCAAAGAGGAACTATAAGGCACGGCATTCGTGGAAAGCAGCTTTTTATTATTTATTAAATTCTTCATATATAGATATTTTTTAATATTAGTTTATTGCTTTGTGTTAGTATTATAATGATTTTTAGCTGACGAATTTTTACCGTGTTTAAATAAAGATTATCTATCTATCTATCTATCTATCTATCTTTCAAAATATATGAAACAGACGCACGTAAAGGCTATATGAAAGGGGTACCATTTTCAATGAAAGGGTACCATTTTGAATGAAAGGTAAATGAAGGGGGTACCTTTTCTGTCAAAAACGGTATATGAAAAGGTTAGGGGTTTGGACCTCGGGGCGGAGCATCCCCGTACAAAAATTTGTTGAGTACCCCCCCCCCCCCCCCGGCGGGGTATCACTGTTACTTTCTTGGCGGAAAAAAATGTGTCACTGATCTGATCCAAAAGGAATAAAAGCTGTATCATAACAAAACTGAATGCAAGGCTGGCACTACGGCAAAGGGCAGACTTATTAAATGGCCAATATTTCGACTAATAGAACTAGTAGTCTTCCTCAGGGCCAGGGCTATACTAGCCTGCGAATACAGCCGCCTCTCATCGCTCCCGGCCGCTCGGGGCGTTCGCGTGAGAGAGCTCTCTCGCTCGAACGCCCCTAGCGGCCGGGAACGATGAGAGGCGGCTGTATTAACAGGCTAGGGCTATACTGAAAGAAAGCATTATAATGGCTCCTAAAATTTGAAAAATACATGGTTATAAATGATTGGCTAATACATGACATGTAGACAGCGCACTTGTAAACATAAGATAAAAATAACATATCTAGTGTATGATACAAAACTGAGTTCAGCGTTCGTTCCTTCGGTTAATGCCTTCTGGTAATAAAGTGTTCCCTCTATGAATTAAAAAGGCCTCACGTGCTTTTCGACGAGAAGCATTGATGGTAGGCTAATGATAATCCACATACCTAGTATGCAACTATGTAGCATTTGGTTTAGAAACTAGTCTACAGTAGACTGAAGGTCTTCAAACTAAATTTGAATGAAATTTTAAGAGGTTTAAAGAAGGGATAGAAGAAAGAAAATGATTTTTGGTACACCAACAGACAGCTGATACCCACACAAGAGCACCCCAGGTTGCTAGTGGACTATTTTGGTGTCTATCTATTGGGCCAATTTGTTTGAATATATATATTTTGTTTTATTCTTTTGTTTATTCTTTCATCGCCTTGCCGTAAGGATCAGTTTGCCGTTTTCTGATTTTCTACTATTAATTATTAACTTATATATATTGCTTAACTAAAACGAAAGGTGGAAGCACAAGACTAAAGATTGACGACCAGGTTATTTTTCAATTTTAGCAATTCTCAAAAACAGTAGTACGCAACCGTCTGCACGGTACATTTAGACCGTACAAAAGCTCACAAAAACTCAACTTTTTCTCGGTCTAGAATAACTAGTATGACTAATTTCCGAATAAAATACATCTGTTGCGACGCGAGTGAAGTTAGAACTATAAAATCCAAGTCTTGTTTTGTTTACATAAAATCGCTTTTTAATCTATATAATGAATGAACAAACACATAAAAATGGACAACACACGTACAATCTTCTTTTGAACAATTTAATATAAATATCCATCAGTTTATGTTTAAAAGCAAAACGCTTACCATTTATAGCGCATCGAGGCCGAGCTGTCTTCGATGAAATTCAAGAAATCAATACGACTGTATTTTAGCACGTTTTATAAACATTTCTCCAAACTAACGAGAACACAAAGAAAAAGTCAATCTCTCCGCTATTATTAAAAACACAGCAAAAGTGTTTGTTGCAGCTGACGTGACATCGGCCGTGGAGCCACGCGAAAAATAAAGCCTCGTTTTAAACTGCTAAGATCCCGGATGTTGCGTAACGTCATACGTGCATGTTTTGCGACGTCATACGCGCCCACGAGCTAGCCCTGCGCTACGTACGCACGGACACACGCACGGACGCGCCCGTGAAACATCCCGCTAGCCATGACCATGAAAAATGACGGACATAGGTTCTATGAGTATGGAGCTCCGCGAGCGGGCCTTCGGCCCGCGAGAGCTCCGCTACAAATTCTAATTTAAAAACTTCATTAAATCTTCAATATTTCCTATTTCTCTAAATTTTACATATCCTCTGAGAAAAACTATTTCCTCTCCAACATACCCAAAAATCACCCAAAAATTTACAAAACACCCCATGAAAGTGGCATTTAGGTTGAGTCCCGCCTTAATACCACTACCCCGTTAATACCACCACCCCGTTAATACAACTACCCCCGTTAATACGACCACCGGGCCGTTAATGTGACCACCCCGTTTATACGACCACCCCGTTAATACGGCCACCCCTTTGTTACGAGCACTTTTTTCGGCCCCAACAAAAGTGCAGTCATTATTCCTACCATCTCGTTAATATGACTAACGCGACCAGCTTTTAGATTCCCAAACCATTATTTTCTTCATAAATTTATCCCCATTTTATTATCGAGTCATTTTTATACGACTACTCAATATGCATAATGATATCATAACTGCCAAAAGCAAATAAAACTTGATAAAAATGGATCTTCTGTTTGCAAACCGTGTGATTCGAAGTATTACGCGATTTTTGAATATTGGTATGATTCAAATATTCAGACGGTGTTTTACTACCATAATTTTACCCCAGATCCGTTATTACAACCTTATTTTTATGGCTCTTCAGTGGTTGTAACAGGGTTTTGCGAGAATTGAATTCTCGCATGCGACTCTTGTTGTTCGTCTATGGAAGCTTCTGACATACCAAAGGTATGGCGTATTTCCGAGTCTCTGATCTGATTAAAACTGAAATGCTAAGAATATGTGGCGCAGGCACCGACAAATATTATTTTAAAAATTTCTTTCACAACGAACTGCTGTGAAAAACGAATTTAAAGCTTTCAGTGGCATGACCGTTTTCAAGAGCTTAAAAACAAAGGAAACTGAGTCCAGTTCGTAAATTTGAATCAGTGGGCTTACTTCGGAGAGCTAGGTAAGTTTAAGATTTATTAAAAATGTAGCCGGGATTTCGTGAGGGTGGTCGCAGAGGGAAGCTGGTCGCGTACGAGAATGGTTGTAAGAAGAGTTATAACACTTACTGTACCTCGAATCAGAGCCAGCGGACGAAATTTAGCATTGTAAAAAAAATCTAGCTATTCACCCCTGGGGAGATTACTTCTGGTGTCAGTTCTGAGACCATGTTATCATCGCGGCATGTGGTGGGAAGCTTATTTGACAATCACTTTTTGAACAGGGGACTGAAGTCAAACTAAAATAGCCTCTCAAGTTATTCCTGGGATTTCCCGGGAAATCCTAAGGACCCGTTTTTTGAGCAAGCTTATTTCTGGTTCTTACACATTTCAGCCAAATCCCGAGAATTCTCGGCAATAACCGAGGTGTTAAATACTGCTAGAGGTGATCCCGAAATTTCCCAAGAATTTCCGGAAAAGTTCGGTCGCACCATAATGTACCAAGATTTCTTTGGAGATGCTGAGAAATCCTGAGAATTCCTGAGATTTTTGCTTTTCTCGAGAATTCTCGAGCTAGGGCAACACACCAAGGATTTACAAGTCAGTAAAATAACCCAAGTTTTATTTTTGTCAATATTTTGACAATGAATACAGTGATACAGTGAGCTCTGTCTAAATCGGACACCTTCAATGCGACCGGCTCTAGATGTCCGCGGTCTTGTAGAGAGTTCATGCAGTAAGCTGCAGACGAACAAGGGAAATCAGTCCACCAGAACCAAACAATAATTGATGTCGGTCCTATAGAGGTGTTTGCCGTTCAGTCCACCGCGGACAAACGAGAGAAATTTGCAAAAGTTAAGCAAAGTACTTCAAAGTTATGGTTGTCATTTTCACTGTTTAAAAATATATTACCAATACACTGTCACTTCACTAAACGTTTTGAAAGTTTACCTTACTAAAAGAGTTCTAAGCGTTTGAAAACTATGAACTTCAGAATTGTTGGCGCCTTTTGCTCAGGCACGAAGCGTTTTGGTCAGTTTTCAACGAAAAGAAGGTTCATTATTTTGAGAAAGATGAAAAGATAGTTACATAAACTAATTATTTTATACATCCTTGCCCATGTTTCCACTTAATATAACGCCTGCATCAGGAGATCGCGGCGTAACTCATTATAAATCCAGCTTAAAACAGTATAGGAAAGCCAATTCTAAACTACATTTTCTTTTTGAACTGTTCCATGATAATTGTCCTTACTTTCCCGGCGTTTGTTTCGGGTTTTCTGCTCAGATGTTTTCAGTTGCGGTTCAGCGAGAGGAGACGGCTGTTCACAGGCCGGATAGGTTAGCTTTACTGACTACCACAAAAATCACGAATCAGAAATAAAAACAAATAATAAATAAACGCCTGCTGGGTAAACTAAAAACATATTTTGAAAAGAATAGCGAAATCGCCTCGTTTCGTGACTAATACCAGTTTTATTTGTTTGCATTTCTCCTGCTCATACTTAAATCTGGTTCCCCCTTTTGTTCTGGTCAAATTTTAAACGGAACATAGTTAGCGACGAGTTTGTGCTAAAGTTTGGAAATCTTTAAATACAGATACAACGCAGAAACAAACCGAACTGGCACCGCCTTGTCGCCGAAAAGGTGCTCTGTCAGACGTCCCTGGGAGTGTAATAAGCCAAAAGGGCAGATTTGTCCAACATTTAAATTGTTTCCTTTAGCGCCAAGCTATAATTTGGCATAGCGCCGATAGGCGATAGGCTATTAAGATCCTATTTGAGGGGGGAGGAGGGAGGGGGCGTCTGCATGCCCCGTATGTATCCCATAACTGTAGTATTGATCTCCTAATTACATAATCCTTTTATCCCATATTTGATGTTCCCAAATCCATTTCTGTCCACAGTGTTTTCATTGGAATTACCCCACCCAAATATTCCGTATTAATAAACCACCGCATAAACCGTTTTTGCCGATCACCCATTGGGTCTCCATATTGGACGGGACGAGATAGTGCAACGGGATACTGGGGACGAGAAGTTATTGATAGTTTAAAAAGTGACACAAGACATCCTGCAGGTACCCGCCTCATAATCACCCGGTTCCTTAAATGTTCTTGTGGTCGTCGCTGGTTGGCTTTTGTTTCACCCTGTAACAGCTGCAAGGCTTTATATTTTTTGGCCCGAAAGCATTATAATCTTCGACCTCTTAACGATTCACGCCTGAAACTTTACGCTGAACAGAAAACAAGGATTAGGTCATCGCTCCTGCAATATCGTAACCTCTTTGTGGAACAATTAATGTATCGACAAACCAACCAATCAAAATTCAGTTGATCTGATCAAGATGTGTTAGCACATTTTGTGGTGCTTGTATGGAACGACATTGTAAAGACCGCTGGGAATTTAGATTTGGGCCTCCGTACTTTCCTTGACGGGGGCCTGTTAAGGAAAAGACTACGCTATGGAAGCCAGGGTACCTATTGCACCAGATTTCGAGGAGGTATGGCGTTCTATTTCTGCAGTTTTTTTCTTCTAATGGAAATCCCGCTGTCAGGGCTACGATCACGCAAGCTTTTACTGATCTTCAGTAAAGCTGTTATTTCTACCGTATTTATGTCATAGTTGACTTTTGTGGGAATCATGTAAACTATATTCTTTATTTTTTGAACGAAATATGATTCGCTTTTCCAAAGCCGTCTAAAGATTGAGCTCGAGCCCTTAGAAGGCGGTGCTAATTACACGGTTGAGTTGGTAAAGTGTTCTTTGTTTGACAGAATGTTTTAACGGAGTTCACGCCAGGTACCAGAAACCATCATGTTTTCATCATTAATGATCAATGTCCGTGAATTTTGAAGTCAAGGACCGGTCAGCCGGGGAAAAGAAGGCAAATTGCTGATTACAGCGTTTTTTATGCCAATCAAGTTTTACCCCGCGCGATTATTTTCTCAAATCCACAGAATTACGTGCCTGCGACTCACGGTTTCTCACCGCCTGCGCCAAGGGATTTTACAGGTTTGGTGGACAGCCATTCATCGGACGATGTCCACTTGTTCGAGATGCAGATTAAACCTGAGCTGAGAATTGATGGTAGTTCAGAGGACATCGATATGGAATATATGATGGAAATGCCACTTGAATACGAAAATGGAAATGAAGAGGTTTGTATTTCCATAGGACACTCTCTAAATTTGTGAAATTACAATCAATTGGATAGAAAAATAAATGCAACTGCTGAAAAGAGAGTACTTGGAAGTTGAAAAAAGTGCAAAGAACGTTATATTTTGCATCGCTGCTGGTATAGAAGAGAATTAATCGAAGATATAACAAAGATTTGAAAATTTCGTTCCTATGTATATACGATTTGCACAACGCCACCATACAAAATTAGGTTTTGAGTTGATATGGCTTTTATATACCCCTCATGCAAGACATAACTCTCAGATTTACAAGTTAAACTTATTTTAAAGTGCTCTTTTAGCGATATTTTTGTCTTGCCGAATTTGATAACTTAAAATATTTCAATGCATACGCCCTTAAATATCGTATGTCAGCAAATTGTGACAGATTATGTTACAGTGCTACTTGAACCAACAACGTCTTTACGACTTATATCGATTGGTTCATAGTACGTCGAGCACATCCAAAACAAAATTGAAAATTCTGCTCGATTGTAGTATCTGAGATCTTTACATTTATCGTTTTCAAATCGCTGCTCAACTTTTTGCATTGTATTTTGATGGTTTCTTGTTTATTGTTTCTTCATATTTCAAACGGTAATGTACCAATCATTTCCAAGCGCATCCCCAGGATTTTGGTCAAATTTCTCCAAGTTTTTATTAACATTTTTAAAGTTTCCGTAAACACTCTTCACATGATTTAAAGGGATATTTAAAGATGGCCGTAAAGCTAAGAAACAAGGGAAGTCAGATTAATGGACGAATCGGGGCAGCCTAAATACAAGAACATTAAAGAATCCGTAAAATAAATATTACACAATACCAGGAGCCCATCATATTGATGGGCTCCTGACAATACAAAAACAAACTTTAATAAAAGGAGTGTTAGAATGACTTGATACTGAATAAATTACAAAACCTTTTACCTTTCGATAACTCAGTGAACAGTCAAAAGCGAAACCGCGTGCGGATTGCGTAGCCACATCAAATTATGAACTATGCGAAGATGTTAGTATGCCGGGTAGATCCATGGGTGACGAGAAATTCATGGAATAGGTTCATTATTCGAAAAACGATAACAGTTTTTTTTTATGACAAACTGAAGTATACGAATGGATCATTTCTTCACTTTACATAATTTTTTTATGACTATTATCGTTATTTATTTTTTTCGTCTGTTTGCGTTCGTACTTTCGTTTGTTTGCTCTTTCGCTCTTTCGCTCTTTCGCTCGTTCGCTGTTTCGCTGGTTGGTGATACAATTAATATATACCAAAATCAATAAGAATTCATCAACTGACCTACAAACTCAGTCTAAGTCTAAGTCTAAGTCAATGTACCTTGCGATCCTTAATCAAAAGAACCCTTGAACCCTTTCATCAAAATGCCGTTTATTTTTTCAAGTAAATAACAAGCAAAGGACCCCGAGCGAAAATGCTGCTGGTTTACGTAGGATCGGGAGAGATCTAGTCAGCCAGAAATAGAGATAAAATCAAACAGTAAGCAAGGCTGATACTACGTAGAACATTTAACGCAACAACGAAATGATAGAGCCCAAACTGAAAGCCAAAATGCAACCGTGGACAGTTGTTTCGACCTGATTGTGTCTCGTATCTGAAATATTTTATTGATTCAGTTCTGCCAAAGATATGGTACTTTTCGTCGGTATTGCCATGATTTTGCTAATCTTAGCGTTTTGGCGAGTAAATACCCTTGCAAATAGTAGAACACCTGATCTTAATGTCTTCCAATGGGAGAGCCTTCCGCCATTTTCAATAAATTAAATATCTGAGATTTTGGATTTTAGGGTCACGTGATCTGCTATTTGTTAGGGTCAGTCTCTTTGCTTCAAGAAGATCCTGGAGACGAGGTTGAAAAACGGCCGGAGAACAATGCCCTCTCAATAAACATTTGGCAAACTGTCGCATCACTAGCCTGTGACTCCAGCCGCGTCTTATCGCTTCCAGCCGCTAGGAGCGTTCGCGTAAACGCTCCGATCCTAGCGTCCGGGAGCGATTTAGAAGCGGGTGTATTCGCAGGCTATCGCATCACCAGCTCGCTGTAAAAGTCACATAAAATAAAATAATGTGGTATGACTCGCTGGGAAATTTAAATAAACTTTCCTCGCCTGTACAAATAAAAGGTCGCGCGCAGTCGTGTCTGGCTTCTTTGCAGTAACCGACAAGAAGAAGAACGAGAAGGTTACTTGTACTCACAACCCCAGACAATGAACTATTTCCCGATTAAGCCATCCCTTCAGACAGTACTTTTCGCAGAAAAAGAAAGCTCGCGTCTTCATTTAATATATTTTCACCAAAACGGCTTCCTTTTGTGACCTTATTCCGCTAATGAAATATTAAAGTTTTGAAAGGTTTTTCACCTAAAGCGTCCCGATTTAGGTTCCCACCTGTCAACATTTTCAAGTGCGGCTGTGGAAAGAAACATGTGTTAACCAACGTTATATTCCCAGTTCAATGAATAAGTTCATTATAATTGGACGGGGAAATGTGTTCTCTGCCAACGTTCAGTTTTCCCAGTTCATTGGATAATATATATGTGTTGACTTCTCTTTTGAAGAAAAAAGATTTTCCATAAAACTAATAAAGAATAATTCAATGGATTTTCTCGTTTTTGTCAACAACAGCGGGCAAAAGTGGGAACAAACTACTATCGTCACTTGAGGTGTTATAACCTATCACCTTGCCCATAAACTAAACACACCAATAACATAATCCTTTGCCTTCAAACAGTGGCTTATTTCAGCTGTTAGTTCACAGTTCAAGAACGTTCCGCTCTGTAGCTTTGGTTTGAATGGTCACACTTATGGATTTCGATCGTCCACAGACTAAAAAGCTTAGAACTTTATCAAGTGACTCAAAATGGTTTGACCCCCAGAATGAAGAGGTTGACACTTTCACTCCCAGAGTCAATTATGGAGACATGTAATGTAGTTCTTACTTTTATTTTTGCGTCTGTCAACGAAATCCTATGGTGTGACCATTTAAATGAAACCTCTTCGGCAGTACCTTTGCATGGTACCATTTGTTTTCCAATATTTTACAAAATGCAATTTGGGATTTTTCTTGAATATTGATTTTTGTATTCTGGGAGTGAAGAGGTTAATTATAAAATCTTAGCTGTGAATCATAAAAATGAAATAATTGAACCACTGCATCAAAGCAATTAACATCCTTTAAAAGGTTATAGACAACCATCATAACAAATTCTCTTTACTTTTGGCGGTGTGGTACTCACTTCCTGGTTTGGTACTAGATTTAAACTCGCACGAATTTCTTCGACTATATGGTACGTTGGAAAGTCCTTTTTGTAAAATATTTACAATATCAGCCCCCTTAGAAAGCACTGTTTTGTGGCAGGTTAATTTCACTCTTGAAGTAAAAAAGCCAGGCTAATTATATAATCTTAGCTGTGAATCTTACATCGATGACCCCGGTTCTTCTAATTAAACAAGGTCGTGATAGGTGACCGACACAACAGTTCTGTTTTGCGTGGTGTTCACGACCCGGGTTGGCAACTTAAACTCAAATGAATTTCTACGATTGTATGGTATGTCTTTTGATTCTGCATAATCCTGATCTTCTGTTGTTATTTACTGACACGCTGATACGGCTGGCCAGATTCGCTCTCATTAAGTAAGTAGTACTTACAGCAGAGTTAAGCTTAGTTTTCACTAGCGATACATAAACATAAACCGTAAACGGAAGCATTAGAATTTGCGTCAAGTCAACGAGCATTGATTGATCGTTATACTTAAGCTTGCGGTTATATCGAACCCGTTTTCACTGGACATAAGCGCTGTTATGTCTCCGCTTATGCTTATATCGAACCCGTTTTCACTGGACATAAGCGTTGTTATGCTTATGCTTGTGAGCCAGCCTTATGGTCATTACGATTATATCGTAGCCTGGAAAACAAAGCAGTTTATATCATTTCCTTAACATCTTTTCTTAGCTTGAAAAGCGCACTTCTGCTCCGTTAGTTTCCTTCTGTTTGGTTTTGTGATTCATGGTATCCATTCTCAGTATTTAAATACCTTTCATTTTATAAAGGACTGAAGAGTTGATATAAACAAGCTAAGCCTGCGTAGCAGTCGTTTTCTTTCCGAGAGCGCGGAAGGCACTGGAAAGCACGGGGCGCGAAAAGCCTCCGCGCGCCTCCCGCGCCGGCGCCTCCCGCGCGCCTCCCGCGTTCCTCCCGCGCGCCTCCCGCGCTTCTCCCGCGCCTTCCGCGGTCTCAGAAAAGAAACGACTGCTGCGTAGGCTAAAACAAGATCTTTTTTTACGGCAGCTATATTGGTTTTACCCCCTGGATATCCCATAATGAACACTGAAAGATTAATATATTGCTTTATTAACAATAAATTTCAATGGTCATTATGGGATATCCAGGGGCTACTTCGATCGGGGCTACTGACTGGATACTGAAAACGTGGTCTATTCCCTAATTTCCTAAACCCTTTTACTCCCAAAGTCGATTATGGAGACAGGTAATGTAGTTCTAACTTTTGAGTCTGTCGACAAAATCCAATGGTGTGACCATTCAAATGAAACCTCTTTAGTAGTACTTTTGCATGGTACCACTTGTTTTTTCATATTTTACAAAATGAAATTTGGGATTTTTCTTGAATTTTGGTGTTTGGCACTCTTGGGCGTTAAAGGGTTAAGAAATTTGCGAGACAATGTTGACCTTTCAATCCTTTCAAACCAGTTAAGTGGTTGAAGCAAATCAACCGGTCTATCGAATGGGTAACAGCCAAACAAAAATATAATTAATAATTAATGTATTCATTTCAGTTCTCATTCGATGGAAAACGCAAAAATGGTCGTTAATTTGGCTTGATGGTTGATTAACATCGAATGTGTTAAGGTTCGAACTTGAAAAAGTCGTAAAATTCGCTTTACAGTGCGACGCTCCTTACCGTAAGCACAAACAAACGTTTTTACAAGTTTCCACGATATCACCAACTAATTCTTACAATTATTTTCGTAACTTCGGATACGTGTGAATCAATAAAGTTAATATAATCTTCGTATTTTGAAACTAAGGCCCCCTCCACACGTATACGTTTACGTTCGTTAACGCATGTTTTTTTACCCAAAACGCTCCCGTCCACACGAAGCCAGCCATCGTTTACGATTCGTTTTCACCTGTCCACACGTAAACGCTAAAACGATACGTAAACGCTTTAAACCTGCATTGAGCATGCGTAGATAAGTACTTGACCGTCCGCCATATTGGATATCTGCTCTATTTTTTTTACTTGTGGACTGGGTCCGAATTTGTGACATCAGCGTTTACGAAAATATCCGTTTACGCTGTCCACACGTAAACGGGTAAACGGCATTTTCGAAAATATCCACTTTGGAGAGCGTTTTCGAAAACATGCGTTTAGTGTGACCGTTTTCATCGTTTACGGTGGGGGGGGGGGGGCGACGGAAGGAATAAGAGCGGGGGAAGTGAATAAAGGAGACTTGCCTAAATTGCACATGCAATTATTCCAATAAAAAAGTTGACTTTGCGAGACACCAATACGACAGAAACCGATAAAGTAGGGTTGCAACCGTGGATAGTTGTTTCGTTTTTATTGGAACTCGTCAGCACGGTGTAGCAAACTAAATGACGACTGCGAGAATGCAGGCACAAAGAGATAACGCAATGACCCGTTCACCATATCAAGTTCCGTTCTTTGGTACTCACTTGTCACCCAAATCACGCGTGCCACATCACGTGTTCCGGGGAACAAGGAGCCCCAAATGTCACAAAGGTGTCTCACAAAGACAAATGTAGATGGACAAAGCCAATCTAAACATTTAAACGTATGGACAAAACCAGCACATCGGCATCTGTAAAGAAAGAAACAGCTGTCCACGGTTGCAACCCTACTTTATAGGTTTTCTTTCGTATTGGTGTCTCGCAAAGTCAACTTTTTTGCGTAGTTAGATCAGCCTTGCAGTTTATTGTATGTTTACACAATGTAGTATTCTTTATTGTTATATTACTTACGTACACGAGAACAGAACCTCATTTTTACGACAGAGAACTGAGAGAACAGAACTCGGGTTAAGCAAAGAATAGCGTTTTGAGCCTTGAGCACTGATCTACAGTGTTAAGGGTTTAGCACTGATTGTAAAACGGTTAGCTTTCATTTATTGTTGTGGGTAACTCTATAAATATGTTAAAAAATTACAGTTCTTGGCAGCTAGCCCTCGTTGGTATAGTAGACATGGATACATTTAATTATGGAGCGAAGGACTCGGGTTCGCGACATACAGTATTTTTCCACCTTTTCCTTTTTTTACTCCTAATATAAATTTGACTTCATGTAATTTAAAGTGAAAGAGAAAAGCTAGTCAGTGAAACGGGGTGTTTCTTGGTGTTGCGGAGACTATTGTTGGTTAGCTATTGTGATGTGGTGTGGGTATTGTTTACTTTCTTTTGAATCTTTTGTTTTACGTCATTTGGTGATCGCAACACCAAGAAACTGCCGTGAAACGAGTGTTGATCGATCAGAAAATAAAGAGTTCTTCAACTTCTGAAGAAGTTTTTTTTCTGGCAGGTGACTGATGAACAAGAACGCAGGCGGATACGACGGGAAAGAAACAAAGTTGCCGCATCTAAATGCCGCAAAAAAAGAAAAGAGCACGTCAAAACGCTTGTCGAGGTAAATATCGAAAGATATTTAATAGGAAAAGTTCCACCTTATCATTTTTATCTCGTGAATACGCGAAGCGTTGAGCGAGATATTGTATACGGGGACAGATATGCAAATTGTCACTCCTTCCATCATCCGTAAACTTTTGGAATTTCCCAGTGTATTAGGTGTAAATGGATGATTGCTGTATATTGAAATTCCCCAGCGTATTACGCCATTCAGTTGCCTAGACAGTCTCGTTTCACACAATGCATATATTTATGTCACGCTAAGATGTTTTGGTTTTAAATCTGTTTTACTCTTCAATTATTTGACTTCAAACTCAGTATGGAAAATTAAAACCAAACTGTGGACTTAACCTGACGTTGTTTCATATTCACGAGATGGCTCTTAAGAGCTCTTTGATTCTCTACCGCGCATGGTCCACGTGTAATTTTTTTGTCCTCAGTTTTATGACTGGGTGCACAGATTTCTCATCTTGACAGCTCTATTTTCATCTAAAACACGTGACGTGCGAAACAGATGTAGAAATATTGTTTTCGTACGCGTTCTTTTATTTTTTCACATGTATACCTTGACACATGTTTTAATGCTCATTTTTATCTCAGGCATCTGAGGAGCTCGAACATCAAAACAACGATCTTCAAGGTCAGATTAATAAACTGCAGGCAGAAATTAAACAACTGGAATTCATGCTCGACTCACACAGCTGCTCAAAATACTGCCACAGTCAGCAGGAAGACCAGGAATTTGAATTAAACGCCAATTAGTTATGGATGGTGGGTGAAAGCAAAATCAACCGGAACAACACTCCAGCATTCTGATAACGAAGAATTAGCTGATTGACGCATGCGCGAGGACATCAGTCAGGCGGTGTCCGGTATGGAGCGCGCTTAAACGTGACGCGTGGCATCTCGTTGAGGAGCAAACTTAACTTAAAGTTGCATGGTTCAATTTGTACTGTTACCACCTCCCGGCAACCTTCGGGACATAGTCGACTCTCGTGGCTGGGATTTGAGAATTGTTCAAGTAGTTTTGTCCCGGGTTAGGGCGTGGGGCAAGTTGAAATAACTACTGGCGCATAGACTTATGGGGTGAAAAAGATGGCATCGAACCACGTGGACAGGTCCAGCTGCTTCTAAGAAATTTAGTGCTTGTGTTTTAAAAGTGTTTTCTTCGTTCTACCCCGACGCGTTTTTAATGCTGCCAAAATATACCGTAAACTTTTCGTATAAACGGCAGTTTATTTGTAGTGACAGACATACATTATATAAAAGACAGTATTATAGATTGCTTGTAGTAATTTCAATAGAGTACCGAAGTGATGACGTCACAAAAACTAAATTTGTGAAATTATGGGATTTGATTAGATATTCGGAAAATGCCCGCTTGCCAAAAATCAGCATCTTATTGCAATTTGGGGGTGAGATATTGGCACCGTTATGCTCTGATGACTCCATACAAACCTTTCTAATTTTTGCCTTGGTTCATTACACTTCGGTACTCTATAGTCCTTACTAATTCGTTTCAATTTCCGAAGGAGGTGGTCGGAGCTTCCCTCTAAGCTTAAGTTTAAAAGTGTTTTAACATAGTTTATTCGTTCTACTTTATAAGCGTTCTTAATTGTTGTAAAACTTTAGGTTTTGCTAAAATACAGAAATAAACCGCAGTCGAAGTCCACGGAAAAATTTACAAACAAATGTATGGAAAAGAGAAAAAGATTACTTGCACGCTTTCTAACATAGCTACATTCCTATAATTGGACGAGTGACATTTTTGTCTACTATCGTAAGTTTTTAATTCACAAACATTACAAACTTTAAATTTTACCCGAATTATTTGCCACTGGGTTTTCATACAAACACTGTATTTGGCGGCGTATTTGGCGGCATGTTTGCCCTCGTTATCTTGGAAATTGTTTTAAGGTGTTTCGATACAGTTTTCTGGAGACCATACCTACATTTTTCAATTGGCTTTTAAGCGGTCTTTTCCAAGTCAGATCAACGTGAAGTTTTCACTATTAACTGGTTTTGAATTGAAGTTTGGCTAAATATATATACTGGTAAAATCGATATTACCATGACGACGATAAACAAGAAACTTTGAAATCAGTAAAAATGAAATTTTGCGCGTTTAAGATTTCGCATTGAAAATCCCACATAAATATGGTATATGGCATATATATTTTGCAAGAATAAAATAATTCTGTATGTTTGATTTCAAATAAATCGCAATTACATTTCAAACCTTACTATTTGTGTACTGGTATTAAATTGATCGAGAGATAAACACTGGTTTTGTGAAATTACTTCAAGAAAGTGTCAAAAAGTAGCTTGATGTTATGTTTGCACACCATACAATTTGTATTTACTTTCTCTTTTGCGATCTTGAGAACCACCTTTAATTTTTCCTAACATCGCTTCATGTGCAATTCTTGGGTAATTTTCTATTTCAATCGCTTTTGAAAAAATCTTAGGAACGGCTCGATGGATTTTTTTAAAACGTTGACCAAGCATGCTTACCGATGTGCAAAATATTATCTGAAAGTTTCATGGACATTGATTCACTGGAACGCCTTTAAATGCCACATACCATACTTTAAGATTTTCAATGCGAAATCTTAAACGCGCAAAATTTCATTTTTACTGATTTCAAAGTTTCTTGTTTATCGTCGTCATGGTAATATCGATCTTACCAGAAAATATATGCCAAACTTCAATTCAAAACCAGCTAGTAGTGAAAATTCCACGTTGATCTGACTTGGAGAAGTCAGACCGCTTTAAAGCCCATTGAAAAATATAGGTATGGTCTCCAGACTGAAACTGTATCGAATCACCTTATTTTCAATTGTCATTCTACACCGAGGTATAAAGTGAAATGACAGACTTTGCATTAATGCTTCACGTTTTTGTTAACTTCTAAGAAGTTTGTAGTCCATGACAACTTGCTTGGTGTCGAGAAAGAAGAATAAGAACACATATCAGTTCAAAAAAAAAACTTTTCTAAGGAAAGTATAAGTTTTAATTCGATGGAAGAATTTTTTGACAAATTCATGTGTATGGTTGAAGTCGTTTCGCGTGAGTGTTAATAATGTGTCGTAGCGGATTAAACCGGATTGAAAGATTTGGTTCAGTAATATAAGTAGTAACAATATACATGTAGAAATTATTACATTCTAAAAGTTTCACAGAGGAAGTTAATTGCGAACTTTCGCATTTTTTCTATAGATGTAATTAATGGCGAAATTTTTATTCATATATATATGTTGTGGTTCAATTTTATCCTTGGTTCAAATTTTATTTTCCATTGTTTTTGGCTATGGTAATGTATGATAATGAGTTTTAAACAAAGAAAAATAAAATTTGAACCAAGGATAAAATTGAACCACAACATATACTTTCCATGTGGTAGACTTTGTAAAGATCGGATTATACAATTTTTCTTTACTTCGAAAGCTTAGTCCACAGAATATTATTATTACTGATTACTATTATTATTTGAGCTTTTCCCAATTTAACTTAAAGAAATACAGCATACACGGTTTAACAGCCTGTTGTTAGTTAAATTTATCAGTGAAAAATGGTCATGTCGTTGATAAATTGTTTTTAAGTTGCAGGTAGCTGTTGGCAAACCGGTTTGACCAACGATAGACCAACGAAAATAACACTAACAATACACGGATCAAAACACTGACTTGATTATCAACAGCCAATATCATTTTTAATTAACTGACCAATGACAGCAGCAACCAGAAACATTAGTACCAACAACTGACGAATATATACCATGACATGATACTGAGAATAACTTCCGCTCATGTTGTCGAAACGTCAGTCATTGCCAACAACAACTGAGTTCTTCTCTACAAACTACTGATACTCCTGGGTTCAAGCCATTTGCTATGTACAGTATAACATATAGAATCAATCAATAAATAATCAATCAATCAATCAATCAATCAGTCAATCAATCTAATATATTAAGTTATGAATTCAAACCAAATATAGAATGAGCAAACGTTTTGTAATTTTCAGTTTCATTTTGTGAATCGTTTACTACAATGCGGCACCTTTATTTGGGCTGGAACTCATGCGGTGAAAGTATTTGCATTTGAAAAGATTGCCCCGCATGAGCCTCCATTGCAAGCTGGTGCCAGTCCAATCCTGAGAATATGAAAAACGTCCGGCTATTGATTGAATCAGTTACCTATATGTCCCGTTTCTCCATTTCCAGCGTCGTCGAGTAGTTAGAGCGCCGGACTTGAAATCCGGAGGTCCCGAGTTTAAGTTAGCTCGCTCTGACAACTAGATGGAGTTGTTTCACGGTAGACCCGAGTTCAACTCCTCGGCCACGCTTGTAAAATAGCCAACTCGTCTGCCTCCTGCCAGTTAGGATTTGTTCAGTTTGCAATATTTGTTTCCACATTTAAGTGGCATGCCTATGAATTAACTGGATAGCTAAGTGCTCGTCCAGTATAAACAACATTTACATTTTTTTTACATTTTCCTTAAGGCAAGCCTTCCCCGTATCTTTTCATGATCATTTTTCCGGCTCACAAAATCTTTAGTCTACTTTGCTACAATTACACTGATTTTGTACAGGGATTTCATGGAAGGAAAGCACAAGCCCCCTCAATTAAGGATAGGTGTGTGCCGCGAAACCCTGACCCTATTTAAGGGTAGAAAATCGAAAATTGACACCCTATTGAAGGGAAAAACGATAACTCAGAATTGTGTGCACAGGTCGTTTTGATTTCTTTCCTGGACATGGAAAGTTAAGCATCAGGCATAGTAAACTTGGCTGAGCCTAGTTTCATTAATACGCCGCTGATAACCATATCTTTTCCGTTAAGCTGGGTGGGGGCACAAGAGGCATGCTTTGTAACATTTTATATGCGATTGGCTCATTACGATTTTTGCATTGGAGACTTTAAGCAACCACGACTGCGACGACTACGAGAACGTTAAGAAACATTATAGCGTTATTGAGCGCAAACAATGACTGTGCACGTGCTATACACTTGGTATACAGTAAAATATCGCTTATAAGCCCTGGGCTTATACAACTTCGTAAGGTTCTTTGCGCTGGCAAGCAGAACATATTGTGATAAAGAACCTTTGTTCTATAGTCAATTTGGTGTAAATTTTTGAACATAATTGCCGTTGAGGAGCTGTGATACAGGAGGGGAATAATATTTTGTTTCCAAACTGGTTGCCTATAATCAGGTGCCGGCTTATAAGCGGCATATTACGCTATATTTTTTCGCCGTTCTTTGCACATTTATGACGCAAAATCATCTAATATAATTTGAGGCTTTGTGAGGAACGCGGACACTTCTTCTATCTGAACTGGAACTCCGTCCTTACAAATTTATTTAGCTCCTGGATGGTTTGTCCACACCGAATAAGCTAAGGTGATGGAAATTGAAGTCAAGTTTATAAAAACGGAAATCCAGTCTTTAACTGATGTTTTCCAAGGCGTCGCTGTCGTGGTTGCGCAACTTGGTCTTTAGCATCCTAAAAAAGAACTCTCTCATTCCCTTCTGGCGCCAGCAATAAATCAACGGATTTAATACAGCGTTGAGCATAGCAAACGTACGAGCCCAGGGTAAAAACACGTCATGTAAGCCACCGTAGCTGCCCGTCTTTGGCCTGAAAAGAAGGGCTAAAACCATGGGGACGAAGCTGCAGAAAAGAGCGCCAATAACGAATGCGGTGGTCCAGAATGCTTTGTTTTCTCTGGCGTACCTCTCTGCGTCATCTTGAATTTGTTGTTGCGCGTTGATAACTTTACGGTGGCGAATAATTTCACGGAGGAGAATAGCGTAAGAAATGAGTACAAAAAGAATACAGAATAGCACAATAAAGGCCATAAAGAAGCTTATGTACCAGTTCACTACAGTTTGAGAAGACATAAAAAGGCCAGTTTGGACAAGCAAGCAAAAGGCCCAAATTGTGATCGCCGCGACTAAGATTCTCTTCGGGGTGACTATTGTTAGGTAGCGCAAAGAATATTTAATAGCAATTAACCTTTCACTAGTCACTAGCGAGATATGAAGCACTGACAAAAACGACGCAAGGCCGAAAACCAAGTTGTGGATTTTTCGAAGCATGCAGTTGTTACGGACACCATTTAGCTGGAACGCCTTCCAGAAAATGAACGATGGTTGCACAACGAGCCCACAAAACATATCAGTGACTGCTAGACAGGCTAACAAGATGTTTGCGTTGGTCTGGAGTCCTGTTTTTCTTTTCACGGCTAGAATCACCAACAGGTTAAGCAGGACTGTGAAAGGGCAACTGATGCTGTTGACAATTATTGCGATGACATAACTCACTTCATTCAGTGTTGTGAAGTCGCCATTGTCGATGCCGTTGTGAAAACGATCCTCGCAGTCTGTTTGAGAAACGGCTTTACTGCTGTTGAGCTCGGTTGAGACATTTTGCTGAAATTTTGCCATGGCTTCTGCGAAATATTTCGCTAAGACGAAATCAACCGTCTGTTTATTTAGACATAGTTTTTCCACTATGAGCCGGATGGTGGTCTGATCTGTATTTTTAACGAATTTAAAGGTACCGGCTAACAATTAAAAACTTATATCATCATGCTTAATGGATTTTACCTTGACAAGTAAATTGAGTTTTAAGAGCCGAATGCTCTCAGGGATCCTCAGCAAAAAATGCTTTCCGGAAAAATATGGCTATTTGTTGAGAGCTAAAAAGTTTATCATTCAACATTTTGATTACAATTGAAGAATTGATTTTAAATTTTTCAAATAAAACATATGATTGTATTTTTTGTTATTTAGGGCCCCGTTTACACGGGTCCGGACAAATTTTTGCACGGACGAATTTTGTTCCTAGACCACGTGTTTACATGGATCCGTGCAAATTCTGTTACAGACTGCAGTGGTGTTAACACGGATCAGGTCCCAAACTTGCACACCTAGCCGTTCAAAAATTCGTCCAGTTCGGCCGGTCCCGTGTAAACGCAAGGTGGAACCGTGCAAGTTTTTGTCCGTGCAAAAATTTGTCCGGACCCGTGTAAACGGGGCCTAGGTCTGCCATTGTTCATCAATATTTTACTCAGTCGAAATCAACCTTTTTTACCGATGTCTTCAGTAAGGCTACCCAACGAGGGATGTTAAGAAATACTCCTGAAATGGTGTTACACTGTTTTTCCATATCATTTTAGTGTCTTTAAAGGAAACTATGTGAAAGCTAAATACAGTTTGAGCTTTTCGGTTACTTCAGCTAAACATTTCGACGGCAGAAAATTTTACGGAAAGGAATCTTATCCTCCGAATTTACTTGCTGCCTTCTCCTTTCTGAAAAATCCCAGCTGACCTTTTTTTTTTACCCAAAAACGACATCTTTATCCCTCGGAAAATAAAAGAAGTTAAATTGTCCGATTTTACGATAGTTTGACATGGGCGGGAAAGAAAATTCTCATTTTATTCTAATTCATTACAATTGTTCAAGGCGGCTAAGGCCTCAGAACAGCTTTTCCACTGAAACGATTCATTGGCTTCTCATTGTGACATCTGATGGGCTCTGATTTGTCATTCTGCTGAAAGGGTAACACTTTCAAACGTTTACCGGCACTCATGCCCAACTGAAGACTTTATTTTATTGGTTAATGGAGCTTGTCAGTAAATAAGCTTTTACCACCGGATTTAGGTTTTTTTGTGTTGAGAGTTTAAAAGCCGCTATGACAAATAAAGAACCACTTGTTGAAGCAGCATTAGTTGGGTCTTTTGTAAGTGTAGAATTCATTTAAATGTTTTCAGATAAACACAATGTTTTTATTGTAATGTCTAACACGAAAATTATGTTAGATTTTCCATCGCTTATGAGCATTTTGTTCAATCGAAACCAACTTTTTAATAGATGTTCTGTTAGTGTGAAATGATGGTCTGATTCGTCATTTTTCTGAACGTTCTGGCTGACAGTGAGAACAGTTACAAACTTATGTGATGCCTAATTTTTTTAATTTTATTGGTAAATTGAGTGTTTAAAATATGATTTAAGAGACCACAACAAAGCCTTTACCGCTAAATTTGGATTTTTGTTCAAAGTTTAACTGAAAAGACCACTTGTTTATGCAACAAAGCACCATTTCTCTTTTTTTAAGTGCTCAAAGTTTTCAGATGAAACAAATGCAGTTATTGTAATGCATTCTAGGAATATTAGCTATATGTGGAAAATTCAATATTTGTTCTGTTTTTCTTTTCTTTTTTTTTTTTAAGTTTTAAAAAATATTTTCAAAATTTGTTAGTTATTCTCTTCTGTTACAGAACCGTTTCTCGCTATCAGTTATTTTGCCGAATATATCGATATTTCCAAAATTAACTTTGCGAGTACAAATGTTAAAATTCTCTTTATTATGGCGAACATAATGATAATAATTGAATTCAGTTCATGAGGAACTCAGATGCATAACAGCTCTTGAATTTTCTTGAATTTACCTTGCAGTGTACTGAATCACAGGACAAACATGCAAAATTTTAATTTTCTTTATTGCGCCGGTTTGTTTTCAGTTTCAACCTGATCTTGTTATTTTGTGCTTTAAGCGCACATGAAATAAAATTTCACTACCATTTGTTTTCCTGTTATCTTCAAGTTGAAGTTTCAAGATCTATTTTGAAGGGAAAATCAGTACAACGTCACTTGACGAGCGGGAAATGTCACAAATTTCAGGTCCCGGAGTAAATTTTCAAACCGCGGCTAACAATTAAAGGGCCTTCTCACGCAAACGACGAAAACCTCTAAAATTGCAATAATTATAGTCAAAATACTGACGTAAAAATACGCAGCCGTGTTACATAACTTTATCCTGAATAAATTGTTAACTGATATGCGAAAGTCATCTCACAAATCTAAGCTTTTAAATAAAATATTTGCCGGCAAATAGGATTTTTATGTCTTCTCTCTCATGCTTTGTGAGTATTGGGTTTTGGGGAGGAGAATTATGCAAACCCCCCTCCCAGGTTGAGCTTGGGTCACGTGACTAAGCTGGCCATGTGCTTGCCATTTGCCTCGGTTGATTGCAGTGAAGTAGTTTATTATTGCCCAGTAAACAGAGCTCAGGCAGTGCAGCACTAAGGTATTCGATTCTGGGGCAGGGAGAGAAGGCATAAAAGTGTTTTTCCTAGCGCGCGGTCAAAAGAGCGTCTAATAACATGTAATTTTTGCACGTAAAAACGTAAAAAATGTGGTAATAAAAATTCACTTCATGTGCATTTTAACCAGATGCCCAGTTTACAGATTAACGTACACAATTTATCGCTAGCAATCACTAATACGTGTTTATAATATTCTCGTTCCCAGAGTCGCCTTGCCCTCTTAGCCGCCGGAGCCCGACTCCGAGGACAATTTGTCTTCGTGCTCAGTTTCCGGCGGCTTAGAGGGCAGGGCGACTCTGGGAACGAGAGTGGTGTGCCCATGAGCAGTTGGTCCATGAGATGGATGAGCTTTGGCCAACGATTTAGTGATAATCCGAGCTAGGTGGCGATTAATTGTTTGATGCCACCTTACATGTACATTTAATAAAAGTGAATAAGTGGCAAATGACCGCAAACGAAAATGCTGCTTTAATATTTGCGTAGGATCTAGAGAAGATCTAACCAAAAATGTGAATACAAATAAAGTATATGTAAGCAAGGCTGATACAAGGTAGAATAGTTAAAGTGTCCACATCCCAAATTTTTATATTTTCTCACCAGCTGAATCGAAATGTCACCCAAGGACTCTCTGCGAAAAAAATTTTGCGACTTGCACAAAACGTGATTTGTTAAATAATGTTAATGTATATGGCTAGGCTGGGCCTAACAGCGTAGCTCTCTGAACAGAAAGCCGATGATAAGCTTAATTAAGGTGAAAGGTCGGAAGCACAAAAATTAAGATTGACGACCGGGCTGTTTTTCAATTTTAGCAATTCTCAAAAACAGTATTATTTACACGACCGTCTGCACAGTACATTTAGACCGTACAAAATTTCATAAAAACAACTTTTTCTCGATCTAGAATAACTAATGACTAATTTCCGAATAAAATACACCTGTTGCGTATCGAAAATTGCCCGAGAAACTGATTTGGAAATCAAAATTGCGAAAAATACACAAACATATTTGCATAAGGCGAAGTGATTTATTTGTTTACATAAAATCGCTTTTCAACCTATTTATTGAATGAACAAACACATGAAAAAGGACAACAAAATCTTCTATTGAAAAATTTTATTCAAATATCTATTAGTTTATGTTTAAAAGCAAAACGCATGCCATTTATAGCGCATCAAGGCCGAGCTGTCCTCGATGAAATTCAAGATATTAACACGACTGAATTTGAGCACATTTTATAAACATTTCTCCAAAACTAACGAGAAAACAAAGAAAAAGTCAATCACAAATTGATATCAACATAAATTCCCATCGAAAAATGTGATTTCTTTTACCTTTAAAGGGAACCTCCATTGTTATAACAAATTGACGTTAAATTGTTGGAAACAAAGTCTAAATTATTAATTTTTAAGAAACAGTTGCAAATATAATTTTAACAATAGCGGCAACCGTAACACGTCATAAATATTCAAATTGCGGCGCGCGGGCAATTTAAATGCGAAACTGGGCGGTATTTATATCCATTTTATTTGTACACTAAAATTATATTTGCACCTGTTTTTTTAAAATTTAAAATTTCAACTTTATTTCCAACAATTTAACGTCAATTTGTCCTGACAACGGAGGTTCCCTTTAAGTCACTCGCTGCTTGGAAATTCTTTAAAACTCCGCTTCTTCGGTTCTGAAATCTGAACAGGAAATTGACAAAAACGTATGAAGTTCCTCGAAGCAAGATTTCATCCCTGAAAGCTCTTCTTTTTCCACTATAGCGGCTTCTGAGTATCCCTTAATTAGTATCCCTGTCTTGAGTAGCAAACCACGAAAAAATGCAGGGAAAACAACGTTGCAAATGTTTTTCTCCGCTAAACACAACAAGAACTGCAGCTGACTTGACATTGGCCATGTATCCGCGCGAAAAACAAAGCCTCGTTTTCAAAATTCCTAAGATCCCGGATAAAGCGTGACGTCATACGCGCATGTTTTGCGATGTTATACGCGTACGGGAGCTAGCACTGCCCAACGGACACACGCACGGACGCGCCCGCGAAATACTTCGCTAGCCGTGACCATGAAAAATGACGGGCATAGGTTCTATGAGTATGGAGCTAAGCGAGCGGGCTTTCGGCCCACGAGAGCTCCGCTAAAAAAATTGAAACCTGCGCCATTTTGGCTCACCATTCGCTTTAGTCCTCTCTCGGTCTGCAAAGGAGCTGTGATGTGCATTAAGGAACACGTGACTTCAGACTTGCTCCCACTTGGAAGTTCGTCGCTGTGATATAGCGAAAAAAAATGTTTGAAAGATGTTGACCACTTAGTTCTTCAATATTGTCACTTTCCGATTCGCGAAAGCTTTCTTCTGTCGATGACATTGCCAAACAACACGCGTTCCTGAATCTACGTCACAATGTGAACCTGTCGGCCTAAATCAGCGGGGCGAGCGGGCCGCAAAAATATTGGATTTTGAAGATAATGAAACAATTATAAAACAAGCAAGCATGCATATGCTTTGTAATATACACTGATGGGATTGGTTAATTACGATTTTTGCATTAGAGACTTTAGGCAACCACGACTGCGACGACTACGAGAACGTGAAAAACATTATAGCGTTATTGAGTGCAAACAATGACTGTGCACGTGCTATACACTTGGTATACCGTAAAATGCCGCTTATAAGCCCTGAGCTTTTACAACTTCGTGAGGTTTCTTTGCGCTGGCAAGCAGAGCATATTGTGATAAAGAACCTTTGTTTGTTCTATAGTTAATTTGGTGTAAATTTTTGTAAATAATTGCTGTCGAGGAGCTGTGATATACGAGGGAATAATGGTTTGTTATCAAACTGGAGGACCTATAATCGAGTGGGATTATAAGTGGCATGTTACGTTATTTATTTTCCGTTCTTTGCACAACTACGACGAAAAATCACCAAATTTGAGGTTTTGTGAGGAACGCAGACATTTCTTCCATCTGAGCTTGAACTCCGTTTGTCCGTCCTTACAAATTTATTTAGCTCTTGGATGGTTTGGCCACACCGAATAAGGTGATGGAAATTGAAGTCAAGTTTATAAAAACGGAAATCCAGTCTTAAACTAACGTTTTCTAGTCGTCGCTGTCGTGGCCAGTGCGTAACTTGATCATTAGCATCCTAAAAAAGAACTCTTTCATTTTCTTCTGGCGCCAGCAATAAATCATCGGATTTAATAAAGCGTTGAGCATAGCAAACGTACGAGCCCAGGGCATAAACACGTCATGTAAGCCTCCGTAGCCGCCCGTCTTTGGCTTGAAAAGAAGGGCTAAAAGCAAGGGGACGAAGCTGCAGAGAAGAGCGCCAACAAGGAATGCGGTGGTCCAGAATGTTTTGTTTTCTCTGGCGTACCTCTCTGCGTCATCTTGAATTTGGTGTTGCGCGTTGATCATTTTACGGTGGCGAATAATTTCACGGAGGAGAATAGCGTAAGAAATGAGTACAAAAAGAATACAGAATAGCACAACAAAGGCCTTAAAGAAGCCTATGTACCGGCTTACTACAGTTTGAAGAGACATAAAAAGGCCAGTTTGGACAAGCAAGCAAAGGGCCCAAATTGTGATCACCGCGACTAAGATTCTCTTCGGGGTGACTATTGTTAGGTAGCGCAAAGAATATTTAATAGCAATTAACCTTTCACTAGTCACTAGCGAGATATGAAGCACTGACAAAAACGACGCAAGGCCGAAAACCAAGTTGTGGATTTTTCGAAGCATGCAGTTGTTACGGACACCATTTAGCTGGAACGCCTTCCAGAAAATGAACGATGGTTGCACAACGAGCCCACAAAACATATCAGTGACTGCTAGACAGGCTAACAAGATGTTTGCGTTGGTCTGGAGTCCTGTTTTTCTTTTCACGGCTAGAATCACCAACAGGTTAAGCAGGACTGTGAAAGGGCAACTGATGCTGTTGACAATTATTGCGATGACATAACTCACTTCATTCAGTGTTGTGAAGTCGCCATTGTCGATGCCGTTGTGAAAACGATCCTCGCAGTCTGTTTGAGAAACGGCTTTACTGCTGTTGAGCTCGGTTGAGACATTTTGCTGAAATTTTGCCATAGCTTCTGCGAAATATTTCGCTCAGACGAAATTAACCGTCTTTTTATTTAGACATAGTTTTTCCACTATGAGCCGGATGGTGGTCTGATCTGTATTTTTAACGAATTTAAAGGTACCGGCTAACAATTAAAAACTTATATCGTCATGCTTAATGGATTTTACCTTGACAAGTAAATTGAGTTTTAAGAGTCGAATGCTCTCAGGGATCCTCAGCAAAAAGTGCTTTCCGGAAAAATATGGCTATTTGTCGAGAGTTAAAAAGTTTATCATTCAACATTTTGATTACAATTGAAGAATTGATTTTAAATTTTTCAAATAAAACATATGATTGTATTTTTTGTTGTTTAGGTTTGCCATTGTTCATCAATATTTTGCTCAGTCTAAATCAACCTTTTTACCGATGTCTTACTAAGGCTACCCAACGAGGGATGTTAAGAAATACTCCTGAAATGGTGTAACACTGTTTTTCCATATCATTTTAGTTTCTTTAAAGGAAACTATGTGAAAGCTAAATACAGTTTGAGCTTTTCGGTTACTTCAGCTGAACATTTTGACGGCAGAAAATTTTACGGAAAGGAATCTTATCTCGCGAATTTACTTGCTGCCTTCTCCTTTCTGAAAAATCCCAGCTGACCTTTTTTTTTTACCCAAAAACGACATCTTTGTCCCTCGGAAAATAAAAGACGTTAAATTGTCCGATTTTACGATAGTTTGAGGCGGGAAAGAAAATTCTCATTTTATTCTAATTCATTACAATTGTTCAAGGCGGCTAAGGCCTCAGAACAGCTTTTCCACTGAAACGATTCATTGGCTTCTCATTGTGACATCTGATGGGCTCTGATTTGTCATTCTGCTGAAAGGGTAACACTTTCAAACGTTTACCGGCACTCCTGCCCAATTAAGACTTTATTTTATTGGTTAATGGAGCTTGTCAGTAAATAAGCTTTTACCACCGGATTTGTTTTTTTTTGTGTTGAGAGTTTAAAAGCCGCTATGACAAATAAAGAACCACTTGTTGAAGCAGCATTAGTTGGGTCTTTTGTAAGTGTAGAATTCATTTAAAAGTTTTCAGATAAACACAATGTTTTTATTGTAATGTCTACCACGAAAATTATGTTAGATTTTCCATCGCTTATGAGCATTTTGTTCAATCGAAACCAACTTTTTAATAGATGTTCTGTTAGTGTGAAATGATGGTCTGATCTGTCATTTTTCTGAACGTTTTGGCTGACAGTGAGAACAGTTACAAACTTATGTGATGCTAAATTTTTTTAATTTTATTGGTAAATCGAGTGTTTAAAATATGGTTTAAGAGACCGCAACAAAGCCTTTACCGCTAAATTTGGATTTTTGTTCAAAGTTTAACTGAAAAGACCACTTGTTTATGCAACAAAGCATCATTTCTCTTTTTTTAAGTGCTCAAAGTTTTCAGATGAAACACATGCAGTTATTGTAATGCATTCTAGGAATATTAGCTATATGTGGAAAATTCAATATTTGTTCTGTTTTTATTTTCTTTTTCTCTTTTTTAAGTTTTAAAAAATATTTTCAAAATTTGTTAGTTATTCTCTTCTGTTACAGAACCGTTTCTCGCTATCAGTTATTTTGCCGAATATATCGATATTTCCAAAATTAATTTTGCGAGTACAAATGTTAAAATTCTCTTTATTATAGCAAACATAATGATAATAATTGAATTCAGTTCATGAGAAACTCAGATGCATAACAGCTCTTGAATTTTCTTGAATTTACCTTGCAGTGTACTGAATCACAGGACAAACATGCAAAATTTTAATTTTCTTTATTGCGCCGGTTTGTTTTCAGTTTCAACCTGATCTTGTTATTTTGTGCTTTAAGCGCACGTGAAATAAAATTTCACTACCATTTGTTTTCCTGTTATCTTCAAGTTGAAGTTTCAAGAACTATTTTGAAGGGAAAATCAGTACAACGTCACTTGACGAGCGGGAAATGTCACAAATTTCAGGTCCCGGAGTAAATTTTCAAACCGCGGCTAACAATTAAAGGGCCTTCTCACGCAAACGACGAAAACCTCTAAAATTGCAATAATTATAGTCAAAATACTGACGTAAAAATACGCAGCCGTGTTACATAACTTTATCCTGAATAAATTGTTAACTGATATGCGAAAGTCATCTCACAAATCTAAGCTTTTAAATAAAATATTTGCCGGCAAATAGGATTTTTATGTCTTCTCTCTCAAGCTTTGTGAGTATTATGCGAACCCCCCTCCCAGGTTGAGCTTGGGTCACGCGACTAAGCAGGCCATGTGCTTGCCATTCGTCTCGGTTGATTGCAGTGAAGTAGTTTATTATTGCCCAGTAAACAGAGCTCAGGCAGTGCAGCACTAAGGGATTCGATTCTGGGGCAGGGGGAAAATGGCATAAAAGTGTTTTTCCCAGCGCGCGGTCAAAAGAGTGTCTAATGACATGTAATTTTTGCACGTAAAAACGTAAAAAATGTGGTAATAAAAATTCACTTCATGTGCATTTTAACCAGATGCCCAGTTTACAGATTAACGTACACAATTTATCGCTAGCAATCACTAATACGTGTTTATAATATTCTCGTTCCCAGAGTCGCCCTGCTCTCTTAGCCGCCGGAGCCCGAGTCCGAGGACAATTTGTCTTCGTGCTCAGTTTCCGGCGGCTTAGAGGGCAGGGCGACTCTGGGAACGAGAGTGGTGTGCCCATGAGCAGTTGGTCCATGAGATGGATGAGCTTTGGCCAACGATTTAGTGATAATCCGAGCTAGGTGGCGATTAATTGTTTGATGCCACCTTACATGTACATTTAATAAAAGTGAATAAGTGGCAAATGACCGCAAACGAAAATGCTGCTTTAATATTTGCGTAGGATCTAGAGAAGATCTAACCAAAAATGTGAATACAAATAAAGTATATGTAAGCAAGGCTGATACAAGGTAGAATAGTTAAAGTGTCCACATCCCAAATTTTTATATTTTCTCACCAGCTGAATCGAAATGTCACCCAAGGACTCTCTGCGAAAAAAATTTTGCGACTTGCACAAAACGTGATTTGTTAAATAATGTTAATGTATATGGCTAGGCTGGGCCTAACAGCGTAGCTCTCTGAACAGAAAGCCGATGATAAGCTTAATTAAGGTGAAAGGTCGGAAGCACAAAAATTAAGATTGACGACCGGGCTGTTTTTCAATTTTAGCAATTCTCAAAAACAGTATTATTTACACGACCGTCTGCACAGTACATTTAGACCGTACAAAATTTCATAAAAACAACTTTTTCTCGATCTAGAATAACTAATGACTAATTTCCGAATAAAATACACCTGTTGCGTATCGAAAATTGCCCGAGAAACTGATTTGGAAATCAAAATTGCGAAAAATACACAAACATATTTGCATAAGGCGAAGTGATTTATTTGTTTACATAAAATCGCTTTTCAACCTATTTATTGAATGAACAAACACATGAAAAAGGACAACAAAATCTTCTATTGAAAAATTTTATTCAAATATCTATTAGTTTATGTTTAAAAGCAAAACGCATGCCATTTATAGCGCATCAAGGCCGAGCTGTCCTCGATGAAATTCAAGATATTAACACGACTGAATTTGAGCACATTTTATAAACATTTCTCCAAAACTAACGAGAAAACAAAGAAAAAGTCAATCACAAATTGATATCAACATAAATTCCCATCGAAAAATGTGATTTCTTTTACCTTTAAAGGGAACCTCCATTGTTATAACAAATTGACGTTAAATTGTTGGAAACAAAGTCTAAATTATTAATTTTTAAGAAACAGTTGCAAATATAATTTTAACAATAGCGGCAACCGTAACACGTCATAAATATTCAAATTGCGGCGCGCGGGCAATTTAAATGCGAAACTGGGCGGTATTTATATCCATTTTATTTGTACACTAAAATTATATTTGCACCTGTTTTTTTAAAATTTAAAATTTCAACTTTATTTCCAACAATTTAACGTCAATTTGTCCTGACAACGGAGGTTCCCTTTAAGTCACTCGCTGCTTGGAAATTCTTTAAAACTCCGCTTCTTCGGTTCTGAAATCTGAACAGGAAATTGACAAAAACGTATGAAGTTCCTCGAAGCAAGATTTCATCCCTGAAAGCTCTTCTTTTTCCACTATAGCGGCTTCTGAGTATCCCTTAATTAGTATCCCTGTCTTGAGTAGCAAACCACGAAAAAATGCAGGGAAAACAACGTTGCAAATGTTTTTCTCCGCTAAACACAACAAGAACTGCAGCTGACTTGACATTGGCCATGTATCCGCGCGAAAAACAAAGCCTCGTTTTCAAAATTCCTAAGATCCCGGATAAAGCGTGACGTCATACGCGCATGTTTTGCGATGTTATACGCGTACGGGAGCTAGCACTGCCCAACGGACACACGCACGGACGCGCCCGCGAAATACTTCGCTAGCCGTGACCATGAAAAATGACGGGCATAGGTTCTATGAGTATGGAGCTAAGCGAGCGGGCTTTCGGCCCACGAGAGCTCCGCTAAAAAAATTGAAACCTGCGCCATTTTGGCTCACCATTCGCTTTAGTCCTCTCTCGGTCTGCAAAGGAGCTGTGATGTGCATTAAGGAACACGTGACTTCAGACTTGCTCCCACTTGGAAGTTCGTCGCTGTGATATAGCGAAAAAAAATGTTTGAAAGATGTTGACCACTTAGTTCTTCAATATTGTCACTTTCCGATTCGCGAAAGCTTTCTTCTGTCGATGACATTGCCAAACAACACGCGTTCCTGAATCTACGTCACAATGTGAACCTGTCGGCCTAAATCAGCGGGGCGAGCGGGCCGCAAAAATATTGGATTTTGAAGATAATGAAACAATTATAAAACAAGCAAGCATGCATATGCTTTGTAATATACACTGATGGGATTGGTTAATTACGATTTTTGCATTAGAGACTTTAGGCAACCACGACTGCGACGACTACGAGAACGTGAAAAACATTATAGCGTTATTGAGTGCAAACAATGACTGTGCACGTGCTATACACTTGGTATACCGTAAAATGCCGCTTATAAGCCCTGAGCTTTTACAACTTCGTGAGGTTTCTTTGCGCTGGCAAGCAGAGCATATTGTGATAAAGAACCTTTGTTTGTTCTATAGTTAATTTGGTGTAAATTTTTGTAAATAATTGCTGTCGAGGAGCTGTGATATACGAGGGAATAATGGTTTGTTATCAAACTGGAGGACCTATAATCGAGTGGGATTATAAGTGGCATGTTACGTTATTTATTTTCCGTTCTTTGCACAACTACGACGAAAAATCACCAAATTTGAGGTTTTGTGAGGAACGCAGACATTTCTTCCATCTGAGCTTGAACTCCGTTTGTCCGTCCTTACAAATTTATTTAGCTCTTGGATGGTTTGGCCACACCGAATAAGGTGATGGAAATTGAAGTCAAGTTTATAAAAACGGAAATCCAGTCTTAAACTAACGTTTTCTAGTCGTCGCTGTCGTGGCCAGTGCGTAACTTGATCATTAGCATCCTAAAAAAGAACTCTTTCATTTTCTTCTGGCGCCAGCAATAAATCATCGGATTTAATAAAGCGTTGAGCATAGCAAACGTACGAGCCCAGGGCATAAACACGTCATGTAAGCCTCCGTAGCCGCCCGTCTTTGGCTTGAAAAGAAGGGCTAAAAGCAAGGGGACGAAGCTGCAGAGAAGAGCGCCAACAAGGAATGCGGTGGTCCAGAATGTTTTGTTTTCTCTGGCGTACCTCTCTGCGTCATCTTGAATTTGGTGTTGCGCGTTGATCATTTTACGGTGGCGAATAATTTCACGGAGGAGAATAGCGTAAGAAATGAGTACAAAAAGAATACAGAATAGCACAACAAAGGCCTTAAAGAAGCCTATGTACCGGCTTACTACAGTTTGAAGAGACATAAAAAGGCCAGTTTGGACAAGCAAGCAAAGGGCCTAAATTGTGATCACCGCGACTAAGATTCTCTTCGGGGTGACTATTGTTAGGTAGCGCAAAGAATATTTAATAGCAATTAACCTTTCACTAGTCACTAGCGAGATATGAAGCACTGACAAAAACGACGCAAGGCCGAAAACCAAGTTGTGGATTTTTCGAAGCATGCAGTTGTTACGGACACCATTTAGCTGGAACGCCTTCCAGAAAATGAACGATGGTTGCACAACGAGCCCACAAAACATATCAGTGACTGCTAGACAGGCTAACAAGATGTTTGCGTTGGTCTGGAGTCCTGTTTTTCTTTTCACGGCTAGAATCACCAACAGGTTAAGCAGGACTGTGAAAGGGCAACTGATGCTGTTGTCAATTATTGCGATGACATAACTCACTTCATTCAGTGTTGTGAAGTCGCCATTGTCGATGCCGTTGTGAAAACGATCCTCGCAGTCTGTTTGAGAAACGGCTTTACTGCTGTTGAGCTCGGTTGAGACATTTTGCTGAAATTTTCCCATGGCTCGCTTCTGCGGAATATTTCGCTCAGACGAAATCAACCGTCTTTTTATTTAGACATAGTTTTTCCACTATGAGCCGGATGGTGGTCTGATCTGTATTTTTAACGAATTTAAAGGTACCGGCTAACAATTAAAAACTTATATCATCATGCTTAATGGATTTTACCTTGACAAGTAAATTGAGTTTTAAGAGCCGAATGCTCTCAGGGATTCTCAGCAAAAATTGCTTTCCGGAAAAATATGGCTATTTGTTGAGAGTTAAAAAGTTACAGTTATGTTTAGGACCTCTTTATCATTCAACATTTTGATTACAATTGAAGAATTGATTTTAAATTTTTCAAATAAAACATATGATTGTATTTTTTGTTATTTAGGTTTGCCATTGTTCATCAATATTTTTCTCAGTCTAAATCAACCTTTTTACCGATGTTTTACTAAGGCTACCCAACGAGGGATGTTAAGAAATACTCCTGAAATGGTGTTACACTGTTGTTCCATATAATTTTAGTGTCTTTAAAGGAAACTATGTGAAAGCCAAATACAGTTTGAGCTTTACGGTTCTTTTAGGATTTTAGCTAAATATTTCGACAGCAGAAAATTTTACGGGAAGGAATCTTATCCTCCGAATTTACTGACCGCCTTCTCCTTTCTGAAAATCCTTGCTGACCTTATTTTGTACCCCCAAAACGACATTTTTATCCGATGTTACGATAGTTTGAGGCTGGAAAGAAACTTCTAATTTTTATTCTAATTCATTACGATTGTTTAAGACGGCTAAGGCCTCAGAACAGCTTTTCCAGCGAAACGATTCGTTGGCTTCTCATTGTGACATCTGATGGTCTGATTTGTCAGTCTACTGAAAGGCTAACACTTTCAAACGTTTACCGGCACTCATGCCCAATTATGACTTTATTTTATTGGTTAATGGAGCTTGTCAGTAAATAAGCTTTTACCACCGGATTTGGGTTTTCTTGTGTTGAGAGTTTAAAAGTTGGATCTGTCCACGAGAAGGACCTATATTCAATGACTGTCAAGCAACACCGAAAACTATGTCTATATTCGAAACTATATCCAAAAACTATCCGAAGATTATTCACCGAAAACGAATTTTGTCCCTCTGTCCACGTTGGTTTTTATGCTAAAACTGACTAGAAAAACCTAAATGCTTTTCTTTTAACACTAGAGAGTTGGCACCTTCGACTGGACAATCTTTTTATAAGCAAAATGTCAACGCTAGTTCATTAGTCCCTTTGTCCAGACTTATCTGAAGTAGATACGATACAAGTTACACATAACATTAACAAAACATTTCAGCCGGGCAACGCTAGTTCATTAGTCCTTTTGTCCATTTCTCTCCCCTTGATATGACGCAGCATATCAACTTGTCTACACGAAAGAAGGAGAGAATGTCTCTAAGCCCTAAAAGGTCCTCTAAATCGACGTCGATGACATTGTCACCAAAGTTCGTTAACAAGCGCCTCGCCGTCTCATGTTGTCATCGTCCTGCTTTTGTTCCATTTTCTCCAGACGTTTCCTCACTGTAACTCCAGCGGACATAGCTTCGAAATGGGTCTGGTTAACTGGCTTTTCCCCACTTGGACTTTCGCGACTCTTACATGATGATCTTTTCCTTGATATACCTCGACGACCCTTCCTAGAGGCCAATGCCCGCGTGGTGTGTTGGGCGATATGACTAACACGACATCTCCTGTTTGAAGGTCTCGTTCCTCTTTCAGCCATTTTTTTCTGTTGCTGAGACTTGGGATCCATTCTCTGAGCCAACGATGCCAGAAATGCCTAACTAGCTCCTGGACTCTTCTCCATCTTTTCTTGAGACTATAGTTAGTCTCGTCTACGGACTCTGGGGCGAATTGGCCTCCAATTTGACCAATCAGAAAATGGTTTGGTGTCAGTGGTATATCATCTTCAGGGTTTGCTGATTGGTACGTGAGGGGTCTTGAATTCAATAAAGCTTCTGCCCCTGTGAATGCTGTTGTCAATTCTTCATCTGTTATATCTGCATTGCCCAGTACTGCATTCACAGCCCGCTTTGCAGCTTTAATCATCGTCTCGTGTACGCCCCCGAAGTGTGGGGCTAGTGGCGGATTGAAGTGCCATACGACTCCCTTGTTTGCTGTTGACTGGGCAATTTTGTTTGGATCCAGCGCCTCAACCAATTCTTGCAATTCTCTCTCGGCCGCGACAAAGTTCGTGCCATTGTCAGATAACATCTCTCTAGGTAGTCCTCTTCGATTAACCATCCTATAGAAGGCGTTTAGGAACGAGTCGGTGTCAAGTCCAAAGGCCATCTCAAGGTGAACCGCCCTTGTGGCTAAGCAGGTAAATAAGCACAAATATCGCTTTTGTCTTCGAGTTCGTCTTCCTTGAATTGTGACGAAAGGTCCCCCAAAATCCACAGCTGTTTGCGCAAAAGGTCGGAGGGATAACCGAAGTCTGATCTGTGGAAGGGGTGCCATAATTTGTTTCGCAGCTTTGGCCTTCCGCCTGCGGCACTCGTTGCACTCCTTCTCCCATTCTCGAATTTCTTCTCGTCCTGACACTAACCAGAATCGAGTCGATAGAACTGCTAGCGTCTGATTCGTTCCACTTGCATGATTTCCCTCTTCGTGAAAGTACTTAACGATCAACTTTGTGACTTGATGCTTGCGAGGAAGAATTATCGGGAAACGAGCATCATGAGATAGGAACTCTGCATACTTTAGTCGACTGTCACACCTCATCTGACCCTCTTCGTCCAATCGTGGCCGTAAAGCAAGTATTTTACTGTTCTTCGGTAACTCCTTTTGGCGTTGAAGGGCCAAATACTCTTCAGGAAAGGCTTCTCGTTGGGCACTTCTAATGACATGAACCTCTGTGTCCTCGATTTCACTTGGCTTTAATTCTCCATTTTGTCTCGCGCGACATCTACAGTTATCCACGAAACGATGGACCCACGCGTGAACTCTCGTAAATCTTTTCCAATCTGAGAAACGTTTGGGGTTTAAACGCCATGATTGGTCCTCTTGGTTAATAGTAATCATTGCTCGCTCTTCATAACGATCATTGACTTGTTCTGGTAATTCTGAATTTGACTTCTTTACTTCTACTTTCGCAGCTTCTTGTTCTATGGCTATTTTGTTAACTGGCCACTCCGGTTCCTCTTGCACCAGGAAATCCGGTCCAGTCCACCATTTCTCGTTTTTGACCAGTTCTGACAGTTTTAGTCCCCTCGTCAGTAAGTCTGCTGGGTTCTTGTCGGTTGGGACGTATCGCCACTGTTTTGGGTCTGTTGCAGTCTGGATCTCCCCAACACGGTTTGCTACGAAAGGTTTGAAAGAGCGGCTTCTTCCTCTAATCCACCAAAGTACATTCATGCTATCCGACCAGAAAGTTGCTTGATCCAAACTGGCGTTCAAAACTCTTGAAATGGACTCTGCCATTCTTAATCCTAGAACTGCGGCCATCAACTCCAGTCGTGGAATGCTTGTAGCTGCAAGGGGTGCTACTCTTGACTTTGCGACCACAAACCTTTTAGATATTGCTCCGCTCTTGTAGGTTGCTCTTGAGTAGACAACCGCTCAATAGGCGTCTTGTGATGCGTCCACGAAAGTATGTAATGTTTGCGACAACATTTCTTCCTCTTGTCCTAAACGTAGACATCGAGGAACTTTGATAATAGGCAGGTCTTCTAATTCTTTGAACCATTTACGCGCTTTACTGGCTAGATCTCCCAGGAATAAGTCGTCCCAGTCCATCCCAGCGGTCCACATTTCTTGAAGTAAGATTTTGGCGCGAATACTAAATGGTGCTAAAAAGCCAACCGGATCAAATAACTTGGCGATCTTCTTGAGGAAGTTCCGTTTAGTAAACGGAAAGTCTTTCTCCGGAGGGTTGGCGTTGAACGTGAAAACGTATTCTCCAGGCAACCACGTGACTCCAAGTGTTTTCACCATCGGTAGTCCATCGCTCGCTAGGTGGACTTCTAATGCTCTGCTCTCTGCAGGTATTCTTTCGAGCACCTTGGTCGAATTTGATAGCCACTTATGAGCTTGCATCCCTGCCTTGGACCAGAGCTGATTTAATTCTTCGTAGAGCTTGATGCCTTGACTTTCGTCTGCGACTGAGTCCATACTGTCGTCCATATAGGTTGATTTCAGCACTGTCTCTGCGGCCATTGGGAACTCGTCTTTGTGTTTTTCTGCATGCGTCTGAGCAACAAATTGGGCTTGAAACGGTGAGGAGTTAATTCCAAAAACGACTCGATTGAACTAGTATTCGTCCGGTGCTCTCTCTTGATTCAATGTTCTCCACAAGAAACGCTGATATGGTCGATCTTTGGGGGCGACTTCAATCCTCAAATACATTTCAGCGATATCACACATCAATGCCACCGGGTTTTTTCGGAAACGAAGTAGAACATCTGTTAATTCTCTCTGTAACTTTGGACCTTGGTAGATGGCGTCGTTTAGGGAGACTCCTTTAAACTTAGCAGAAGCATCAAATACGATGCGAGTCTTTGTCGTTGTTCGGTCTGGCCTTACAACCGGGAAGTGAGGCAAGTACCACGTCCCTGGGGGGCTCCTCTCTGTGCGGTCCACTCTGCGGATGTATCCCTTCTCAAGGTACTGGTTGATGTTGTTGGTATAGGCCTCGCCTATTTCTGGATTGTTCAGCAACCGCTTTTCAGTGCTTAATAGGCGGCGCAGTGCCATTTCGTAATTATTTGGTAATGCAGGTTCGTCATCCTTCCAGGGAATTGCAACTTGATATCTGCCATCAACATGTCTAATTGATTCTTCCAGTTTCTTTAGAGAAGCTTGCTCGTCTATGGTCAACGGGTGGAACTCTGTTGATGTCCCATAATTTTCGATTTCCCAGAATCTTCGAAGCAAGCCGCTTATCTCGTGTGAGTTTTCTTGCCGCTCTCTGACAAAGTAAGTGTGTGTGAAATTGGTCTGCAGGTCTCCGCTTCTCTGGGTGTTGGCAGGTCCCACGCACGTCCATCCTAAGGGGGTTAATCTGGCTACTGACTCGCCTAGTCTTCCTTTGACATCCTTGAAAGAATAGTGCAGATCGACGTGATCAACTCCTATTAAAATATCCACCAGGGGTTGTGGTCCAGGTTTCGGGAACTGGATTCCTCTCAGGTGTGGCCACTTGTTAGCATGCTTTCTCCAATCGATTGCCTCTAAGTTTCCTGTGACCTTTTCGGTAGTGAATGCACTGAGAGTTTTGTTCACGCTGCCGTCCAAACTCTCGAGTTCAACATCAACGGGCATAGTCTCAAACGTTTCAGTTTGACCGTTCAGAACGTTCACAGTCACTCTCCGCGAATCTCCTTGAAGTCCGAGTTCAGTTGCCAAGTCAGCATTTATGTATGTCTTGGTTGAAGCTTCGTCAAGTAAGGCATTCACTTTGATTGCACGATTACGATTTTTAAGAATCACAGGAACTGTTCGCAGAGCAAGAAAGCTTGATTGTGTTTCCTCTACTGTTGTAGTTGTGTGTGATCTCTCTGCTTGTTTGTCACCAGGTTCCCGAGGGGGTAACACAACCAATGGCACTTTTTCGTTTTCAGGTTCCGTTTCACTTTTAGTGCTTGATATTCCATGAGCTGCCTCGTTGTTGGTCCAGTCCCAACCGGAAGTCTTTGATCTGCTTGAGCTTTTTCTTTGCTTACGTGCAAGAGTCTATTGTGATTGTCTTTGCAGTCGTTTATTCCACACTCTCTACTTCTGATACACGCTTGACCGCGGTGGTCTCCTCCTAGGCAGCGAAAACACAGCTTCAAGCGTTTTGCGGTATCCCATCTTTCTTGAACTGGCAATTCTTTGAATCTGTCACAACGCCAAACTCCGTGATGTCCTTTGCACACTCTGCAAGGGCGAAATTTCTGAGTTTCCGAATCCTGAGCATTCCCGAAGAACGCCTTCTCACTCCGATTACGTCTTGAATCAACGCTCTTGTTCGACGAAGTTACTCCTCGAATGGTCTCCGATGCTACTGTTTGAAATTCCGCTTCCTGTACGACGAATTCCTTAAGGGTCTCAACTGACTCCCAGCGGCGGTTCTCAAAAATCCAACGATGGTATTGGGCAAGCATCGCTTCGTTCAGTTTCTTGCATAGCGTAATATACAATGTTCCTTTTCCGAGTTCGTCGTGACGATTAGCCTCTTTAAGGTTTACGATAGTTACGTCCAATAAATCTGCAAATCTTTCGATGTCTCCCGCGTTTCCCGGACGAAGGGATTTGATGTTTTCCAGCTCCTCGAGACGCAATGCTAATTTTCGCCTTTCTCCGCCGAATTTGCGTTCCAGTAGAGCTACTGCTGCGTCGTAAGCGGCAGCTGAATGTCCTAAAGGTTCCACCAACTTAAGGGCTTCTCCTGATAAATGCTGTCGGAGTTGAAGCAATTTGTACTCGGGTGTGGCCAGTGCTTGATCAACGCACGCCATGAACGCTGCTTTCCATCCTTCGTAAGCTCTCTTGTTGCCGTTAAATACTGGAATGGAAACTCGCTTAAGTTGATTCCACATATCCCGACCAAGCGTTCGCTCTTCGTACGGTTCTTTCCTAGATTCACGACCTCCTGAGTCGAATGCCTCTTTGTAATGACGATTTAATTCCCGTAATGTCTCTTTGTACTCATCAACTTCTTCTTTACGCTTTGTTTCGTCCCTTTGAATTTGTTCCGCGCTTTTCTTTGCCACGCTTTCTATAATTCGACGACGACGGGTATTCTCTGACGCTTCGGTCGCCAGACTCGACAACTCATCTTTACGGGCATCTAAATACTCTTGTGCTTTCTCGTTCGCTTCCGAAAATTCTAGCTCCAATTTATCCATCTCCTCGCCGACCTTTTTCCTTTTCTCCCTGTCCTTAAGGAGCGCGTATTCCGTTGAAAGACGATTCATAGTTTCCATGGCACGTTCCTGGGCATCGCTGAGTTGCTGACACATTTCTTTTATCTCTCTTCGGCTTGGATAATCTTGTTCATCTACCATGCGAAGCAGTTTGTTCTTTATTCGAGTAAAGGCTGATTTCTCTCTAGCTTTGACCTGCTTAAAGTCCTCTATTCGCTCCTCGATTTCGCCGCTAGTTGCCTCTTCATCGCCGTCGTTCGCTACTTCGCCGTTCATCACTGACATGACCGCTAAAACCTCGCTCTGCTACCAAGAAAATGTCCACGAGAAGGACCTATATTCAATGACTGTCAAGCAACACCGAAAACTATGTCTATATTCGAAACTATATCCAAAAACTATCCGAAGATTATTCACCGAAAACGAATTTTGTCCCTCTGTCCACGTTGGTTTTTATGCTAAAACTGACTAGAAAAACCTAAATGCTTTTCTTTTAACACTAGAGAGTTGGCACCTTCGACTGGACAATCTTTTTATAAGCAAAATGTCAACGCTAGTTCATTAGTCCCTTTGTCCAGACTTATCTGAAGTAGATACGATACAAGTTACACATAACATTAACAAAACATTTCAGCCGGGCAACGCTAGTTCATTAGTCCTTTTGTCCAGGATCTTTTGTAAGTGTAGAATTCATTTAAAAGTTTTCAGATAAAACATAATATTTTTATTGTAATGTCTATCACGAAAATTATGCCAGGTTTTCCATCGCTTGTGAGCATTTTGTTCAATCGCAGTCAACTTTTTAATGGATGCCCTGTTAGTGTGAAATGATGGTCTGATTTGTCATTTTTCCGAACGTTCCGGCTGACGGTGAGAACAGTTACAAGGCTTATGTGATGCCTAATTGTTTTAATTTTATTGGTAAATTGAGTTTTTAAAATATGGTTTAAAAGACCACAACAGAGCCCTTACAGCTGAATTTGGATTTTTGTTGAAAGTTTAACTGAAAAGACCACTTGTTGCAACAAAACACCATTTGTATTTTTTTGAGTGCTCAAAGATTTCAGATGAAACACATATTTTTGTTGTAATGCACTCTCAGGCCGGAATATAAAATATATGATGAAAATTCAATATTTGTTCTGTTTTTATTGTCTGTTTATTTTTTAAAAGTTAAAAAAAAAAATTGTCAAAATTTGTCTACTGCATGTTACAGTACCGTTTCTCGCTATCAGTTATTTTGCCGCAATATCGATATTGTGTACAAATGTTAAAATTCTTTTTATTATTGCGAACTAGCATCATGATATTTGAATTTAGTTCACGAGAAACTCAAGTGCATAACAGCTCTTGAATTTCTCTAATTTACCTTGCAGTGTACTGAATCACAGGACAAACAGGCAAAATTTTACATATGAAATAAAATTTCACTACCATTTGTTTTCTTGTTATCTTCAAATTGAAGTTTTAAGAACTCAGTATTTTGAAGGAAAAATCAATCACTTGACGCGCGGGAAATGTTACAAATTTCAGGTCCCGGAGTGAATTTTGAAACCACTAAAGGGCCTTCTCACGCAAACGACGAAAACCACTAAAATTGCAATAATTATAGAAGTCAAAATACTGACGTAAAAATAAGCCGCATTACACAACTTTTTGCTCAATAAATTGTTTACTAATATATGAAAGTCATCTTCTCATAAATCTAAGCTTTTAAAAGTGTTTTTTCTAGCTCGCGGTCAAAAGAGTGTAACAACATGTCATTTTTGAACTCGTATAAACCACGTAAAAACGTAAAAAATGTGGTAATAAAATTTCACTTCACGTGCATTTTAACCAGATGCCTAGTTTACAGATTAACGTACATAATTTATCGCTAACGTTCGCAAATACGTGTTTATATTATTCTCGTTCCCAGAGTCGCCCTGCCTTCTTAGCCGCTGGAGCCCGAGTCCGAGGACAATTTGTACTGAAATGTGGGAGATCTGGGTACGAGATTACTATATATCTTCGTGCTTAGTTTCCGGCGGCTTAGTGGGCAGGACGACTCTGGGAACGAGAGTGGTGTGTCCATGATCAGTTGGTCCAAAAGATGGATGAGCTTTGGCCAATGATTTAGCGATAATCCGAGCTAGGTGGCGATCATTTGTTTGATGCCACCTTACTTTTAATAAAAGTGAATAAGTGGCAAAGAATCGCGAATGAAAATGCTGCTAATTTGTGTAGGATCTAGAGAAGATCTAATCAGCCAAAAATGTGAACTCAAATAAAGTAAGCAAGGCTGATATTACGTAGAACGGTTAACACGACAATGACATGATAGATCTCAAACTGAAAGCCAAAATGCAACTGTGGACAGCTGTTTCGACCTGGTTTTGCCTGTTGCTCAAGGTCACGCGCTGTGACGTTGGCCAGTTGGCAAACATTTGATTTTGAGCTCAGCTGAGGTCATCACCACGTGCAATACACTTTATAGGAAATTGGCGTTCGCTCTAGTTGTTATATTCAGTTTGCTACTACACCGTACTGACGAGACCCAACCTGGTCGAAATGTAATTTGGCTCTCAGTTTCATTGAGCGTTAATCTCCTTTACTAAGGTAGTTGATAACTCGACTGCAAGTATTTCTTATATATAATAAAATTAACAACAATTATCACATTTCTGCCTTTGCGTTTGCCTTTATCAATGACCTTGTCTTGTTAATTCCTATTTTGAGAAGTATAGAACTAAATAAACAATAACAAGGATTTCAAGGACCGGGAAAAGGGCGACATAAATCTTGGTTTGTCAGAGTATTCCACACTTCGACACCTTTACGGAAGTGTGCAACTAAGTTTGAAGGAATGACAGTAGTCCAGTGACCAGGAAACTTAGCAACACAATCCTGAATCCTTGGATTGTCAGAGTATTCCACACTTCTACACCTCTAGAAGTGTAGAGCCAAGTAAAGAATGACAAGGATCTACTAACCAGGAAACGGGGCGACATAATCTTTGGTTTGTAAGAGTATTCCGCACTTCCACACCTCTAGGAGTATGGAACTAAGTAAAGAAGAAGTTTGGTTTAGGGACCGGGAAACGGGGCGACATAATCCTTGGTTTGTTAGAGTATTCCGCATTTCCACACCACGTGCACTAGAGGTGTGGAACCAAGGGAAGAATGACAAGGGTTTCAGGGACCGAGAAACGGGGCGAACGATATTTTGTTTGACAGAGTATTCTACACTTCCACATTTCCTATGTAAAGGGTTTCATGGATCGGAAAAGGTCGACATAAACCTTGGTTTGTCGTAGTATTCCACACTTCTATATAGAAGGGTGGAACTATGTAAAGAATGACAAGGGTTTCAGAGGCTGGGAAAAGGATGATAAATCCCTACTTTGTCAGAGTATTTCACACCTCACCTCCGAAGGCATAGAAATAGAATACAGGGATACACGAAGAGAAGTGTAGAACTGTGTCGGATGACTAAAGAAAGTAGAAGTAAAGTGGTCAGCACTGAATATTTATGAGCTGTAACGTAAAGAAGCAATTCACCTTCCCTGTATTCGTGCCATATTTTCAACAGTTTATCTGTTGGGCAAAATACCCCGTTGATTCCATGATATGCTGGGCTGTACTCGACTTTGGAAAAGAGCCTGTCAAAATGTTTAAACTAATAACTATTCACAAACCTGTTAATTACAGTGACCACCGTTAACTGAAGGCGGCAAAACTTGTGGCCAACTTTTTGCATGGATACTTAGATGGACTTTAGAGGGCAAATGGAAAAGGAGGATTTAGCTGTCATCTGCAGTTTATTTACAAAACTAAGTAAAGTTTGCCGAGAACTGCACTAGGCTCGAAGGAATGTGAAGGAACGCGGGCGCACAAAACGGCTGGAAATCGAGCCTAGAATAGCGCACGCGTTAAGCGTTTCCTGACCACTGTGACAGATAATGAAGCACTTGCTGTCCTGCAGGTACCGGAAGTAGAATGAATATCGGAAGTAAAAACAACGTTTCTAACTTTTAATCTGTTAAACAGGTGAAATGGCTTACTTTCTCAATCGTATACGTAACAAAATACTCTTTGGAAAAAAGGAAGATCTCACAGGAAAATGAATTATATTTTAAGTTTTTTTTGCACATAATGAGATTTTTTTGTGAACTCAGCGTTTTCTTCGCTGCACGTGCTAACAATACAGGTGTTAATGATGTTGAACACCTGCAATAACTAAACACCAAGAATGCTATTGTTTGCTAGAGCCACACGAAAATATTTTTCCTTGAAATTTTCCTATTATCACTTTAACATTTTAAGCTGAGTTTTTGTCTATCATAACTGACCAAAAGTATTTTTTATCAGACTTTATTATGTTTATTGTGTTCACTGCAATATTTACGAGAAGTTAGTCCTGCCTTTTTCGTTTTTATTTGCAGCATATAGGCTACTTTAAAACGACAAATTTAGCTCCTGAGAGTATTATAGTTATCTCCTTCTTTTAGCTGTGATGTTTTTTAGCGTTATTATTTATCTTACTTTGAAGCTTTGTGCTTTTTGTTTATTTTAAGTTAGTTCGTATTTGTTTTCAAACACCATACTCTGTTACGCTCGTCGCTGATTGGTCAGTTTAAGACTGTACAGATACGGATGGCGTCAATTAGCCGAAATGAACAAGGTGATATATTTAATATTAATAATGTCATAAGTCCCCAAATAAGTGTTAGACCAGCTCTTGAGAGATCTTCTCGGTGGCGTCAGTTTTGTTTCAGATTAAAACCGAATTTGGAAGTAAAGCGCGACGGAAGTGCTTTAATTTGTAAGTAGATGAGTTACGGCAGTAGGAGCTACTGACATGGAATTTCCCGTAAGCTCTCAGGTAAGGTTGATGTTTGTAAAGCTATTGAAAAACATACAGTCAAACCTGGAAAGGACATAGCTATTGTTCGAAAAAATAAAGATAATATAAGATTGTTTTTAACTTAAGTCAAACTACGGTTAACTTCATGTCGTACGTTTTTCGAAAGCCATGTCAATGCATTACAGTTCATAAACATGGATATTCGGTAGATAACCGCAAGATGTAAACCCGTCGTGTTTAAACTGCAGTATTTACCTGCCGGGCCATACGGGGATAATTGACACTCAGTGTAGTTTGTTATCAGGGTATTTTGACAAGATCAATGGAGCAAGAGAGCGAAGATAGCTTGAATGGACGTCGTTTAAATTAAATTAACTTTCCTTGATGTGACAAAGTAAACTGCTATGATCGTGTATTTACGGAAATAAGAGCTCTAACAAAAGTGATTGATAATTTCTAACAGTTAAGCGAATTAACTAAGTCAGGTGTGTTATGGTTGAAATAATTGACCACCTGCTCCTAAACAACCAAAGATGACAACCTCTTGAAGCGAACCTGTTCCTGGGGTCCAATATCTTTCGATAATAAGCGATGCAGGTCTTATTGTTACCATATCAGTATCTACGGAAGAAAATGCAAGTTATTTTGACTGATTTCACAATATATTTATTTCTGGAGTAGCGTTAAAATAAATAAGATCAACTGAACCATTTTTAACTTCACTTATGTCGCATGATGACAAAACGTTCCACATAAATAGATGAGGTGCAAATTTTTAAATTTCGATTCATTGGCTTGGTTTCGAATAGCTTTAACATCTCGTTTGTCCATTCACGAACGTTTGCAGTGGAGACAATTTTAAGGGGAAGAAACCTGCAACAAAACAAGATAACGCGGTGATCCAGGCCCATCAGTGAAGAATCAGATCATGGCTCCCGACCTCTTGCACAGTAGGGGTCAATTAGTTAATTTATTGGACAATTATGTGAAAGACAAACACTCTTAATAAACCTTTTAACCTTTGTTTACCAGACTGTCTTATCTCGGTTTAGTTAATGTGTTTTTAACTTTTGATCATGAGTCGTGGATAAAGTCCTAAAGAGAGATAATTCAAAAGTTGTGTTCTTAAAATTCTCCTCTGGCACCGTTTGCTTTTTTAATAAAATGCAAAATGAAACTCGGTACGTTTTTCAGTTATTTCTAAACATGGGGAGCTCTGAGCAATGACTGCTTATAATTCTTACATTTTTTCTGTTCGCTTTAATCAAGAACGTGGTTCTAGTCTTGATAAGTCAATTATTTTTCTGTAAATAACAGGTTCTTCAGTTGTTATTATGACCTGTCTTGTTGCATTTATCATAAAAATTGTTTTAAAGCTAAGGATCAGGGTGAAGGATTTTATCACTGTTAGGCAAATAAGACTTTAATAAAAGAACGAAGAAACTAGGCTATAAAATGAATATTCGGCAACTACGATAGTTACAGTCGTACAACTACAATGAAGGTCAGAAGTAGTTGAGACAATTGTGAAAACTGTCAAAGAAAAAAATCGCCAAATAATGTAATACTACTCTAGTTATTCTTTTCTCCGTAATTTAGGCACAACCCCCACCCCCCCCCCCCCCCCACCCCAAACAATGTTGACAAACGAAGGTAAATACTCTTTGTGTATAAATGTGCGTTCGATCGTCAAAACTCAACATTGCTTGTATGGAGGGTGGAACGATCACTATTTCACTAGCATCTTGGTAATTGTCCTTACAGTTTGCTTGGGGGGAGGGGTGGATAGATTATTTCACTAGCATCTTGGTAAGTATCGTAACAGTTTATTTGGGGGGTGGGGTAGATTATTTTTTTTATCATGTTGGTGAGTGTCCAACAGTTTGCTTGGGAATGGGGGTAAATAATTTCACTAGCATCTTGGTAAGTATCGTAACTGTTTGCCTGGGGGTAAATTATTTCACTAGCATCTTGGTAAGTGTCTAACATTTTGCTTAGGGGGTGGGTGTAGATTATTTCGCTAGCATGTTGGTAAGTGTCCAACATTTTGCTTAGGGGGTGGGTGTAGATTATTTCACTAGCATGTTGGTGAGTGTCCAACAGTTTGCTTGGGGGGTGGGGTAGATAATTTCGCTAGCATCTTGGTAAGTGTCCAACATTTTGCTTAGGGGGTGGGTGTAGATTGTTTCACTAGCATCTTGGTAAGTGTCCAACATTTTGCTTAGGGGGTGGGTGTAGATTATTTCACTAGAGTGTTGGTAAGTGTCCAACATTTTGCTTAAGGGGTGGGTGTAGATTATTTCACTAGAGTGTTGGTAAGTGTCCAACATTTTGCTTACGGGGTGGGTGTAGATTATTTCACTAGAGTGTTGGTAAGTGTCCAACATTTTGCTTGCGGGGTGGGGGTAGATTATTTTACTAGCATCTTGGTAAGTATCCCAACACTTATGACCCGATATTGTAGGTAGTGCCAGTCCCTACGGTGTCCTTGTTAATACATCGGAGTCTCCCACAAGCGATTTCAGTGGAATAGAGCAGTTTTCAATTGAGTGCCGTAAAACCAAAACCAAAGTAATTACTCTGACCAATCACAGCAGTCTTAAACAATCCAATGAACCAATAAGAGCCAAGCAATTACATGTCGGCGGCGCCAAGCGCGGGAAAACGCGTGCGAGCAAGTCACGATTGGTTTTGGTTTTACTTCTGATTGGTGGAGAAAGTGGCGCGAGATTTTTTAGCCAATCACAAAGCGTAGCAATGCAAAATGAACCTCCCATAAGCGACCACCCAAAATGCAAAGCCAAGGTGGTCGATTGCGGGAGGTCAGACCACAGGGGGGTATTAAATTTGAATGAAATGAACGTGTAGTAATTTTAATGTACAACGCGTCTGTCACATCGAAATATTATATGATATAAACGTTTTGATGCATGGGACAAAATTGTCGTTTTATTACAGTTGTACTGTATCACAGTATTTAACTTATGTGAACACAGTTGAGTGGTCGCTTAGGTAAGAAAAATTCAAATAGCCAGCGTTTAGTTTCGACAATAACGATTGACTGAAAAAAATGGTGTTTTAATTTTAGAAAAGTGGTCGCTTACGAGAAGTGGCCGCTTAAGAGAGTTGGTCGCTTAAGAGAGTTGGTCGCTTAAGAGAGTTGGCCGCTTAAGAGAATTGGCCGCTTAAGAAGGTTGGTCGCTTAAGAAGGTTGGTCGCTTAAGAGAGTTGGTCGCTTAAGAGAGTTGGTCGCTTAAGAGAGTTGGCCGCTTAAGAGAGTTGGTCGCTTTAGAGAGTTGACCGCTTAAGAGAGTTGGTCGCTTAAGAGAGGTGGTAGCTGAAGAGAGTTGGTCGCTTAAGAGAGTTGACCGCTTAAGAGAGTTGGCCACTTAAGAGAGTTGGTCGCTTAAGAGAGTTGGTCGCTAATTAACAATTGGTTCATGCTTTAGCGTGCACTATCGAGTTATGGAGCACGTGGGAAGTTTGGAGAGCACGAAAGAAGCGTAAGAGTTGCTCGAGGCGATAGCCGAGGGCAACTCTAGCTTCTTGAATGCTCTCCCAAACTTCCCACGTGCTCTATAACTCGATAGTGCACAGCTAAAAGCATGAACCAATTGTTTTATAACATAGCCGGTGGAATTGTGCATCAAATCCGACGCGAATTCTGGCGAAGCGATTTGCTCACGCTATCAGCGTGCACTATCGGGATTTTGAGCACGCTTACGTATACTGAATTTGATTGCGCGGCTCTGCTAGCTATGTCATAAAGACAGTTGGTCGCTTAAGAGATCAGTTGGTCGCTTAAGAGAGTTGGTCGCACATGGAGGTTCGACTGTATAAACTTTTCACTCCCAAAAGTGCCCAAGATCGGGCGCACTTCATTAATGTGGTGTAATAAATTAACGCAGGATGACAGTATCAATGGACTCCTCATAGGAAGCGCTGAGTTGATAGCACGATTTTTGCTTAAGATTGTCGTCGCATGCAACCTTGGTCTAGCATGCATGCATACAAAATTTTAACTGCAGTTCACTTGGCAACAGGCGCCAACGCAAGCAGTAATTGGCATATTTCTTTTTTCAAGGACTGTAAAGTATTAAAAAAAGGAAAGAAAAAAGGAAAAAAAACCTAGAACTTTGTTCTGAAATACAGATTTTAGCCACGATGGTCTCAAGAAAGGGATTGGGTTTTCGAATTTTCGGAGGTAAACCCCACCCCAATATTGACGAATAGGATCCCATCCACGGGATGGACTCTACTCGAACAATTACTATTTCAAATAAAAAGCTACTTCAACAACTAATATTAATAAAAGGATGATGTGCAGTAATGGCCAATCTTTTGACTACTAGAAGAAGCTGTATTGGCAGCAGCAGTTATTCAGTAGTGGAACGTTGTAGCTGGCTAGAAGACCAGCACTACTTGTCGAAATAATGCCTTGAATTTTTAGCGTTAAGCTACACTTTGACACTAAACGTTACGTCTATTATTTGGATCTCCTTCAAAGGAGATCAGGAAAGAAAACTTTCAATTGCCGTGATTTATCTTGTTGTGTGGAATGATCCTCCAGCAAACATCGCATTCGGGACATCGACACTGCACATTCATTCTTTCAAGTACGGTGCATTTATTTAATGCTTAATTTCTTTATAAAGGTCTGTTTACACAGAAGATATTTTGTGCAACAGTTTCAGCAATTAAACAATTTCAGTGCGATTTGAGCACGATTTATTGCGCGATAATGTTCGAAACCTGGTGCAACTTGGCGGTGATTTTTGGGAAATCACAGGAAATCGCAGGAAATGTCGCACCCAAATCTCACAGAAATCGTCGCTAGTTTACTTTTGTGACAAAAGTTGTATTGGGGAGCCTGACAAAAATTGCATCAAACATTGCATGCGCATGTGTAAACTGCCCTTAAACCCGCCATTAATAAATGCTAACATAAAATCTCAATCGACTCTCATTTCTCAGGCTGGCAGTGGAATGTATATGGAGTCTGGGACTGTTATTCGAAGTGTTGGGAACCCAGTCCCTGACGGTAATATGGCGGTGGACCCTAACTTCGAGATCGCGGACCTTCCAGTGAAGCTTGAACTGCGTTACGTCATTGAATCGAAACGCGCTGCCCATGGCCTGGATTGTCCGAAGAGTGACTACCGCTTGAAAGATTTCAAGAACCAACAAGTATTTCATATGCTCTTTTATTTTCTAACCAATTATACACTGCCAAACTTTGACAGTGAAGATTTTAAATAGATAAAATAATATAGGCTTCGGGATATAGTGTAACGATAATGGTTAATTTCCATTCAAGCGCGACACCCTTTTAATGAAGAACGCTATAATTATTTTATCATTCGATCACCGAGTTTGTTTTTTAATTTAATATTTATTCATAACTGCTAAAACAGAGCAGAAATCGTGCTGTCATTGTGAAGGATGGGAGCAGAACAATTATTCGCAGCAAAACAACTATGTGCGCATGAGCAGAATTATTCGTAGGCATTTATCTGCAGGTCACGTGGTGGGCTCTTTGCCGATGAAAAGGAAGAAAAAATGCAGCGAATGATAATAAAATTTATCGCACCTAGAAATTAACTTCGCATATCTAACAATGACTGACAACAGTCGTGTGTCTTCAAATCAACAAATAAATTATCTACGATAATAACTTACTGCAGACACTGGTAAATAAAAACATCCCTAAATCACACAAAAGTAATGGTTATTACAGGGAGTAGTCTACTTATACAATTAAATGGACTCGGTCACGTGCCTTTAGAGCGATTGAATAAAGGGGTTGGTTACTATAGAAACTGCGGTGCTGTGTCGGTGGGGGAGTGAAACATGAAAATCTGGTTTTATCAACTGTGTGAATGGACCACTTAAAGGGGCAGTGTCCCATTTGAAATATCGTGTTTTCGTGATATTGGCCAGAAGATTACTTTAAGCTTACTTTATTGTCTTGAAATTGGAAGAAACCATCGCTAAAAGTGATAGAAGCAAAGAAATATGAACTAAACAGACAAAATAACGACTAGAAAAGTCAAAATATCACCTGTCAATAAATCAAATTTCAAATGGTCATCCATTTCACTCCTTGCAATCCTTCACTTTATCTCCAAACTACTGCTTTTGATTCGCTCTATAGAATATTTTTATCCAACTAAGTTGTATATTTGGTGGCATTTGGCAATATAAAATGGAAATAAGCTAAGCGAAATTTTGCTATTTCGGCGGAACATTTTCCCTTTAAGAAATATTTAAAAAGCTGACGTTTCGAGCGTTAGCAACTGGACAGAGCGAATCAAGGAATTATGGGTTGGGTATAGTTTTATATATCAAACGGTGGAGCCACGCTCTTGGTGGAAACATGGTAACGTGAAAAAGAAGCGATTATCTACGTTTTTTATCAGAAGCTACATCTATGTAAACAAGACAATACGCGAAAAGTGATTGATTATCATAACTTAATGAAAACAAAAAAATGTTTTATGACATTAAATCAGTCGCATAATAGATTCGTGAAAGTATGGGAAAGCTCAAATGAAGTCGCATCATATTCGTCGTTCTCTTACTTACTTACTTACTTACTCAATCACTCACTCACTTACTTACTTACTTACTTACTTACTTACTTACTTAATCCTCTTCGTGTTAAACACATAAGGCCATATTCGTCATTCTCTAAACCAGTGTAATTACCACAACTCTACGAAACATCATATGATGTCTTTACAAGATCGAATTTTCATGTAAAATATCTTAAAGTTGTTTTCTATATTAGGAAATCTAGCGCAATGCTATGCACCAGAATCCTATAAGTGAAGACGTAATACCCTCTCTGACAGCTCAATTGTTGTTTAATTAATTCAGTGTTGTGTTGCCATACTTCACATGATGGACAAGATTTGTTCCAAGTCGCTCGCTTTGCTATTCTATTTTCTGGTTTGGGAGGACGCCACAGCCGGCTCTAAAATCAACAGATGGTTTTCACTCACGTGACCTTCAGTCCTGTGGGACTCAAATGACAAAGGCCATGGCGGCCATGTTGGTGCACATAACAAAAAAGTTAATTAAAACTCTTTTGTAGGTGTGCACCAATATGGCCGCCGTGACGTAATATGAAAACCACCTATATGGTCACTGGATCTACGGAACGAGCGACTCTTCGTTGGCGAGTTATTCGCCCTTTGCTTTTCTACTCCAAGCCCTCATAGATTTCGTGTGCGCGTTCTGTAGCGTCTAGTCCAAGCCTATTTTTGCAGAGAAAAAAAAATTTCGACTTGAATTGGAGTAAGTCTAGTCCTGGACACTGTCTCGTCTCCAGTCGCGGGAAAGCGCGGGAAAACAGGGAGGGCGGGGCGTCCTAGGAATGATGGAAAACGCGATTAACGCCACGTGCACCGCGCTAGAGTGAGCGCGCCTAGGAACGAGACAGTGATGGATATGACCAAGTCATTGCAAACATCGCTGGGTCAAGGTACCACAGCATTTGGATGTTTAGGAAAAAATGTTCGTTTGTTTCTTAATCGGGAACATTTTAACACGATTCTAATGAAAGATGTTGATGATATCAGGACAACTGAAAGTAATTCACATCTTAGAATAACTGTAAAAATTATTTTTTCTAAGTTCCTGTCACAGACGATTGTACGAAGAAGAGAATTTCATTTAACAGACATATTCAATTCAATCAATCAATCAATCAATTAACTTTATTTAAACACGGTAAAACGGCTTAGTAAAACTGTTTTTCAGACATGCCGTGCATTAAATATAATCTAATCTAAATTTTTTTGAGATGTTCAAATTGTTCTATTTGTTAAGAGTGTTCACTGCTTCATTTTGCGAATATACCTTCAATAGGAACCATTTAAAAAACTGCTATTCCCATACAAATGTGTATATTTCATGCCGGGTTGCCTACATTACCCATAATGCACATAGTCTGTTTATTGTGGAGGGAAGGGAAGGGGGGGGGGGGGGCGGAGTAAATAATGAGGGGAGGGGAGTGACATTTTTTAGACTGATAAAGATAAGGACGGACGGTTTATTTACACATCTAAGCAGTGTTAGCAAATAGAAAAATGAAGGGGGGGGGGGGGGGGGGGGGGGGTTTCATGATCAGAGAGAGAATTCCTGCTTAGTCGGTTTAAGTCAATAACATTTAAAACGATACAAAAGATTTTCTATGTGAAGGTCCAGTGAATTAATAATGGTAGGAGTTTCCGACAAGGAGCTTCCAAGCTTTACCAGGTTGGTCAAGGAAATTGGTGTTGTTTTGATTAACCCTCTCTCACTCCCCCAGCCAAACATTCAGTCTTTTATACGGTTCTAACGTGTAAGTCTGTGGATAAAATCTTATAGTACCCTCCTATGGAACTGTTTGTTTCTTTTTATTTTGCAAACTGAAATTTGCGATTTTTCTTGAATTGTCAATATTTTTGCGAGCTCACGGACTTCAATAATGCCAATAAGGAGTAGGATCACGTGGTTAAACAATTCCACCTTTTTCAAAGAATTGTTATGAGCGGCACACATTACTCCAGGGAATAATAAGAAAAAATAACAAGTTCCCCATTGTGGCGGATAAAAGAAATGCATAGAAATCTATTGCCCTAAACCAGAAGCTCATAACAGAGTCTACGTGATGAGCTTCTGCCTAAACTTATAGTTTCCGTCTACAGCAGTTTCTTTGATAGAAAGAAAATTATGCTACACTACACAAAGAGAATTCATTACTCATAAAAATCGTAAATCCTTCTGGCATCATGTAACCTTCACAGAAGCAGATAATCGCTTCACTGAATGTTAGTGGTTTCGTTTTCCGTGCAGTTGCGCCTCGAGAGAGTGCCAACAAATGATTTAAAACGGCTTGAACGGTGTCGAAAAGAGGTTAGCTTCACGCTCGAGAAATTGTAAACAGATACTACAGTTGATCATTCATCGGGCGTGTACACCTGTTAGCTAAATTCACACCGTGAAATGTTTACATATTTCGCGCCAATTGTCCGCGGCAGGTGTTCAGGGGGGGAGGTGACAGAACCCGTAACCATGGGTAGTACAAGTCATATTTTCACAGTAAATCCTTAAGCAGGTTGATATTTAAAGGAGTAATTTTTTTCAGCTGAAAAATTACCTCGCTTGCTTGTTTTATAGACAAGTAGACAGAAAAACTAGACAACTAAGAACTCTTAAGTGATAACGTTTTTTTATATTAGACAGATTTTGTCAGTTTAGTTAGTTTACACTTGATGTTGTGTTAACATCTCTTAACCCCCCGGAAAATAACCTGTCATTATGACTTATGTTTGTGTAAGAAGTGCTTATCTGATTTCTCGTCAGCTTCTTGAAGAGGTGAATTAAGTGATTTTACGATCCCTACCATTGATTGTTGTATTTTTTGAGTGTTGTGTTTCATTGTTCCTCTACATATGTTCGTTCGCGACTTTTTCTTTCCCCTGATGCAGCTCACCCCAGACGAAGAACAAAGACGAAAGCTTCGGCGAGAACGAAACAAGGTGGCCGCTTCGAAATGCCGGATGAAAAGAAAGGAGCATGTGAACACACTGAGAAAGGTTGGTGTCTAATTATGTCGGTCGATCAGTAAGACAACTTTGCTTTTATCGAAACACGCTGACTAAATAAAGATGATTGATTGATTGATTGATTGAGGCCAAACGGCCTTAAAATGGATTCGTTTGTAATGAAATTAATTGAAAGCTTCTGACAACAGAAGTGCAAAACTGTTAAAAATTTCAAAAGTAATATTGTTAAATTAAAAAAAAAAGATACTGCAAAATTAAAAGTACTTCACTTAAATGGTAGCGTCTAAGGATTCCACTCACAAACTGAAAAGTTAAAACTGGCTCAGTTCCATATGATAAGTAATGATCGCATGCTATGCACAGCACTTAAATGTCACGGTCGTCGATTGATTGGTTGTTTGATTGATCCAATGCTTCCATATTATCACCAACGATCGCAAGCGCCGAGTATTTGGCCGGCAGTGATCGCGCAATCGAACGAGTGAATATGGGGGATGGGTGGTGGTGGTGGTGGTGGGGGGGGGGGGGGGGGTGGGGGGGGGGGGGGGGGAGAGGGGAGAGACAAGACAACCTGGCTTCTCCACTAGATGTGCCAATGGTTTGTACCTTTCTGTCGCTTGTCCCCTATGTCCGGCCCCTATGTTTCGAGAGAGTTTTAAATGTTATTTTGACGACTCAATACAAGAGAAGATGAGAGTTATTTGATCATGACCTATTCATTTGAAAAAATTAACACTGGTATGGAATCTACCCTCTTGTGTATTCGAGTAAATACAATCGACTTGATGTACAAATCAATTTTCATTACTAGCGTTAAAAAAATACGACATTTAGTAAGGATAATGAATATTTGGGCCCTTTTTTGTTGTTCCCAGGCCTCGGAGGAGCTGGAAGCCGCCAACAGTCAACTGGAATCCGAAATCGCTTATCTCACAGCGGAACGAGAACAACTTGAAATGATGCTTGACGCGCATGTCTGTAACATGGAGAAAGCCGCTGGTCGCGGGCCTGCCTGATCACGGGAGCTTCTTTGGAATGTTGATGTCACTTGTCATTAACTACGCTATGAGGAACGATGCTGCTGTTTGCTACGAGATTGTGCTAATTTTTAAGCGCAAGTTGGTTGAAATAATACAAGATGCATAAACTGGTGACACGTGGTTTTCTCGTCGCAGCATGGATAAATACAAGTCACCGATGCAGGAGTTGGGATTGCTGCGCTAACATAACCCATTTTTATAGCGATATAAGGTCATTCTTAATACAACCGTTTAATTGTGAAACGAACCACCATACCTCGTTCACTTGGTGCAAGTATAAATTGTTTCATACCAGATTCAGAATCCAAATCCGGCTCGGATAGTAAGATATGCTCGGATGAACCCGTATGAACCCGTTTCGGTATGAGGGATGAGATTTTAAACCGATATTATGTAAACAAAGCCGCAAGAGGCGATCGGAATGGACTTGAACTGGCTCAAAAGATGTCATCCTTCCAGGATTAGATGATAAAAAATGCGGTACAGCCTCTTTTGTTACGATATTTACTTTAATCGTTGATGTTTTTAACATAAGATTGATCTCAATCTTATTAACTGTATAGTTATACGGTTATACGAATTTATATTCAGTCATCCACTTCTCAATAGACCTCTTCATGGTATTAACTGCATCATCGGAATTCAAGAGGTTAAAGGCTTGCATGGTAATTGAGGGACAAAATTAAAGTCGTTTTAATTATTATGTTTTTTTAATTTAAAACCAAATATAAAAGTCCAAACAAGCAGCGTTCCTTTGGATTTTATTCTCAAACGTGTTTTCCTCTTTACATTCTTTGTTATTCGGCAGCTCGAAAATTACACGTTTGGGAATAGAAAACAAACAAATAGTTTTAGTCACGAAATTTATCAGATTCTGATTTGTTGTTTCTTTGGACTCACATGTTAGGTTTTGAATGGCGAAAGTCACAAAATTATATATTGGAGTATTTTTTATATAAGCCTTTATTTTTCATGCAAACTTTCAATTTTCCACCATGCATGTTGTCTTTGTTACCTATGATTCGCCCGATACCGTAAAGTGGTCTTTATACTTTAGAGACACTCAATTAAAATGAACTACTTAGTTTTGCTAAGAAAGAGAGAGCAAATACTCTTTCACCGAAACTAATGAAACGCAACATTTTTGTTCAATACAGCTCTGAACAGGACAATAGTCGGCTTGGCTTGCGAAAAATGGATCTCTCGGGAAGAGATAACACTTATTTGTTTGTTTATTCCTTTTTACTAAAGCAGCTTTTTTGCAAATTTGTTTTGTACTCTCGGCTTTTTTAAGATTTTTTTTTATTGTAGCCTAGAAATTATTTCAGTAGTTTTGGCAAGAATGAAACTCAAGTGGCCTGGTAGGATCGGGGTGAGAGTTGTTTTAACAAACAAACAAACAAACAAACAAACAAAAAGCTCCACAGGAAGGTAACTCAAAAGCTTTAATTTGACTGTTTACACTTTCATCTTCGGAATCGAGAACCAGAATCACATTGTACAGCGCACAGGAAAGCTTTCATTTGAATAGTCACATTTAAGGATTTCATCCACAGACTCAGCGGATAATATATTGTACAGGATAATACACAGCAGGACAGGAAAATATCGCCCAGCTTTTATCTAACTGTTTTATCCACAGAATCAAAAGCTAGAATGACATTGTACCGAAAAATGTACAACACAGCAGAAAGAACTGCTCAATAACGTTTGTTTTAAGTAAAAAACCTTCAAGATTACACCCACAGGTCAAAAGTTGAAATCCGTAAAAATGAGTCGAGATCTGATGGCTTTAAAGGTGGAAGGAAAAGGTTAAGACGTCACTCACCCAAATGATCAGTTCACTACACTAACAAGTACTATGGTATATATAATATAAATAACTGCCTTTGCTAACGGCTGAAAGCTTATTCGGAAAATAAATCAAAAAATCATTCTTGAGGTTGTTAAAATAAAATAAAATGGTTCCCACTGAAAAAGAGAAAAATGATACACCCAATAAACGTTTGAAAGTTCATGAACCTATAGTAGGGGACGGACCATTATTTTTTTGAACGGGGGGGGGGGGGGGGGGGGGGGGGAATTTTCACATGCAAACATTTTTTTATATGCGGCATCTGCTGCAAACAATTTTTTTGTGTGTCTCCGTCCAACTGCCATACTTTCAGCAAACAATTTTTTCTTTATTTTTTGCTTGCATACAATTTATTTCAGTGTTTATAGCCTCTGCAAACATCATCATCATCATCATCATTTTATTAAACAAATAAATTATATACAATTTATTTCAAAATTGTCCAACACCCCCCGTCAAAAAACACAATGGTCCGTCCCTAATGTTTGGTAAAAGGAAATTTTAATATTAAAGAAACCAAAATTCTGAAACTTGATTTTAGTAGATTCAGTGCATTTTTTAAGAGACCGGAAAAGCCAAATGCAGGTCTTTTAATTGAGAATGTTATTTGACCCTTATCATAGAAGAGCCTTAATTCAGTTTTGAATGTGGCTGACAAAAACAATAGTTAGTATAAAACGCATAATAGTAAAATAGCCCACATTGTATCTCGGTATATTTTTGATTATTGTTACATGTAGTTAATTTTAATATTTAAAAATTATGATATTATGTGTATAGAACAAGTTAATGCATATGTGTTTAAATAACCTTAAAAACGGTTGCTAGGTAACTTATAAAATATCACCCTAAACGGTAAAATGTGATTGATTGAATAAACACTATACAGTTTTGTGTATCAATAAACTCTGTAACTTCGTCAGATGTCGAAAAATGGTTAGCTTATTTGATATTAAGGTGGCTCGAAATGTTTTTCCTTTTTTTTACGTGGACAGCTGTTTCGACCTGGTTGGGTCTCGTAAGCACGGTGTAGCAGCAAAAAGATAGAAAAACTAGCGCGAACGCCAATTCTCTACCAAATCGCACGTGGTGATGGCTACAGATGAGCTCGAATTAAAAAGTCTGCCAATTGACCCACGTCACAGCGGCGCGTGACCATGAGTAGTAGGCAAAGAAATTGAAATATCATGTCGTTGTCGTGATGAAGAAATTTAAGTGAGAATAGACAGAACCATCCCTCAGCGAATACATAGCCAGCTACCATGTAAAAAATAAATCAACAGCATATCGGATCTGAAAAGATCTACGGTCCCAAAATAAAACAAGTAGTATCAGCCTTGCTTATTTTGATTGTATCTCTATTTTTGGCTGACTAGATCTTCTCCAGATCCTACGTACACCAGCAGCATTTTCGTTCGCGATCCTTTGCTTCTTATTTACTTGTATTATTTACTGCAGCCGTATGAGAAGGTTTTACCGACCAGTTTCTACAATAGGGCAATAAATGTAAAAATTTTGGGGGTTCAGTGGAATGCGTCATATGGTTTCCATGGTAACAGGTTTTACGGGAAATATGTAATTTAATAAATCTATGATGCGAGCTTTATTTCTTCGGTAAGCTTTCTCTTGGTACGATGATCCAAGCTATATTGTAAGCTTGTCTCGAGCTTTATGCTCCACCCGAAGCTTGTCCAAGTATTTTGTGATTTTTTTAATTCATGCTGTTTGGAAAATAAGACCACATCACCAGAGATAGTTTTAATGCAGGTACTCTTCATTCAGATGGAATGGACGGGGTTGTCGGATTAAGGTGGCTCCGTTGTTATTTTGGGCGCACTCGTCTATGACAAACTTTGGGTCATAACTTATCCGACTCTGCTAAAAAGAATTCAGCTAAAAGAGCCGAAAAGCTTAAACTGTATATATTTGTATTTAGATTTTACACAGTGTCCTTTACAGGCAGGAAATTGATATGCCATGGATAAACAGTACAACGTCATTCCGAGCGTTATCCTAAACATTCCTCGTTGGGTGCCCTGTGCATTTCTCGTTGGGTGCCCATGATAGAGAGAGTACTGATTAAACAACGGTTTAATATTCATGAACTTTCCTCGTTGGGTGCCCATGACAGAGAGAGTACTGATTAAACAACAGTTTAATATTCATGAACATTCCTCGTTGGGAGCCCATGATAGAGAGAGTACTGATTAAACAACAGTTAAATATTCATGAACTTTCCTCGTTGGGTGCCCATGATAGAGAGAGTACTGATTAAACAACAGTTTAATATTCCTGAACTTTGGAATTGAAAAAGTTGTCTTATTATCCATTGAACATGTTTTGTTGAAAAATTTCAGTAAAACATACAAAAAAATATAACGATACGACGTTTCAGATGTATCCAATATCAGTTATTAAGACGATCATGACAGTAAGAAGAGAAAAGGTGAATATAATTTGAATTGTCTTTTGTGATGAATGAAGAATGATGGTAAGAGTTCTAAGATGGCTGAGTTCTAAGTTCTGTAAATAACATAGCACGGATAGAGTGGTTCAAAGTCGGTTTAAGTGTTTTTTAGAAGCACGAGTACCGAAAAGATGTTACTGATCAATCTGGTTTCAATGTCCGAGCTCCTTGTTCGTGTGTTTTAAAATTGTTGAATTCCATGAGCTGTGTTCAGCAATGCGCCGATGTAGGTGTCGGTTGGTGTAACCAACAGAGCCCATATCACACAGACCACATCCCCCCCCGGAAAAAATAATTAATTAACATTGTTTAATGCGAAACCCTAAAAAAAAACTTTCGAACACCTTGACTACAATCAGAAATTTCATAAACGATCAAGTCTCAAACAGTACACCAGCGAGCCAAAATCAAATTGCAGTGAAAAAGAGAAAAACATCATAATCACGATCCCATTCAGGGATAAAAAAATCTGCCGATATCATCCCCCCCTAGGGGGGGGGGGGGGGGATATAAAAAAGAAACAACTACTGACAATGCCTTAGCAGCAAAATTTGAAGACGCTTACAATCCGTCTTCTCAAACCACAAAATGGGGAGTATCATTATTGTCAAAGAGCCTTAAACTAAGATCATAAGCATATGGTTTATCATATTCAATCTGGTCTATATAATAATGCCGGACTATGTTGGTTTCATACACCGCAACCGACACCTGCATCAAGGCGTTGCTGAACACTACTCATTGATTATATATCGGTTTGTACGTTCCGCTCGGTGAATGGCGAGTTGGTTTTTAGTAAGACAATGAATATATTTCAAACGAAAGACATAATAAAATTCGTCGCTTTAGCTTTTCGTGACCCCTGCGGTACTGTACACAAATTTTCTTAGCAAGATCGCCAATGTTTTTGCTTAACGTAGGTGTGACGAAAGATCATCCATATTTATAATCATGATGCCTCGTGACTTAGGCCCGGTTCAAACGTCAAACTTTACATGTGCCGAACCTAATATCTGTTTGGGTCGACCCAAATAATTATGTTCGACAGTTGATTCAGACTTCGAACTTAATAGAGTGGAAAAAAAAAATAAAAAAAAAATAAAAAAATTATGGGAAAAAATTATTAATTAATGTATACATCACGTATGCATTAGGTTCGGCACTTGTAAAGATCGACGTATGAATCGAAGTCGACCTTTTGCCGTTCTATTCGACGAGCTCAGTCGAATAGAACGGAAAAGTCGACCCAAATACAAAAGGGTTGATCCTCATTGATTCATATGTCGAACTTTACATGTGCAGAACCTAATAGTTAGGATCGGCACATGTAAAGTTGGACGTTTGAACCGGGCCTATAGCCTTATTCAATATTACTACGACTGAATTGTATGTTTTCTTTTGCAGAGTAAACAGTGAGTTGCACGATTAGCGCTGAAAGGAACCAAAAATGGCTCTTCAAGTTCTTCATTTTCTACATTGAACGATTTCATTCAATCAATGTAGAAAGTGAAGATCTTGAGAGATCAATAATCCGCATCCTGTCATTTTTATCGAGAGAAACGGTGTTACATTGCGAATTTAGAAGGTCGATAATGACCGCGGAAAATGGGGAAACCAAATCAAGTTTATCCTCGCTTCGATCGCCTTTTCTGTTGGTTTGGGAAATGTTTGACGTTTCCCGTATCTGCGTCAGAAAAACGGTGGAGGTAATTTCACATTTTCTCTTTACATTTGCTTTGCTTGGCCAGGCAGCTAAGTTTAAATATCACTTAAAAATCATGTGTAATGCCTTCAGCTTGAATTTTCACTACATCCTTAGCTATGAGTGAAATTTGTGATATCTATCCATGTGACCTGGTAGCTCAGTGGATACAGCATTGCACCGGTATCGCAAGGTCATAAGTTCGAATTCCGTTCAAACTTGAATTTTTTTCAGGTTGCCTTTTCAACTGCTTAAGTTGATAGCACACCGCGAGGATCACAAATTTCACTCGTGTTTCATCTGCAGTTTAAATAAATTATATTTTATATATTTATATTTATTCTTAGCTATGTCAGCTATGTAGCCTACTTGGTACGGAATCGTTAAAAAAGAAAGAAAAAAATTAAACTAAACTGAAAAGCCGTGAGTAATTGCTAAGATATCGTCTCTTACATATTTACTGAGATAATAACATTTCCACATAAATTTTTAGCGCATGTGTTTCTTTCATGTTTCATGTTGTGTTTTCAGTCACAACAACGGCGTGATTCGCCGTATAAGGAAAAGCGTTTAGAAGAATGTTGCCGCGGAGCTACAAAGTTGATTTTTCATGGTCCATCTTCATGGTTCATTTATCTCTTCATTTTCGTATAATCTTCCTCAAAAGATTAGTATAAGCAAACTCGGGACGTCGTTTGTTCGTGCACTTCTCTTTATTTATGACACAAAAACTAGTTTTATTATTTCCTCACGGGTAAACTAAGACAAAGCACTTAACTAGCTCGTTTTTAACAGTTTAATATTCCAATTCTCGGAAAAAATCCATACCCAGCAATTAGTATAGTATTTGAAAAATTGTTATATAATAATTAAAGCTAATTATTTCAAGAGCATTTTTATGTGGAAAAAAATTAAAGCAAAATTGACAAACTTATTAGCATATTTAGTTTTGCCAAATTATCATTACACACGGTCGTCTTTTCAAGATCTGTTTTTCAATAATATCCTTAACAATAACAACCCTATCTTATAGTAGGATTTTGAAATAACTTATAATCAAAATGGTAAAACGTTATAATTAATAGGAGTAGTAGTAATATACGTTTCATCGAAGCAACCTCAAATAATCGCAAGTAGGCTTTCCCCCCCTGTTTAAGCCATTATTTCTGCGCGTACGATACTGATGCACGATTAATACCGATACCGCGTACGATACTTACTTACTGTGCTTAATAAAGCAAGCACTAGTCCTCTGAAAAAGTTGTATTGAATTGAACACTCACAAGAACCTAATTTCAAATAGAGTAACTTTCCAGTGTCAGTCGTGGCCTCTCGATTCGTCAGTAAATTTTTTGGTTTCAACTTGCTTTCGTTCCGTATAGTCGTCTGCGCCTTATGTTTTCACCAAATGAGTTATTCCGCCCACTTGTAAGGCATTTTAGAGCTCAAGGTTTTCATTTCGTCTTGCATTTGAATGACGGAGCGGATTTGAGAGTAATTTGCCTTATGCTAGCTAAGCCGTAGAGACTCTCTACAGCGATAATGATTATCCTTTCTGATATGTTAGTTTTCTATAGCTAATATACATTTTTCATGCTTTGACAGATGCAGCAGAAACCTTGGTACTAAATATTTTTCGAATTGTACATAATGGCAGCAAATCTATTGGGGTTTCTTTATTTGAAAGGACGAAACGCTTGCCTTGAAAAGGAAAGAGAGATAAAAACGTAGAACAGCTTGCTTCAATGCTAAAATTTAAAGGGAACTGTATAAAATCAAATACAATTAATCTTGATGAATGCGAAACCCAAAAAAAAACTTTCGAACACATGATCAATGCGAAACCCTAAAAAACTTTCGAACACCTGATGAATGCGAAACCCTAAAAAACTTTCGAACACCTTGACTACAATCAGGAATTTCATAAACGATCAAGCCTCAAACAGTATACCAGCGAGCCAAAATCAAATTGCAGTGAAAAAGAGAAAAACATCATAATCACGATCCCATTCAAGGATAAAAAATCTGCCGATATCACTCCCCCCCCCCCCCCCCCCGGGGGGGGGGGGGATATCACAACGAAACAACTACAATGCCTATAATAGCAGCAAAATTTGAATACGCTTACAACCCGTCTTCTCAAGCCACAAAGTGGGGAGTATCATTATTGTCAAAGAGCCTTAAACTAAGATCATAAGCATGCACTACGTGGTCTATTATATTCAATCTGGTCTATGTAATAATGCCGGACTATGTTGGTTTCATACACCGCAACCGACACCTGCATCAACGCGTTGCTAAACCCAACTCGCCATTCACCGAGCGGAACGTACATACCGATATATAATCAACAAGAGGCTACACTGGTAGCCTATACTCATGCGCTTGATTAAGAAAGTTTTACGGTTTATTTTAAATGGGTCACGCACCCCTTCCCCCTCAACGAATTTTGCGTGACACACTAAAGAACTCGCCGTGAATATTTAATTTATTGATTCCTGATCAAATCCACACTCGTCTTTTATTTCCCAAACCATGACTTCTTTCCGTTACATTTGAAAACACTACTTTTAAAAGCAATGAAATCAGTAAACGACCGGGCTATTTTTTAATTTTAGCGAGGCGACGCGTGTGAAGTTAGGTCTTGTTTTGTTTACATAATATCAGATATTATTACGACTGAATTTGATTACATTTTTTAAATATTTCTCCAAACCTAACGAGAACACAAACAAAGAGTCAATCACAAATTGATATCAACATAAATTCCCATCGAAAAATCTAACTTCTTTTACGGTAAAGTACCTCGGCTTGACATCGGCTGCTTGAAAATTCTTTAAAACTCCGCTTCTTCGAAAGAAACAGTCCCGCATTGAAAAAAATGGGCTCATGGCTCGTGTACGACGACCTGACTGACGTCACTAGTACATGGCTCGTGTACGACGACCTGACTGACGTCACTAGTACTTACTGTAAGAGGAACACTGGGTACATTGGGCACAGAGGAACACTGGGCATACTGGGCACAGAGGACACTGGGCACACTGGGCACGGAGGAACACTGGGCACAGAGGAACACTGGGCACACTGGACACAGAGGAACACTGGGCACACTGGGCACAGAGGAACACTGGGCACACTGGGCACAGAGGAACACTGGGCACAGAGGAACACTGGGCACAGAGGAACACTGGGCACAGAGGAACACTGGGCACTGAGGAACACTGGGCACAGAGGACCACTGGGCACACTGGAGGAACACTGGGAACACTGGGCACAGAGGAACACTGGGCACAGAGGAACACTGGGCACACTGGACACAGAGGAACAATGGGCACACTTGGCACAGAGGAACACTGGGCACAGAGGAACACTGGGAACACTGGGCACAGAGGAACACTGGGCACTGAGGAACACTGGGCACACTGGGCACAGAGGACCACTGGGCACAGAGGAACATTGGGCACAGAGGAACACTGGGCACACTGGGCACAGAGGAACACTGGGAACACTGGGCACAGAGGAACACTGGGAACAGAGGAACACTGGGCACAGAGGACCACTGGGCACACTGGGCACAGAGGATCACTGGGCACACTGGGCACAGAGGAACACTGGCACACTGGGCACAGAGGAACACTGGGCACACTGGGCACAGAGGATCACTGGGCACAGAGGAACACTGCGGGCACACTGGGCACAGAGGAACACTGGGCATACTGGGCACTGGGCCCTGAGTGGAGTACAATTCAAATGGGATGCGGCCGTCCGATTTGTTTAATCACGAGTATGATTACAGACAGAATTGGACTCCACTCAGTAAAATAGATAGAAATTTTTACAAAAAAGGAACAGAAGGAACAGTGGGAACACAGGAACAATGCAATACAAACTGGTAGCTGTTATAATTATTTATTTATTTTTTTTAATAGTGGTAAACACAATTAAAAACAATTTCTTCTGATTATTACTGCGTCATAACCCGAATGGGAAATGGAGCTAACAAACTAGAAATATGCCTTAGAACTTTAACGAGTGGAATGCGATAAATATTGTTTATGCCCGTATGATCAGATTTGGACAATATACAATGGTGACGACAAGCAGATAAAAAAAAATTGTTCCAAACGTGAGTGCATGCAGGCTCCTCTAAATATTCAAAGACCAACTTTTGTGACTCGCTAACTTATGCTTTTATTAGTCACAAATGTTCTTTCACTGCTGTTCTGCCGAGATTACTGGAGAAACGATTAACAAATATTTATGTTTTAGAGCTGCGTAAGTCAGTAGAAAACGTTTAACATTTTAATTGTATTGGTTATATTATCTCGATAAATTCCCGAATGGGAAATAAGCGGCAAAACCGCATACAATCTTTCCTTAAAAAATGCTGTTTTCATCAGAATAACTTGATGAGATAAAGCAAGTGCTCTTTCAACAGAACTTTTCCTGGTCCTAAGTCGAGATAGAAATCGGAACAATCAACAAACAAAACTATAAGCAAGTTTGCAATGCCAGAGAGTGATCGGCTTAGTCTACTGCACGTTGATTGTGTTCATTTGTTCGAGTAACATAGTTCTACTTGTTTTTTTAATAATGCTGTCATAACGGATGCGTCGTGATCGTGAGCTGCAATGGCTCTCCTGATCTGTTCATGTGATTTAGGTCTAAGCAGTAAAGGCTTAGGGTCAAGTGTGCAACTGGTGGACTGAATAAAATTATAGTTGGCCAGCAAAGAGGTACTACTCAGTTCTTCCCTACTTTCATGAAACAGTTTGATAAGTTCTTCCACAACAAAAAACTCTTCCTTTGTCAATGCTCCCTCTCGTAGCGGTTCAGAAAAATAACCAGTGTTCGAGTTAAATCAAACAAATGTCGAAAAGGAGAATAGAGATGGCAAAGCGTTTCCAAAACGTCCGTTTTTGACCGATTGATGAAGATATAAAAAATAGGCTGAAGCCAGCAACTAAAGAAAACACGCAGGCTGCTCCGAAACCGGGAAGAATCCGACTAAAGTCTCGATTACTGGCAAGCATGGTTTTAGTGTAATCTTTTGTAAACACATTCGTGCATTTAGGTACAATTGATTTCCTTTATTCTCTATTATAGGCAACTGACGTTTTTCATAGTCGCATGGTGTCAGTTATCAACTTCTTTTGCTTTTTACGCCCTTACTGTGCTGCTCGACCTTGAAATTCCCGAAAAACGTTTCCCAAAAGAGCAACTTACAGCTACAAGTAGAATTACTTTAAATTCTACAATGTTTGTCTTTTTATTGTGCCTGAAAGTGAAAGTTTTGAACGGTAAGCCGTCGAGTGGAAATCCCAGCATGCCACAGAAAGAGGCACGCACAATATTTAACTTACTAGGGAGGGGATAGAAAACGAACCCCGAAAGCGATTCCGTAAAAGTTGTAAACAACTTATATAACTTGTAAAAACGCGCGGTGACCCGTTCCTTTTACTCGTGGCGCAGCCGACGAATTGTAAATCCGGCTCTGAGTTTCTCTTTTTTTTTTTGTCGTGTCACATTGGCGCATGCAAATTTATGCACGCATAAATTTCTCCGTGTGTTGATTTGAGAAGCAGAAGGAAGAATTCCAGCGTACAATTGCAAGTTTTCAATACAATGCAAGGCGTTCATAGAACCGTTTCTTATTGTGTTCGCCGCTGCTCTTATTGCTGTGGGATTTATGTTCCGGCAAGTTTTGTGTTTTATATAACTTGCAATTAATTAGATTAGCGATCGAGTTTGAAGTGTCGGCTATTGAATGTAGTGAATGTGCAGCCTTACTTTTTAGACATTTTTAAGCTTATTGTTCTCCGTAAAAGCACTCCTAACGCTCGGGAATTCAATTCAATTAAACTTTATTTAGACACGGTGTATTCATCAGGCATAACAATACTGCAATGTGGTAAAGACGCCACCAGTTCATTTTTTATGAGGTAGGGGGGGGGGGGGGGGCTGGTGGGATTTGATGGAGTATTATTTAGAATTTGAAAGACCCCCCCTCAGCTTTCCAGTTTTTTTCGTATGACCCCCCCCCTCATAAGGGTAACTTTTTTGGATGACTCCCCCCCCCCCCCCCCCCGAATTAAAAAAAAAAAGCTGGTACGTTTATAGCGTTATATATCTTGCTATCAGTTTTAACTGTTCCTTTTTTAACTGCCAATGAACATGATTACAATTACATGTAAATATTTTTGAAATATGCTTGTTATGAGATGAATATTTACAAATGCATAGAAAGCTGCTTTTTTACAAATTAAAAGAATGAAAAGTCAATTTCGGATCTCCTAGTAATGGCTCGTCCTTAGTTAGGGTGTTGTGGCAGGCCTCTCGTCAGCTTAGAACTTTCTCGTCTGGCCTGCACGACTCCCGCTGTTCGCCAATGTGATATTCTCGCCTTTAGAGTTTCGCTCTAACGAGTATGTCTTTAAGCGATTCACCCCTTTTTTAGGAGATAATGAGAGGCTTTTTATATATCTCCCTCAGCAACGGTTGGTTCTGTATTAAATGCCATTTATCCATAAGGATTTTCTTTAAATTGGACACCGCTGGGTGATATTGTGTGACAAAAGGTAGAATTTTCTTGTACCCTTTCCTTCTGTTGAAGGGCCGACTTTCTCTCTTCGAATTTCATTTCTGAGAGGACTTTATGTACCAGAGTATCTGGATACTCTCTCAAATGTAGGCGTAATTTTCTTATATTCTCTTCAAACGTTATTTTTGAAGAGTTGAGTTACTTCGAAGCAGCCTAAGTTCCTCGCCCTATAACTTACCTGTGGCATAGAACTACTAGCCTTGAGACACCTTTTGGCAAGGTTTGGCGAGAATCGGTTGCTTTGGTTACAATTATATGAATGACGCCAGAAGTAGCACGAGGCCAAGCAATTTTTAATAGTATAGTAGGGATGATATGTGTTCCTTTACGGTAATAGCCATGTATAATGTCAGCCATATCTCCCTTTGAAAGATGCTACATTGTTTTGAGTGTGCCCTTATTGTAAGCTATCGGCTTTCGTTCCCCTTTATTATTAGAGTAATATGGTTCTTACGTGTACATTCTGCAGCTTGTTTACTGTGATACTGAAAGTACCACTGACTGAGGACTACGGCAAACAAAGACGAATCTTGCTGTGCAAAGGGCCGTTTGTTTCAGTGCGTTTGGTTCAGAAGAGTTTTAGTGGCAACAACAGGCCATCATCGTCACTGCTTGTAGCCATTATGGAAAATCTGCAAACAGATGGCTTTGGAACACTAAAAAAGATTGGCCTGAGCCAGGTTTTCTTCAAGAAGTTACCATCCGATATGACAGAAGAAACATTCCATCGATACGAGTTAACCCGTGAGATGTACCTACAAGCCTTTAACGAGCGAGCAGACAAGGCCATTATTTCAAAAGATTATTTTAACAGATTCCTCGAAAATTCACCCAACAAGACTGGTCTCCGCGATCTTCATCTCATTGTCCCCGAGGAAGACTGAGTTTTATGACTCTTATATGGTAGATTTTGAGATGTGTTGAGACAGAGGGTAGAGGTAAAAAAAGGGCAAGAAACCATGAAAAAAAAAAAAAGAAAAGATGTTCTCACAACTTGCAAAGCGGTGTTTTAAGCACAAACTATTTGAGCATGGGAAATTACAATACATCATGAGCGGCTAAATCTTATATTTTTACATTCAAAGAAGAACATATATAATGGCAGCATAATCTGTAAAGCCGATATCGTCTTTTTGCTTTCTCGCGGCTATGGTGTTACAGTGCTGCTACTGTTACCGGGGCCACCTAGACAAAGTTAACCAATCACAAAGCAGAACGGGAACAATAGATTCCAAAATTTTCGACTTGAATAATGAAATGTCGAGTACAGAACAATGAAATTTTAACTTTAAAATGTTGGAATCTATTGTTCCCGTTCTGCTTTGTGATTGGTTAACTTTGTCGAGGTGGCCCCGGTAACAGTAGCAGCACTGTAACACTAAGCCTTTACTGCTTAGACCTAAATCACATGAACAGATCAGGAGAGCCATTGCAGCTCACGATCACGACGCATCCGTTATGACAGCATTATTAAAAAAACAAGTAGAACTATGTTACTCGAACAAATGAACACAATCAACGTGCAGTAGACTAAGCCGATCACTCTCTGGCATTGCAAACTTGCTTATAGTTTTGTTTGTTGATTGTTCCGATTTCTATCTCGACTTAGGACCAGGAAGAGTTCTGTTGAAAGAGCACTTGCTTTATCTCATCAAGTTATTCTGATGAAAACAGCATTTTTTAAGGAAAGATTGTATGCGGTTTTGCCGCTTATTTCCCATTCGGGAATTTATCGAGATAATATAACCAATACAATTAAAATGTTAAACGTTTTCTACTGACTTACGCAGCTCTAAAACATAAATATTTGTTAATCGTTTCTCCAGTAATCTCGGCAGAACAGCAGTGAAAAAACATTTGTGACTAATAAAAGCATAAGTTAGCGAGTCACAAATGTTGGTCTTAGAATATTTAGAGGAGCCACTCATGTTTGGAACAATTTTTTTTATCTGCTTGCCGTCACCATTGTATATTGTCCAAATCTGATAATTGAGGCATAAACTATATATATCGCATTCCACTCGTTAAAGTTCTAAGGCATATTTCTAGTTTGTTATCTCCATTTCCCATTCGGGTTATGACGCAGTAATAATCAGAAGAAATTGTTTTTAATTGTGTTTACCACTATTAAAATAAATAAATAAATAAATAATTATAACAGCTACCAGTTTGCATTGCACTGTTCCTGTGTTCCTTCTGTTCCTTCTTCCATTTTTGTAAAAATTTCTATCTATTTTACTGAGTGGAGTCCAATTCTGTCTGTAATCATACTCGTGATTACACAAATCGGACGGCCGCATCCCATTTGAATTGTACTCCACTCAGGGCCCAGTGTGCCCAGTGTTCCTCTGTGCCCAGTGTGCCCAGTGTTCTTCTGTGCCCAGTATGCCCAGTGTTCCTCTGTGCCCAGTATGCCCAGTGTTCCTCTGTGCCCGCAGTATTCCTCTGTGCCCAGTGTTCCTCTGTGCCCAGTATGCCCAGTGTTCCTCTGTGCCCAGAGTGCCCAGTGTTCCTCTGTGCCCAGTATGCCCAGGGTTCCTCTGTGCCCAGTGTGCCCAGTGTTCCTCTGTGCCCAGTGTGCCCAGTGTTCCTCTGTGCCCAGTGTGCCCAGTGTTCTTCTGTGCCCAGTGTTCCTCTGTGCCCAGTCATCCTCTGTGCCCAGTGTGCCCAGTATTCCTCTGTGCCCAGTGTTCCTCTGTGCCCAGTGTGCCCAGTGTTCCTCTGTGCCCAATGTACCCAGTGTTCCTCTTACAGTAAGTACTAGTGACGTCAGTCAGGTCGTCGTACACGAGCCATGTACTAGTGACGTCAGGTCGTCGTACACGAGCCATGAGCCAAAAAATGTATGAAGTTCCTCGAAGCAAAATTTCGTCGCTTAAAGCTCTCCTTTTTCTCCACTACAGCGGCTTCTGAGTATTCTTTAAAGCCTTCTCTTTCCATTTTGAATTTTTTAAATGTGTGTTATTACTCCGATAAGACAAAACTATGGTTTTGAAAACCAAGCGCATGCCGAGCGCGGCAGCCATTTTTGTAGAATTCGTATGTAATCTGACGACCCGGTTAGTAATAATATATGCGTGCATAAATTTGCATGCACAAATGTGACACCAAAAAAAACAATGACGAAGAAAAACGGAGCCGGAACCATACCTTATGCCGCTTCGCGCATGAGTAATGAGTAGTGACTACTCATTGATTATCTATCGGTTTGTACGTTCCGCTCGGTGAATGGTGAGTTGGTTTTTAGTAGGACAATGAATATATTTCAAACGAAAGACATAATAAAATTCGTCGCTTAAGCTTTTCGTGACCCCTGCGGTTCCGTAGACAAATTTTCTCAGAAAGATCGCCAATGTGTTTGCTAAGCGTAGGTGTGACGAAAGATCATCCATATTTATAATCATGATGCCTCGTGACTTCGGCCCGGTTCAAACTTCAAACTTTACATGTGCCGAACCTAATATCTATTTGGGTCGACCCAAATAATTAAGTTCGACAGTTGATTCAGACTTCGAACTTAATAGAGTGGAAAAAAAAAAATAAAAAATAAAATAAAAAAATTATGGGAAAAAAAATGATTAATTAATGTATATGTTGTGGTTCAAATTTTTCTTTGGTTTAAAAATTTTCAAATTACCAGTTTAGTTTTTATTTTCCTTTGTCTCATGTTCATTATCATATTCTGAGACAAAGGAAAACAAAAATCAAACTGGTTTGAAAATTTTCAAACCAAAGAAAAATTTGAACCACAACATATACATCAGGTATGCATTAGGTTCGGCACATGTAAAGATCGACGTATGAATCGAAGTCGACCTTTTGCCGTTCTATTCGATGAGCTCAGTCGAATAGAACGGAAGAGTCGACCCAAATACGAAAGGGTCGATCCTAATTGATTCATACGTCGAACTTTACATGTGCAGAACCTAATAATTAGGTTCGGCACATGTAAAGTTCGACGTTTAAACCGGGCCTATAGCCTTATTCAATACTACTACGACTGAATTGTATGTTTTCTTTTGCAGAGTACACAGTGAGTTGCACGATTAGCGTTGAAAGGAACCAAAAATGGCTCTTCAAGTTCTTCATTTTCTACATTGAACGATTTCATTCAATCAATGTAGAAAGTGAAGATTTTGAGATATCAATAATCCACATCCTGTCATTGTTATCGAGAGCAACGGTGTTACATTACGAATTTACGAGGTCGATACTGACCGCGGAAAATGGGGAAACCAAATCGAGATTATCCACGCTTCGATTGGCTTTTCTGTTGGTTTGGGAAATGTTTGACGTTTCCTGTATCTGCGTCAGAAAAACGGTGAAGGTAATTTCACATTTTCTCCTTACATTTTGCTTTGCTTGGCCAGGCAGCGAAGTTTAAATATCACATAAAAATCATGTGTAATGCCTTCAGCTTGAAGTTTCACTACATTCTTAGCTATTAGTGAAATTTGTGATACCTATCCATGTGACCTGGTAGCTTAGTGGATACAGCATTGCACCGGTATCGCAAGGTCATTGGGTTCGAATCCCGTTCAAAACTGCTTACGTTGATAGCACGCACTGCGAAGATCATCCGCAGTTCACATATATGATTTTTTATATATTTATATTCATTCTTAGTTATGTAGCCCACTGGAAAAAGAGAAAAAAAGAGGAAACATCATAATCACGATCCCATTCAAGGATAAAAAATCTGCCGATATCACCCCCGGGGCCGGGGGGATATCACAAAGAAACAACTACAATGCCTTAGCAGCAAAATTAGAATACGCTTACAACCTGTCTTCTCAAGCCGCAAAATTGGGAGTATCGTTATAGTCAAAGAGCCTTAACCTAAGATCATTAGCATGCACTACGTGGTCTATCATATTCAATCTGGTCTATGTAATAATGCCGGACTATGTTGGTTTCATACACCGCAACCGACACCTGCATCAAGGCGTTGCTGAACACTACTCATTGATTATATATCGGTATGTACGTTCCGCTCGGTGAATGGCGAGTTGGTTTTTAGTAAGACAATGAATGTATTTCAAACGAAAGACATAATAAAATTCGTCGCTTTAGCTTTTCGTGACCCCTGCGGTACTGTAGACAAATTTTCTCAGAAAGATCGCCAATGTTTTTCTTAGCGAAGGTGTGACGAAAGATCATCCATATTTATAATCATCATGGATGTCTCGTGACTTTGCCTTATTCAATGTAATGGTATACTACAACTGAATTGTATGTTTTGCTTTTCAGAGTAAACAGGGATTTTCACGGTTAGCGCTGAAAGGAACCAAAAATGGCTTTTCAAGTTCTTCATTTTCTACATTGAACGATTTGAATTCGTTCAATCATGTAGAGAGTGAAGATCTTGAGAGATCAATAACCCACATCCTACCACTGTTATCGAGAGCAACAGTGTTACATTGCGAATTTACGAGGCCGATAGGCGACAGCGGAAAATCGGGAAACCAAATCGAGTTTATCCTCGCTACGATCGGCTTTGCTTTTGGTTTGCGAAATGTTTGACGTTTCCCGTATCTGTGTCAGAAAAACGGTGGAGGTAATTTCACGTTTTCTATTGTTTGTATGGCCAGGAAGCGATTTAAATCATGTGTTAATGCCTTCAGCTTAAAGGGGAAGTATCACGGGAATTTTGATGTTTTTTGGTCAAATCCACTCCACAACACCTGAACTTATTTATCAAAAAATTCTAAAACACTAAAAGAGAGAAATCAGCCAATTCTTGAAAGAGGAACAAATTATGGTATGTTCTGGCCCATTTGGAGACGAAAATGTGGCAACTTGAAAAAAATTAGGCTAACTTTTTTCAAGTTGCAATTCATTGAGACCCAGTCCGTCAATGACTAGAGACACTCATTGACAGTTTTGATATATTTTGTGATTATTTATCACACCACTGGAGCTTTATTTTTCGGTTTCTGATCATACAATATCATCTTTTGCTTTTTAAAATGACACGAAATCCCCGTGATACTTCCCCTTTAAATTGTCCCTGAATGTTTGGTTATGGTCGTTATGTAGTATACTTGGTACTGAATCGTTAAAAAAGAAAGTAATAACTGAGATATCGTCTCTTACAGATTTACTGAGAGAATAATATTTCCGCGCAAAGCAATTAAGCACGTCTTTCTTTCGGTTACAAAATATGTATCGTAATTATTATTTCTCTTCTGTTTCTTTTTTCAACGTATTGTAAAGCTTTGCATTTACTATTTGTAATAAAAAAAACTTATTACAAAAAAATTATATTAGAGGAACACAGTCAAGATTATTACATTTGTGAAAATCAATAAAAAGAATTCTAGAGCCAAAATTTCGTAACGTCAGGTAGACCTGATAATGAACGACCGGAGCACCTCTATCAACCCTCGGGTACAATTTTAGCATCCAAAACGACTGACAATGTCAGCGAAGTAACTTGTTTTCTAATTGTTATACATATTCTATTTTTCAAAAAGGAAAACGACCCTCAATGTTGCAAAAGTCAAGCATTTTGGGCTCAGTTGGACTGTAAACTTTCTTTGAACAAATCACATTGTATTTTATTCTTATAGTTGGCTAATTGTAAAAACAAGAGGACAAATTAAAGACGTTCTTAATAAAAAAAAATGTGTTTTCATTCTCACTAGCGGATGAAATCGATAGCAAATCAGGAGTACAGTGATTCGCGTTTAAATATAAGTAAAAGTGTTTTTTACTACCTCACAAAGCACTTCACTCGACTCGTTTTCTACAGTTTAATATTCTCGGAAAGAAAATCTATACCAAGAAAGAAATCATTTACATGTAGTATTTGAAAAAAATGTTATAATACTTAAAACTAATTATTTCAAGAGCCTTTTTATGTGGAAAAAAATTAAAGCAAAATTGACAAATTCTTGCCGTGTCTTTCAAGATCTGTTTTTCAGTAATATAGATATCCTTAACAATAACAATCTGTAGTAATATACGTTTCATCTAAGCGACCTCAAATAATCGCAAGTAGGCATGATGTTTTTTTATTACAATTTTTCTCCCTTTTGACCCACCATCATTTTCGCGCGTAATATTAACTACGATAACGACCGCGGAAAATGGAGAAACCAAATCGAGGTTATCCTCGCTACGATCGGCTTTGCTGTTACTTTGGGAAATGTTTGACGTTTCCCGTATCTGTGTCAGAAAACCGGGGGTGGGGGGGGGGGGGGGGGGGGGGGGGGGTAATATTTGACATTTTCTATTTACATTTGCTTTACCTTAGTAGTAATATTGAATAAGTAAGTAGCAAAGGATTTTGTGACAGACACATGCATCGAATAAATAAGACTAAAAATTGCTAAACAGGCTTCACGAAGGGTCAAACAAGATGAAAGCCGGCCAAGAATTCATCATGGTCATGGGATGTCAGTAGGTTGTTTTTCAGAGCGTTTCAAAACGAAACGAATGGCACATATAATAAATAAATAAAATAAATAAAAATAAATATGGCATTAGTTAAAGTGCACCTAACCCCTCAGTATAGGTAACTGTGCTTACTTTTTAACTTACTTACTTAGTCCTCTTCGTGTTAAACACATAAAAAGAACGCCAATGCTGCCTGTCCTTCGACCATCTCTGAACCTGTCTCCATGTTCATCCGTGCTCGATCTTCCATCTCCTTCTCCTGACCTGCGCAGGTCTTTTTTAACATGTGCTGAGTTGCACTCATATGCAGGGTGCCTTTTTGGGTAAAGGGGGGGGGGGGGGGGGGGGGGGAGGGGATCTATCTCATTGTTTTCAAAAATTAAGAGGAATCAAAACCTATTTTATCGATGAATCAGAGGAATCAAATCTTTTTCGATGAATCCGACTTAAAAGTCAATAAAAATTGTGAAACTGCTTTAAGCCTGCCGCACACTCGAGGAAAGTGCTGAGTAAAATTCCTCGCGAGGTAGTTAGCTCAGCTGTTTCCTCAAGTGTGCGCTGGAGTTTTTCGCCTCGCGAGGTCGTGAGGCAAATATCTGTCGTGTTTGATTTTTTTTTTGCCTCGCGAGACAAATTCCTCATCGTGTGCGGGCGCCGCGAGAATCTGGCTGAGTCAAATTCATCGATTAGCCAGGCCTGCGATTAGCCAATAAAATTGCACGCGAGATCATGTGATTTCGACCTCGATAATTGCAGATGGCGGACGACGAGATAAATTACATGTACTGTACTGTACTGTACTGTACTGTACTGTACTGTACTGTACTGTAGAGAACAGTACTGTACTGTACTGTAGAGAACTGGCCCTGGTTCCTGAAAAGCCGATTAGCGCTAACCCACGATTAAATCAGCCTAATCGAGGGATAAAATTTATCTTTCGATTAGATTCTGTTCCTGAAAGCACGATTAGCGCTAACCTAGGGATAAAATAAGGGTTAAATTTAATCCACCTAGCGAGGTCGATTAACTCACTAATCGGCGAAAAAATTTTGTCAAAACAAACAAAATGGCGGAGTAAACTGTTCGTTAAGTTGGTCTAGGAAATATAGAAAACAACTTATACTAGAAATAAATTTTCTTGGCGACTTTAATGATAGATGAACGTTCTGTCCTTACAGATTCCGGAGAGAATAAACCGAGTTTTCGGCAGAAAAATGTAATTTGCAGTGAAAGGTTATCGAGCCAAGGCGGACAAACACCCGCAAACACGCAAATCTTGCAGTCTCGGCAATTTTAATATAAGCTTACTCAAAACAATAAAGCTCTTGCTAAGCTTACAGCAATCTTACTAATTTTTTGAACGGGAAGATTCAAGAGATGTAGTTTTTGTATTTAGCAGGGCTTTCACGAAGCAGAATGTATGAATTTTAGCTTTCAGTTAAGCTTAAGTTATATTTTTGAAAAGCAAGATAAAAACAACACGCCATGAAATATTGATTTCTTTTAGCGCTCGCAATAGCGTAAATTTTAAAATGTCATATAAACTCTTTACATATCGTTTTACCGGTTTGGGAATTCTATCCGAGAATTCTTGAATTAAATAATTATTTTTGCAGCACTTGCAGTAGAGAAGGGTGGGAAAAGATCGCAAAAATAAGACATAAGCTTAAGCTTTAATTGATGTCAAATAGAAGATGAAATACAAGTTTCGACGGATTTTTTAGCGTGAACTCTATACACAATCAAAGCTACGATGTTGGTATAAAACTATGAAAGCTCTTTCTCTGAAATCACTACTTTATTATTCAGATTTAATAAAAAGGTTACATGGCTAACAACTATTACATTCAGTGATAACTGAAATAATCGAATGAACTCACCGATTCGGTTTACAGCTTTATCAGTTTTAATTTTCCTTCACCGAGTCAACACCGCTTTGAACTGAATCATTGATTTTCATTCGTTTCCTTTGACCAAATCGCAAGAGATTACGTTTCTTTTCTTCGACTAAAACAACCAATATCAAGGTTTGATTTGTAGAATTTGTGACGAGACTATTTGAGTCAGAATGGAAAACAAGAGCTTGCAAGCTTCGTGTAAGACGCCTTTTTCCCGCGCATTGTCATTTTCGCGCGCGCCTGCATGTGAATAACTGGTCAAACCGGTTTATTCTGAGTTTAATCGGGGGATAGTTAATCGAGGGTTAAATCCGTTTTCAGGAACGCCTTTTTATCCCTCGATTAGTTATTCTAGGAATAAGAAATTCAATCGTGGATTAACCGCTAATCGAGGGATAATTTAATCGGCTTTCCAGGAACCGGGGCCAGTACTGTACTGTACTGTAGAGAACAGTACTGTACTGTACTGTAGAGAACAGTACTGTACTGTACTGTAGAGAACAGTACTGTACTGTACTGTAGAGAACAGTACTGTACTGTACTGTAGAGAACAGTACTGTACTGTAGAGAACAGTACTGTACTGTAGAGAACAGTACTGTACTGTAGAGAACAGTACTGTACTGTAGAGAACAGTACTGTACTGTAGAGAACAGTACTGTACTGTAGAGAACAGTACTGTACTGTAGAGAACAGTACTGTACTGTAGAGAACTGTACTGTTCACTACACTACACTACACTACACTACACTACACTACACTACACTACACTACACTACACTACACTACACTACACTACACTACACTACACTACACTACACTACACTACACTACACTACACTACACTACACTACACTACACTACACTACACTACACTACACTACACTACACTACACTACACTACACTACACTACACTACACTACACTACACTACACTATAATATGCGCATTTTTATTATTTCGGGAGGAATGTTTTGTTAGAATTAATCTCTCTACCGGGTCTGTTCACTGTGCCCCTGACGAGAATGACAGACCTTCTGAGCATATAAATATATTTTCACATTAGCAATCTATGTTATTTATTAATACGTTTTTAGTGAGCTCACTAAAGTGCATATATATGAATTGCAAATTATCAATGATCAAGAATTTTAGTTTGTTTTTGTTTTGGTTTGTTTCGTTTTTGTTTTATTAGTTTTTTAATCAAAATGCTTATGGCGTTTTTTTTTTAAACTCCTTTTTCAATTCATCTTCTTGCGTTTCTACATTTCTAATTCACTTGGGGGTCTGTAATTGCGCTTACATCCCATTCTTTCCCTCTTTTTTCTTCCATGCCTTAGCTCTCCGTTTCCCTGGCCTTATTGTCTGTCTGAGCTGTGTTTCCTCATCTCCATCGTTCGCTGGTGCTGTGATTCTGTTTCCAAAATAGAGCGCAGTCTAGTGGGCTTACCCTTTGTATGACAGGGGCTATGGTCTTGGAGTCTTATATCTATGCCTTTGTCCCAAACAAAACAAAACAAAAACACTCCTGTCCGCCAACTTGAATGTCGAGCTTGAAATCACGTGAGCTCGCCATGCAATTTTATTGGCTAATCGATTAATTTGGCTCAGCCAAATTCTCGCGGCGCCCGCACGCGATTAGAAATTTGTCTCGCGAGGAAAAAAATATCAAACACGACAAATATTTGCATCACGACCTCGCGACGCGAATATCTCACAAAAACTTCAGCGCACACTTGAGGAAACAGCACTTTCCTCAAGTGTGCGGCAGGCTTTAAAGTTCTCTTTTGGTATCTAATAAGGGTAAAAATAATTAAGGACCACGCCCACAAAATTAGATTCTGGTACCTTTTATATTAGGGTTTCTTTTCAAAATTGTCGACGAGAATCCGCGTCACAGTCTATGGGAGTCCCCAATAGTTCTGTTATCCTGTGACTGGGTTAGAAGGCTCTGAATTCCGAGTCATTAAAGAAAGCCCCCATAAAACAATATACTCGCTACCGAATAAAAAAAGGATAGTTTAGTTTGTGAGCGTTAGGAGGCATCTAGACCTAGCAACCCAATTTTGACTGTGTTGAAACTCCCGCGAGAAAACGAAAGTCAATCAATCTCGTCACAGGGCAACAGCAGTAAATCGAAAGAGCCCAGAGGTGGAGGGGGTAGATTTTTCTTGGACAGCCTGACTGCCGGGAGCGATGAGAGGCAACTGTATTCGCAGGTTATGATTTGACAGGAAAATAGAAATTAATTTATCGTCATACCACTATAATTTCTGTATTTAAACTCATTTTACTTTGGCAATCTTTTCTGTATTATACTCTGGACTGGTATATCCAATAGATAATAAATGCCAAGGATGAATTTGGTGGAATCTGCTGTATTGCGGTCAATGGAGTATCACAGAATCAATTTAAGGAGAGCATGCAGGAGGTGTATTTGTATTTTAGGCATGTAGTTGTTCACGAGAGAGAGGTTGGGCTGCAAGAAACGCTTGCTACAGAAAGGGTTGAATTGCGCAGTGATCGCACAAACTGACATCCCAGTTTCTGAATAGTCGCCAAAGGTTTGTCAGCCATAAGGACGCTTGACTCAGAACGAACAGACACCATACAAAGATCCGTGAACAACATCCTTAAATAGGCTAAAGCGAACAAGCCTAACATCACGAAGGAAATGCCAGAAGCCCTTAAGAACGTAAAACAAGACGGCTCTATTATGATTCTACCAGTAGACAAAGGTCATGACAAAATGAAAACACTGATTGAGACATGTCCGTATCAGCTCCTTAACAAAGACCCAACTCGAAACGAGGTGGACATATACCAGAAACTGTCTTTAACAAGATCAGACCTAGACACGAAGAATCCAGGCAGGAATTTCAATCTACTGCGATTTTAGCCTAAACTAATAGTCTATACGAAAGGTGTATCAAAAGTTCTTCGTCGCCGCCTTGAACAACAAGGTGTACGCGCCGTTTTCAAAGCTGACACAACACTTAGATAACGCTTGCTGCGTCCTTAAGACACCTTGAATCAAATAAACAAGACGGTGTAGTCTGTAAGATTCTTTCTGAATGCGGCAAAGTGTATATCGAAGAAACAGGAAGATCGATGCATGAAAGGATAAAAAATACGACGGAGACGAACGGCTTGCTCTGACCCAAACCTCCGCAGTTTCGGAACACGCCAACAAGACCGGGCACCTTCCAACTTGGAACGAGGTTTAAGTTTATCGATCATGACCCACACTGGTACTCCCGTAAGGTTTAAGAGACCATGAACAACATCTAGTCGGAATAATAATGAGGATCGAAATGCATAAATAGCAGCTAACCAACGTGCTACATCAGAGCGACACACAAATAATCGACCTCATCGCCTGATGAAGACAAGCAGTAATAGCAGTCGAAACGTCGCGATCAACACCTCAAAGTGACTCCATCGTGAGACAAACGAATAAACTATCTTACAAACCACAATGAACAACAAACACATCTTTAATAACAAGAAACTCTTGTTGTCAGTTTAATGGAAACGACATTCAGTACATTACATACAAATGAGTGGGGTTAGTTTCTAGAGAAACTGTGGTGCTGCGTCGGTGGGGGGATGGAACACGAGAATTTAGTTTTATCGACTGAGTCGATAAGGTAAATTGACCACCGTAAAAAGATTCAAATAGCTGACGTTTCGAGCGCTAGCCCTTCGTCGGAGCGAATCAAGGAATTGTGGGTAGTGTGTGGTTTTATATAGTAAGCGGTGGAGCCACGCTATTGGTGGAAATTTGGTGACGTGAAAAACAAATGTAGATTAGTTGAATGAAAAGCGTTCGTTGATTCCGTGGGGTTTGAGAGTGCCGATTTGAAAGATGATTTTTTGTTCTAGGTTTTTACGGCTTTCTGTGTTACCCTGGTGTAGGGAAAGGCCGCAGATTGTCATGTGTTGTTTAGAATGGTTAGTAAGATTAAAATGGCGCGCGACTGGTTTGGATGCGTCTTTGTCATTTTTTTCAACGTCTCGGAGATGTTCACGAAAACGGTCGCCCAGTCTCCTCCCTGTTTCGCCAATGTATATCTTTTTGCAAAAAGTACATGTTATGCAGTAGATAACATTTACGGAGGTGCATGTAAAACGATCAGTGATTTTAATAGATCGTTTGGGTCCTGTTATTTTGTCCGCGTTGTGAATGAAAGGACAAGTGTTACATCGTGTGCGTGTGCATTTGAAAGTTCCCGGTACATCGTCAGATTTCAGTGCGCTCGTAACTAGAAAGTTGCCTATGTTTTTGTCACGTTTGAATGAAATTAGTGGGGGTTGTGAAAAAATTCTGCCAGTTTCGGGGTCGTTTTGGAGTAATTTGAAATTTTTTAAAATGCTCCGCTTAGCCGAATTAGTTTTGACACTTAACTGTTTTTCATTTTCCCAAAACTACTACAAACAAGTAAATGGAGTCGCCATGGGCACCAAAATGGGACCAAGCTACGCTAACCTTTTTGTAGGCCACATCGAAGACAAATTTTTTAATCAGTACCACGGAACCAAACCCGAACTCTACGGCCGCTACATCGATGATTGCATTGGCGCTACCTCTTCCAGTAAAGAGGAACTTAATCAATTCATAACTTCTGTCAATACTTTTCATCCAGCTCTAAAATATACCTGGGAAATTTCCGAAACCTCAGTCGCTTTTCTTGACATTAATATTTCAATCAACGGTAACAGTTTATCCACAAGTGTGCACTACAAACCTACAGATTCCCACAGTTATCTGTTACATTCATCCTCACATCCATCGCACGTTAAAAACGCCATTCCGTATTCTCAATTTCTCAGACTTCGACGTCTATGTAGTGATGACTCTGATTTTTCCAACAAATCAGAAGAAATGTGCCAGTTTTTCAAGAAACGTGGGTACCCTGACTCTGTTGTTAATACGGGCCAACAACGTGCACAACAGATCGACAGACAATCAGCACTACAAACGCCACAGAAGGAAGAGAACGAGAGAATTCCATTCACCCTCACTTTCCACCCACACAACAACACAGTCAAAAGCATCATTTTAAAAAATTTCAAATTACTCCAAAACGACCCCGAAACTGGCAGAATTTTTTCACAACCCCCACTAATTTCATTCAAACGTGACAAAAACATAGGCAACTTTCTAGTTACGAGCGCACTGAAATCTGACGATGTACCGGGAACTTTCAAATGCACACGCACACGATGTAACACTTGTCCTTTCATTCACAACGCGGACAAAATAACAGGACCCAAACGATCTATTAAAATCACTGATCGTTTTACATGCACCTCCGTAAATGTTATCTACTGCATAACATGTACTTTTTGCAAAAAGATATACATTGGCGAAACAGGGAGGAGACTGGGCGACCGTTTTCGTGAACATCTCCGAGACGTTGAAAAAAATGACAAAGACGCATCCAAACCAGTCGCGCGCCATTTTAATCTTACTAACCATTCTAAACAACACATGACAATCTGCGGCCTTTCCCTACACCAGGGTAACACAGAAAGCCGTAAAAACCTAGAACAAAAAATCATCTTTCAAATCGGCACTCTCAAACCCCACGGAATCAACGAACGCATTTCATTCAACTAATCTACATTTGTTTTTCACGTCACCAAATTTCCACCAATAGCGTGGCTCCACCACTTACTATATAAAACCACACACTACCCACAATTCCTTGATTCGCTCCGACGAAGGGCTAGCGCTCGAAACGTCAGCTATTTGAATCTTTTTACGGTGGTCAATTTACCTTATCGACTCAGTCGATAAAACTAAATTCACATACAAATGAGGACTTGCATTCATTAACTGCAGTCACCGATTTGCTTAATTTTAAAATTTTGATCACGTGACATGTCACGTGACCAAACTTGTGCGTTAAGGCAGAAGAAGACGTCGAGATTAACATTCAAGAAAACTTTCAATCTGGTTCAGTCAATCTAGCCGAAGATATTAAGTGTCAACCATATATTCCGAATAGACTTTAAACCCAGGCCTTAAACTGCTTGAGCTGCCAGTACGTTGGGGCGGAGACTTGTTTCTTGGTATTTTCCTGTATACGTAAATAATGAGTTTGGGTTAGAAACAGGTATCATGAAACCTTGAACAGGTACAAGGCAGGCCTTAAAACAAAACAGTTATTACCTTAAAAAGGTTATGTCACTTATGTTTAGTATTGACTTTAAGAAGCCAAAGACATGTTTGTATTGATGGAAATTAACCCAAAATAATGGTCCAATTTTGTTTTAAAACTACTCTACTAGTGCACTGAAACTGTAAATTAGTGCCTTTGGCCGCGGATAGTCAGGTTGCTTATGGAAACGGATTTTTCCCATGTCTAGCAAAACCCATTATAAACTGAATATGTTTTGGTCTCCCTTGGGAATTCATTTGAAATCTTCCTGTTGGAGTTCTAAGGCCATTTTGTAAAAATGTTCTTAGTTTTTATTTAACCAGATGTTTGACCCCAAGACATAAAAATACCTAGACTAACTTACATCAATGCAGTATACAAAACGAGGTAACACAAAAGCACCAGAAGACGTTGGGGAGGTCACTGTGCAAAGAACTACGGTGCATTCAATAATTAGAGGAATTTGTACTTGACATAACCGCTGTTTTCGTTTTGGATTTATACGTTTTAATCATGACACAAGACGGTTTCGGATAGGCGCATTTCAATCCATTTAGCTGGTATATTAAAGCTAACTATATATGAGTAGTCAGTTACATGTTTTTTGAAAGTGACAACTGACCTTAATTGGGACGACATATTTGTTAGATCCACTGATATTTGTAAAGACCATAAGCTTAAGGAGTTTTATTACAAACTAATGCATCGAATAGTCGCTACAAAGAAGGAGCTATGTCTCTTCGGAATAGAAGCTAATGATAACTGCTTTTATTGTGATAAGCCCAATTCAATTATTCACACTTTTGTGGAATGCCATTTTTCTAAAATATTCTTCAACCAAGTAATAGATTATTTTAACAGAGTCAATGCTGTCGTTTTAATGCCATCAGTATGTGAATGGCTCTTCGGACTATCGCTTACTAACGATCAACTTTCAACTAGTTTAATAAAAAAATTCAATTATTATACACTATTCGCAAAGCGCTTCCTGTATATTCAAAAACTAGAAAAGAAGAATAGTACTCTAAACGATTTTATATCAAAAATCACCTACAGACTCCAATGGGAAAAATTTTATAAAAATTATTTCATATTTATCAATGCGAAGATGGTTCTCCTCTCCGAGATGACGTTTATCTATACTGATTATCGTTATATATATATAATATGTAATTAAATAGTTTCAAGCAGGATTTCGAATATAAAACATGTAAGTAACCACTTCCTTTTTTTTATATGTTATGTACCTAAATGTAAAAAAAACCCTTGTATATTGTTTATTTAGAGGAATAAAGTTTAAATAAAAAAAAAAAAAAAAAAAAGTGATGCTTTCTGCCAAGTTTCAAGAAACCAAGAGCAAATATTCAACATAAAAATATATGCACTTTCTCTTGCATAAGACTTTTAGGCGAGACTTGAACATTTTATTTGTTTGCATTATAAACCTGGAAAACTTTTCTTATGTTTATTGTTAGCTGAATTCAACGATTTTCCGTGCTCCTAACGCACATTAAAGTAACGACCTCTTTCTAATTACCTTATCGGGGACCAAATGACTTTCATCCCTTTTCGGCGCTGCATCGCGATCGATCTCTATAAATGAAAATAAAAGTCGAATTTGAACTGAAATTTACAATTCTCTATTTTCGAATTGCCCATAATACACTTTGTTTGCCTCCCAAATTTTGTATAATCTATTGTTTATAAATGCTCTTTTGAGGACTGTTTGCATTGTATACCTGGAAAACTTTTGTTATGTTTATTGTTAGCTAAATTCAACGATTTTCCGTGCTCCTAACGTACATTAAAGTAACGACCTCCTTCTATTTACCTTATCGTAAGCTTCGGGGACCAAATGACTTTTATCCCTTTTCGGCGCTGCATCGGGATCAATCTCTATAAATTAAAATAAAAAGTCGAATTTGAACTGAAATTACAATTCTCTATTTTCGAATTGCTCATTATACACTTTGTTTGCCCCCCAAATTTTGTATAAACTATTGTTTATAAATGCTCTTGGGAGGACTGCATATTCCCAAGAACATTTCAAAACAATGGTTTTGCAAAATTTGGGGGGCAAACAAGGTGTATTATGGGCAATTCGAAAATAGAGAATTCCCCACTCCAGAAACTATGAAAAATACCATAATACTCTTTAAAGTGCAGGTTTGGGTGGTGCTTGATGTACGCCTGATTTTTCCAATTTCTTTTGTTTTCAGCACGAACTGCAAGTGCAATGCTTCAACTCAGTCTTGGCAATTTGCATGCGGTTCACATTTGTATACCTACACACAATGCTACATCCTAGCGTTCCTACATGTACTCTGAATTCCATTCTGCCATTCTAACAAAGGCAAAGGCTCAGCCTGCTCATATATAAAAGATTATTATGGCATTTTTCGGAGTGGCCTATTGAGGCTTCATTAGGGTTTGGGGTCTGCGTATCTCCTATCCTATTAATTTTTGGACTGAAGATCGCTTATCCCCTAATACGAAGCGAAGCGATAAGAAGGTATGGAAACGAATTTTATGGAAATTCAAACGGTTGTAAATCTTGGAAAAGTGGAGTGCACAAAAATATTTTTTTATTTAGGATTTAGGGTCATTTATAGTTCCTTTTTTATATATAGAATGACTTTCAATCAGGTGCCACATTTTAAACATTTCTCCTTTATTTTAAGCAAATTCCTATTTCGTTCGGAGGCCGATTTAATATTTGTGCAAAATAACCCGTTGTTTACTGTTCAAATAGGAAATTAATTTAGATCTGAGATATAGCTGTGCAAACTACAATGATGTATCTGTAGATTGGGCATCAACGCGGTAAAATTAATACAGTTTTGATACCGACTTCATCAAATTTCAGATTAAAGATAAAAGTAACGAAAAAAAAAAAAAAGAAAAATATTAATCGATGCCTTTATTTCCCAGATTCGAACGCGGCCAGCGATCCCGGCCCGGTAGTGTTGGTTGAGAAACAGTGCCCTAACTGCTCGACCACCAACGCACAAGTTATAAGTGTGGATAAATTTTAATAATTAACCCGTCTTTATGTTGAAAAATCTATTTGCTGAGTCCTCAGATCGGTTTTGATTTTCCATCAAAGTATTCGAAACGCGAAACATCAGTACGTCGCTTTTATAATGTCCTCTTTTTCAGCTGTCGAGTATTCCCAATCTATATTTCTTTGCATTTGGAACGGGTAAAAGGCCTGAAAGGCCGCACTGGCGGAATACCGGTATCATACTACTGGCTGAGAAATTTCTGAAATGTGATTGGCTGAGACGAGCTGTATTTCAGCCTTATTTGAAATACCTACATTTAGAAAGTACAGTTGCCGTAGCAACGGAGACGGCTTTTCCTGTTGTTGAAACAATGGCGGATAGCTTTCGATTCCCGAATTTGACTACAATGAAATACATGAAAATAGTTTCGAAGACCTATCATATCCTTGTATGATCGAGCTGGGGTGAAAGCAAAGGATTCAATACGGAAAATGTTTTAGCTACGACGCCAGACTACTCGACAAGCAAATGGAGAAGTTCCTTGCGAAGTGTGTAAGAGAAAGTCAAGAATGGCTCCTACTCAGTGGAGCCAGACACTTTGTTGTAGTAACTAGCGTCCTTGTCCGTCATCTGAGGAAGTGAGCAATAGTGCTTCTAATTTTGAGGACAGAGAAACCATAAAAATAGGAAAATGTTTAAAGTTTCACCGAAACCTCGCTTCCTTCGCGAGCAAGTACGGGAAAATGGCCTCATGCCGATGTTTTCCGGACCATAACTGAGGGCACTTACCGCCGAAGATAAAGGTTTGTTGCGATCTAAAGAACTCCTTGGTGCCTTAAAAATTAGTTACCAATTACTATTAGAATGAAAATATGACGCAGATCTAGAGATAGTGAGTTGTCGCCGTGTTTTTATAAGAAAATCACTTTAAAGTAATCTGTAATCGCGGATCGATGATCAGTCGCGCTGTCACGTGTGAGTGTTAGAAAAAGCGAAATTTCTCAGCCTTGTAGTATAAACAAATAATACAATGGTTTCTACGGGGTATTTGGGAAAAAATACATCTTGTAATTGTCCCGAATATTACCTACTCCCCGAAGCGACTCGTGACATTTTGGGACAATTTTGAAATATCACTCGAGGTATTTATCTAAAATACCCCTGGAACCCATTGTATTACCAGTATACCAATGTTCTTGAGTGTATTCAGTTCCAAACCACATATTGCCGTTTTTTTTTTCACTGTAAAAAATTCCTTTCATGCACCTGTTAAAGGGAAATGAAACCTTTTTAAAGGCCCAAGCTTACTTCGATAAAACTTGTTGTTCACGTGGCTACTCGAGTTTCTGGGTTTCTGTTTCCCTGTCCCTTTTCGGACATTTAGACAATGTCGAGACATAACAAAATCAATTCTTGCAACCTTACTGCCCATTTTGCCATTCATTCTCCTTGGCCTCTTCTTACCCTGTGTGGTGACTCTCTGTGGAACAAGGATCGTTAAATAAAATGAATTGGGCAAACGAAAATCGGATCAGTGTAACAAGTGATTGGCAATCAATCAATCAATCAATCAATCAGTCAATGTCCACTTTGTTCAGTAAGGGTGACACTTATTGAAAACAAGAGACTACCCGTAGCCTATACTCGTACCGGTAATGTACGTTACTCGCGGGGAACACTTACGTAACACAGCAACAGGCAAATAAAATCAAAATTAGTTTCGCTTCTGCTTGCATACGTGCGTATTCTCGTACACAGAACTAATGCGATGCACAAATAACAGACGAAAACAAAAAGGAATAAAAAGAAAAACGGAGGGCAAATTTTACCTTGTTACCGTATCCGTCACGAGTAAACAGCAACAAACAATAAAACCCAAATTTGTTTCGCTTTAGGCTTGCAAAACGACGCCGATTACACCGAATCCCAAGTACCGTGGGGTTAAAATTGCTCGCAGTGCATGCGTGCGTATCCTCGTACCCAGATCTAACGCAATGCACAAAAGTAGATACGAAAACAAGGAGAAAAACGCAGGCCAATCCTTGTCTCGTTGCCGTACCGGCACGAGTAATGGTGAACTTTAGATTTGAGTACGACTACGAGATTGAGTACGAGTACGACTTGCGAATTTCAAGCTAGTCACATCCCCAGAGCTGTCGGTTCTTCCTGTTGTTGAACAGAAGATAAGGAGACTCTAGGTATAAAATTTGTGTGGTAAATGGTTATCTAGAGCACGCGAAATAGGTTTGTAAAGTCGTACTCGTACTCAATCTCGTACTCGTAGTCCAATCGCTATAACAGTTTCACGACTGACAAGGCCTGTGTCTTTCGGATTCCAGATCGAGTTGGAATTTGAAAATTATGGTTTTGTAAGAGAACAGAAATCTTACAAAAAGTAACCTAGCATTATTAACTATCCTAAAAGTTGTAATCTCTAGTCCTGCGTAAGCTAAAAATACGCCTCAACCATATTCGTTCTTTTTCTCTGGACAGTAATTCTTTTTTTGGTCGTGTTCTGAAATGTTAACAGTCTCCTATTTTCTCGTGCGTTTGTCGAGTTCGATCGATCAGTTCGTTTAGTCGCCATCTTGAATCAAAATTGTAAATGAAAGGACCACTCGACAAATTCGAAATACTGGATCCCTGGGAAGGATCTGATCAGCGAAATTAATTAGAAGCAAATGAAATGAAAGGCTGATCGTACAGTAAAGGAATATATATATATTTTTTTTCTAGACTTACTGCAATATCAGAACATTTCCTTTCACCTTCTCATTCTGAAGAACGGCCGTGCTGTTCGAAATTAATCGGTTGGAAAAAAAGATATCTTATCTTGAATTAGTTGAATGTCGCGGCCCGATAATCAAAGGGCTCTTAATGCGTTAGAACGTGAGGTTAATAAAAAAAGAAGAATGTTAATAGTTAAAGGTATTAGGCGATAAGAGAAATTAAGTGGAAATGTATTCAGTGGTTACGAAAATAAATAATTCAATAGAGAATGGTAACAATACAGATGCTGCCCAATAGTATGGTCTTTTTGTATAGAAAGACCTAGATCGATAAATGACATTGCCGAGTCGTGGCGTGCAGTTCGAGCATTGACAACAGTTTTTCTAAAGCCGATTGTCCGAGGAAAATCGTTATGCAAGGAGTTGTGTCTGTAATATTGAATGCGAATATGGTGTCCTTTTTTTGATACGTTTTGTACTGCAAATAGTTGCACTACAATTTTGTTAGACTTTCTGAAAGTCTGTTTTTCGTTTTGGGTGGTCGGGCGGCCGGAAAACGGACTTTTCTCGCCTGCAGCGCGCCATTTTTTATTGACCTGTTTTTAGGTGGGCGGTGTGTCGGGGGTGTGGCAGCATTGATGTCCAATCAGAGGGCGCTTAATTTCATGATGTCATTTTCCGGGAAACTTGATAAAGAGTGTACAACTATCATGGTGGAGATTGAAATATTTCAAACCGGATGCAATGACGCTATACTTCTGACAATGGAGATACTGGCTAGCTCCGAGAAACAGATTAACTTAAACGCAGAATAAACTGTGAGGAGCTAAAAACAATTGCAAGATGCCACTATTCCAATATATAAGCGTGACTAACGCACAAGATATGGATGTTAGAATGTTTTACTGCGGTCGTGATGAAGAAACACTGTTAACACTATAATAAGTTATGCGAACCGCAGACTTTCACTCATATTAAATGACGGACTAAGAAATGAACCTATACTAACTCTACAGATCAGCTTCTGTATTGTTATATTGTGTTACCTTTATTATTTTCAATTACATTACTTTTCCCTGCCTCGAATAGCGTTTTTGCTAATTTGCAAGGCATAAATTTTTGTTTGTTGTTGTAATAATTCGTACAAGCGGCTACCACTCAGTGATCTTGCAACTCTTTCAAATTGAGCTAAAAAAGCTTCATTGTAATGCCAAGAGCTAGCAAAGAAACGTAACGACGGCGTAACTAATTATTCTAAACGGCTCTGGAAAGCGTAAATTTTTGATGTCAGTATCACAGCTAGAGATTTTTTCTTAAGACCAAAGAAACGACAACATTTAGAACAAAAGGCCTGTTATATTTTTGAAAGAAAAATCCTCGGGCACGTTCTTGGGGTAGCGACGAGCAGTATTTGTGGGCTGTGAATTCATTGTTGAATTCAGACTACAGCAATGTACCTAGTCATTTGAGAACTGTTTGTTTTAGCAGCCCGATGCTTGCACCATTACTTCACACCCATATTTCATAAAATGTCTCCAAAACTAAGAGAACACAAAGGAAAAGTCAATCAAAAATTGATATCAACACAAATTCCCATCGAAAAATGTGATTTATTTTACCTTTAAAGCACTGGCCCCGGTTCCTGAAAAGCCGATTAGCGCTAACCCACGATTAAATCAGCCTTATCGAGGGATAAAATTTATCTTTCGATTAGATTCTGTTCCTGAAAGCACGATTAGCGCTAACCAAGGGATAAAATAAGGGTTAAATTTAATCCACCTAGCGAGGTCGATTAAGTCGCTAATCGGCGAATAAATTTTGTCAAAACAAACAAAATGGCGGAGTAAACTGTTCGTTAAGTTGGTCCAGGAAATATAGAAAGCAACTTATACTAGAAATAGTTTCTCTTGGCGACTTTAATGATAGATGAACGTTCTGTCCTTACAGATTCCGGAGAGAATAAACCGAGTTTTCGGCAGAAAAATGTAATTTGCAGTGAAAGGTGATCGAGCCAAGGCGGACAAACACCCGCAAACACGCAAATCTTGCAGTCTCGGCAATTTTAATATAAGCTTACTCAAAACAATGAAGTTCTTGCTAAGCTTACAGCAATCTTTCTAATTTTTTGAACGGGAAGATTCAAGAGATGTAGTTTTTGTATTTAGCAGGGCTTTCACGAAGCAGAATGTATGAATTTTAGCTTTCAGTTATATCATTGAAAAGCAAGATAAAAACAACACGCCATGAAATATTCTTTTAGCGCTCGCAATTAAGCGTAAATTTTAAAATGTCATATAAACTCTTTACATATCGTTTTACCGATTTGGGAATTCTATCCGAGAATTCTTGAATTAAATAATTATTTTTGCAGCACTTGCAGTAGAGAAGGGTGGGAAAAGATCGCAAAAATAAGACATAAGCTTAAGCTTTAATTGATGTCAAATAGAAGATGAAATACAAGTTTCGACGGATTTTTTAGCGTGAACTCTATACACAATCAAAGCTACGATGTTGGTATAAGACTATGAAAGCTCTTTCTCTGAAATCACTACTTTATTATTCAGATTAAATAAAAAGGTTACATGGCTAACAACTATTAAATTTGATAACTGAAATAATCGAATGAACTCACCGATTCGGTTTACAGCTTTATCAGTTTTAATTTTCCTTCACCGAGTCAACACCGCTTTGAACTGAATCATTGATTTTCATTCGTTTCCTTTGACCAAATCGCAAGAGATCACGTTTCTTTTCTTCGACTAAAACAACCAATATCAAGGTTTGATTTGTAGAACTTGTGACGAGACTATTTGAGTCAGAATGGAAAACAAGAGCTTGCAAGCTTTGTGTAAGACGCCTTTTTCCCGCGCGCCAGCATGTGAATAACTGGTCAAACCGGTTTATTCTGAGTTTAATCGAAGGGTAGTTAATCGAGGGTTAAATCCGTTTTCAGGAACGCCTTTTTATCCCTCGATTAGTTATTCTAGGAATAAGAAATTTATTCGTGGATTAACCGCTAATCGAGGGATAATTTAATCGGCTTTCCAGGAACCGGGGCCTGGACTGCTTGGAAATTCGTTAAAATTCCGCTTCTTCGGTTCTGAAATCCGTAATAAAAACAAGGCATCTCCCCGCATTGCTCCGCATTGCTCCTGCATTGATAATATGAAGTTCCTCGAAGCAAGATTTTATCCCTGAAAGCTCTTCTTTTTCCACTAAAGCCGCTTCTGAGTATCCCTTAATTAGTATCCCTGTCTTGAGTAGCAAACCGCGAAAAAATGCAGGGAAATAACGACTTTACTGCTCCGCCTAACACTGCGAAAGATCCAACTTTTTTAAAACTTTAAAAAGTGTTTACCGAGCTGACGGCTGTGTAGCCGCGCATGTGGCGTTATACGCGCATGTTTTGCGACGTCATACGCGCCCGCGAGCTAGCCTTGCGCGACACACATGTTGCAGACACGCGCCCGCAAACATTCCGCTAGCCATGACCATGAAAAATGACGGGCATAGGTTCTATGAGTATGGGGCTGCGCAGCAGGGCCTTCGGCCCGGCGAGTGCTCCGCTATAAAACAGCTATCATGCTGGAGATTCAAATATTTCAAACCGGATGCAATAACGCCATACGTCTGACAATGGAGGTAAATGTAATTCCGAGAAACACGTCAACTTAATTAAATGCAGCATTAAGGTGGCTGAACACAGTTTCACTGTACCTATGCGTTATTCATTGTCATTTTAAAACCACTAACGTCTGGGCGCCCAAAATTGGCGAGGCATACGCTTAAGCAACAAGCTATACGTTTTGATATTTTTTTGGAGCTTTTAGGGTGTTGCCATGGCAACACGGTGGATTGAAAATCAGCCTGCAATATTTGGTTTCTTTTATTTTCAGAAAATCTAGTCATTAGATTTTGTCCATCATTTGTCTCCAGTAAACTCGTAAAAATATTCGCATGTTAACACTGGTCTCATGTAATTTTGACAGAGGGATCTTCCGTAATTTGTGGTTTAATATGTTTACTTTTTTTAAAAATCTCCTCTGTTAGATTTCAAATTTTTGATGGCAGGTGAGTTCGGCATATTCGGAACTATTATTGTGCCAAATTTCGTGAAATTCTAATGAGTAGTTTCGTAGAAATCAGCACGTTTCCGAGGAAAGTCGCTAAAACATCCAGTCACAATTTTTTGGTCAACTGCGCATGCGTTGCATTTGACTGGGTTCTCGATCCAAAGACAAAAACGACCAAAAAGGCAGTGTATTTCTTCAATGGTTCTATATATTATCTATTGATTCAACTAACATTTTTACGAACAAAAAATTGTTTGGTTTTAAGACGAAAAACAACACTTTGGCAATCCACGCTGAGCAAATTAAAATGATCGCTGAACAGGCGCCACGTTTGTTTTTCTCGAAACTCTGCGCGCGCTGACTCACGTAAGCAGCTGAAATTGAAGAGCGCGCGCAAACTGTGTTCAGCCACCTTAACTCCGAGGAGGTAACAACAATTGTAAGATGCCATTATTCCAATATAGACCGTGATTATCGCATAAGACTTGGATCTTTATATAATCGTTTAGCCGTGATGAAGAACACAATCTCGCAATCTCGCGAGTTTTGCTAACCGCAGCCTTGCGCTCACATACCGGGGGGGGGGGGGGGGGGTGGGGTAATCCGTTATATACACTATATAGGTATGTTTAACATGTGTAGATTTTATCTGTGGTTAAAACCACAGAAACAATAAATCCTAGATAAGAAACAATCTGTCAGGCGATGAGGTCATAGCTCTAAAACAGTTGAAAAACAACTCTGCTATAAACCTCGAAATGCGGACAAAGATACAGGGTGAAATTTCTTAGCTTCGTCGAGCGCGGAAAATGTCAGCTATAAACCTCAAAAAGCGGACAAAGATACAGGGTGAAATTTCTTAGCTTCGTCGAGCGCGGAAAATGTGAAAGCGCAACTCGCGCAGATCACTGTACATAACTAAGCCTAGAAACAATCTGTCAGGCGATGAGATCATAGCTCTAAAAGAATTAAAAAACAACTGTACTATAAACCTCAAAAAGGAAGACAAACATACAACAACAGTCATGATGAATAAGACAGAAACAATAAAAGAGGCCCAACTGCAACTCGACAGGAAACAAAAAAGAGGCAAAAAGTTTCGTGTTTTTTTTTTTAATTTAACATGTGTAGATTTTATCTGTGCTTAAAACCACAGAAACAATAAATCCTAGAGTAGAAACAGTCTGTCAGGCGATGAGGTCATAGCTCTAAAACAGTTGAAAAACAACTCTGCTATAAACCTCAAAAAGCGGACAAAGATACAGGGTGGAATTTCTTAACTTCGTCGAGCGCGGAAAATGTCAGCTATAAACCTCAAAAAGCGGACAAAGATACAGGGTGAAATTTCTTAGCTTCGTCGAGCGCGGATAATGTCAACGCGCAACTCGCGCAGATCACTGTAACTAAGCCTAGAAACAATCTGTCAGGCGATGAGGTCATAGCTCTAAAAGAATTAAAAAACAACTGTACTACATGTATAAACCTCAAAAAAGCGGACAAACATACAACAACAGTCATGATAAATAAGACAAACAATAAAAGAGGCCCAACTGCAACTCGACAGGAAACAAAAACCATAAGACGCAAAGAGCGTAGAACGTCTAGGACACATCCACTTAAAAACAAATTTGAAAGATTGATAGCTAACGTGAGATATCGAAACTCAATAAGAACTGTAATACCTTTGTGGTGACGTAGCGTAAGACATGACAAGTTTATGACATTTCAATACCCTAGGGAAATTAACAATAGGTCCGGGGGTGTTCCTCAAAAATTTTAGTGGCGGTATGTGACGCCCTTCTTGAAATCCTAACCGGTTTAACCAACCATATTCTCAATACCCTAATATAGCTTCTATAAAAAAAGAAAGAAGAAAGAAGTAACTCCCCCGGACAAAAGTCCACAAAACTTAACAAAGAACCTTTGTTAACAACTTTTGTCCTTTTTTATACTGATACCTATATCCCGTTTGCGCGCTGCACATTAACAAGAAAAAAACGTAAACAATCCTCACTGCCAAAAAGAGACACTCACCGCCTTAGCGGAATAAGATATGGGAGGCAAAATTTAGCCTTGGCAGGAGGTCGCAAGACAGTGAGGAAAGTGTACCGGAACGTCGCCGAAGGGGAGGAGGGAGGGAAAAAATATTCTGGACCACGACGCCGAGCGCGTACCTTGGCAAAAAAGGGAAAAAATACCAGAAAACGAATCTTAAATAGGTAATTAGAACCCCCGGGGAGTAGTAGGCTAATGATCAATTCACCCGCGGCACCAAAAGCGGGAAGAAAATTCCGCACGGCTGATTTCGTGACACTTTTTGGCAATGAGAATAGTAAACAATCCTCACTGCCAAAAAGAGACACTCACCACCTTAGCGGAATAAGATATGGGAGGCAAAATTTAGCCAACGACTTACGGACGAAGAGACAGGGACTACCAAACCGCAGGAAACGAGCAACTTTAATAAGTGTTCCTCTCCAAAACTCAGAAAGGAAGGCAACCATCTCAATAGACGGTAAAGGTTCGGCCCGGCTGACAGGATTACCCTCCCAATCGCACCACCGCAACGAGCGTGGGTTCGCTTGAGCCTCCATAAGAGCCGCGGCAAACGAAGCAGATGTACAGTACTGGAAAGGGAGGAGAAAAGAACGAAGCTAAAACCGTGGAAGAAAGAGAGCGAAGCCCAAAATAGGGAGGGAAAGAATCCGCCAGCCGAGCCGGACCAGGAACCCGTCCTAAAACAGGTTATAGGGCATGAATAAGATTACCCTTCTGGTCACGGCAAGGAGGTGGATGGGGTCGGGGCCTACTGGGGCGAAAAAATAAACCGAGACAACAGCGGCGCAAAATGGGACAAACTAAATAGCCAGTGAAAAACCGAGACACAATTAAAACAGCACAAAATAAGACAAACATGAGAAGCCGGTAAAGCACAGAGACCAAACTTAGGCCAGCGCAGAACAAAACAAACTTTAATGGCCAGTTGTAGGAATTACAGAGACAAAACTAAACCGGCGCATAAAAGACAAACCTAACAGCCGGTAATACACAGAGGCAAAAATAACAACAGGGCAAAATAAACAAATT